>OY992878.1:118907984-119192984 GCA_963921405.1 Cepaea hortensis
ACAATTATTTTCCAGCAAAATGTATCATAATAATGAGATCCCCTCTGGCTACCACAAAACATATACAGCACTCAAATGCCAGAAAAAAAAAACCAACATGACATTGTTGACTCAATACTTAAGAAAGCAGTGAAACAATTCTAACCTCACACAAGGTCACAATCAAATACAATTAGGAACTGCATGTACAATAATGTCTACATGTAATTTATACACTGGCAGTTATGTCTATATCTTATTACTACTTTTCTTTGGACAGCAGCCTGGCAGCTTTACATACATGCAAGAGAAAATACAGTGCTGTACTATATAATTAACATATTTGTTTTACACTGAGTGGATTGTATATTTCATCCACTGTTTGTAATTTGCAAATATACCGTGTTCTGTTCATAACTATACTTTAATATTTCTGTAAAGTTTAGATGTATAAAATGTCTTTTCCTTTATTTTCAAAATGGCTATTGAGGAATTCATGTTATTATGATGACGAAACTTGACCGCCAAAGCTTAATGGCATGGCACATAATAAAGATGGTTAACGTAACCAGCCAGAAAAATAAAGCATTGATCTTCACTTGGCTTGTCAACATATGTTGATAATGAAGTAGTAAGAAATAAAGAAATCTAAAGTTCTATCTTTAAAATTATGAAGAACACAACTAAAGACTCACTATTTATAAGATTTTAATGTTTAACAATACAGATGTATTTCCAAACATCAGACACACCACAAATATCTAACATATTTTCTATGAGATAACTTAACTTAAAAGACAGTAAAAGTTTACTAAAGCTCTTAAAATGAGACACTTGTGATTAGAGAGATAAGTTTCTAAAATTATATCAATATTTCCGGACTTATGACTACAGTCAATTTTACCACAATGGTAAAGGTAGTCTTATAGCAAATACTGATGTTGGGGTGTGAATTTGTGGGCCTTCACACATTCTAGGCCATGACATATGAGGCCAGTCCCTTCTGCATGACCTTTCCTTCCCAGAAAATATTGAAAATTGTCTGGCATTTATTATTATAAGGCTGGATTAACTCCAGAGCTAAACTGGTGGAAAAATAATCCTATCTCTGCTTTGGGATTGAATCTGGACCACAGTCTTCACAGGCAAGTGTGCAAATCACATTGCCACCACTGCTCCTAATTGTTTTCTGTGCAGAATTTTCATAAATTAGACATGTCACATCTTGATGTTAAATATATGATTTGAAAAGAAATTGTGAAGTTTACAACTCGCTGCTAGTTTCACAGCAACATGCCACCAGTGTTTAAGATTTAGTTAAGGCCAATGAGATATTTTATGTAAGTAGTGAAACAAACATTACTAATTTTGCCACACGAGTAAAAGGAATCCACATGTTTGCTAATCAGAAACGATTATATTTTCATATGAAACAATATGCAATGAATAACCCCAAGAAGACATACGACACACATTACTTATGTATTATTATAAAACATATACACCTATTCAATAAAACAAAAACCACAGTTTCACTGTCTCATTCCCAAGAGAAACATCATTAAACGGTCAGCTGACACCATATGATGTAAACATTTACTTCCATTGTTTCTTGATGGAGATATTCTTTTCAGAGTCTTTCAACATGATCTGAAAAACAAGGAAAAGAAATGTTAACACTGCATGAGAAATGACAAGCATCTTTTCTACTTACTAAGGTTTTAAACATAACCAAATATGTCAGTGTCTAAAAGTAACAAATACATTAATTTATATATATATATACACAGATAATTTTAATTTAAACACAGAAGCCACAAACAAAAGGTTGCATGATTTATTGCCTGGTATGTTTTACTGCATCTTGCCAGGTGCATATTGCAGAATTATATATCATTTGACATGAATATATGAATTATACATTCGCTGAAATAATTGAAACACACAGTCAATGATATTGCTCCGATGTGGGGCATTTGTTATCCCCCATGGTAATAGCAAATTTATAATAAAATCTTTCATTTGCACAAAATTGGTTTGATTGATTGATTGATTGATTGATCTAGGAACCGACATCACAGCATTCGGGACATTCCCATAAGCGCTCCGTCCCCATCCTCAGCAACCAGCGAAGAGTTACAAAATTGGTTGGAAGTGCCTAATTGCTAGAGCCTCTGTATATTTGAGCAATCATTTATTGTTCCTTGAATACAATATATGAAATGTCTTTTCTTTGATAACTTTATGACAGCAAATTAACAGGTGTTGCAAGATGGCCGAGCTTGGCGTTTTATGACCCGTTGTCTGCACAGGGATTTCTGAAGACTGATTAATTCTCTTTCCTACCCACACCGGTATGTTTGGTTACTCGATTTGCTTACTGTCTTTTCTTCCTACCTATGTAAACTGCTTGACACAAACACTGGAATTGATAAATGCAGATAATTTGAAGACCAGAATATTCTTGATCGTCTTATATTCTGTATTCTTTTTCAGTCAACTAAGCCCACAATACTTGCCATTAACCATTTTGCACAGTCAATGACTTTCTCTACTATATCCAGTTACACAAAGTTTACTTTTACACACTGAACACTAGTATATTGATTTTGAAGATTATCTTTATCTGATCTGAATTCCCAGTAATATATATATGACAAAGTAAATTACCCGTTTTTAGTTCCATAACTTCTATGTGATCCCAAATACTGAAGTACTGAAAACATCAGGTGGTGTGACAGTTCTATGCTTTGTCGTAGTAGAGATAGATGGATAGAACACATTAGGAGGATGGACGATGATGATAGATTACCAATGTGCATCTTTTTTGGTGAATTACAGATGGATAAAAGATCGTGAGGTTGGCTTCTACAGGGTGTCTTTAAAGTCTCACTACACTTTGTATGTAGGACAAATGTGAAAAATGAAGTACATGACAAATGTGAAAAATTAAGTACATGACGTCATTAAAACATGTCCCCGGACAGTCCATCGTGAAGCAATATGCAGTGAATGGCTGTCGTCTGCTGGAGTAATTCTTTGCAATCAGTATTACCATTCACGAAATAACAACAGGCACATTGCAGAAGGTATTTGACAACATGTCTTGAAGCCCATGGTGGACATTTCCAACACCTGTTATAATGAATACTTCATCGGTACTTTCCAACTTCCCCAAAACAGCGTTAGACCAAAGCAGTGACTATTGTAACTAATTTAATGAATTTTTAGCACACTTTTTGATGACGTCATGAACTTCATTATTCAAATTTGTACTACATGCAAAGTGTAGTAAGACTTTACGAACACCCTGTACAATGGTACAACAATGTGTCATTTTTTTGTTGTTGCATATCCTTAACAGGATATCGCTGTCAACACCAGCATCTTTCAGCTGTATGTTGATTTCTTGGCAAGATTATGCTCAGTAGTTTGCCATTGCCTTCTGAGCAGCCGGCTCACATACCCCGTAAGATACCGATGCGATTCGAACCACTGCTGATTCTCACCATCATCACGTTACCTACGAGAGTATACAAGAACAATGTGTAATAGTGGAACATAAATGAAACAGGCATTGTACCTTGGGAGCAAGTTGCCGATGATTGCATAACATGAATGGAAAAGATCAGGAATTGAATAAAAACAAAGAAGAAAACTGACTGTGATTGCAGATAGGCCACACAATGAGCGTGTGAGATGTCAGATGGTGGGTAATGAAAATAACAATGTGTTCACATGCATCTGGTATGGATGACATCTACCACACAAACTGTCACATTTGCTACTATCATGGAATTTAGTTATTAGCCTTTTTTTAAGCATAAAGTATATCGTCTGTCAAGATGACAGGGTACCAGTATAGAAGTAACTCTTCTATGTTCGCTCAGCAAATTTTCTTATATCTTCTCTCAGTCACAATGTTAGTCTTTAATTTGTCGATTAATTTGGAAAACTTAAAATATTTTCAAATTGTCATTTCTTTAAAATAATATTTTATATCCCGTATGAAGCATTGTGATTAAGACTTTAATGATTGTTCACACTCCAGCAACATAAAACATACAACAAAATGAATTAGATACTGCTTCCAACTAACCTTTGCTACTGCCAGTTCAAAGTCCTCCTGAGTGACATGAACTCTGCGCTCTCTGAGAGCATACATGCCTGCTTCGGTACACACACCCTGGGAGAACAGAACAATCAAGCGTTATACCAATGTAACCTAGAAATCAACATCAGAGTCAACTGATTAATGCCTCACATATCAAATGAGAAATACATTCACTAACACCACTAGCAAGCATCCTTCTATTTGATTTTAAACATCTAAACTGGTTTTGAAAATACTGGAAGGCAAGATCCTTCTTCTTCCTATTGTCCATGTGGTGTGTTGTGTTACATGCATGTCCACAGTTAAACTGTTGTGTTCAGACATGATTTGCTAGGCACCTGTAAAGAAGGTAGTCTGCCATTGCTGTCATCTACATAGTGACCATACTGGCCAGTGACAGCCATTTTCTTTAAAAAGAGATCCTCTGCCTACTGCTGTGAAAATTTATTTTATTTGGTGCTCGTTCGCTTTGAACTCAAGCGTAGTCCATACAAACTACTTCTAGTAGTGCTGGACCACCAATTTTGCGTGTGGATTAACGTTACATATTAACAGTGTCCCTCGCCATCGGGCGAACCCACTACAACTTCAGAGGTACTTGTAATTAACGTCCCCAAGTCAAGGACGATAGGTCAACATCCGGTCCCCAATACGGCGGCTAAGCATTTCAATCGTTAAGCTTCTGGAGTGTTTATGCTTCTGGCTACAGTTTGCAGTCACATTTTCTTCATGTTGGACTGGTAGTGCATGTTTCCGTTGCCTTGCTATTGAAATGAGTGCATGGTGCGACAATGTGAGCTGTGAATTTCATTTGGAATGTTTTTACATCTATCCACTGTTGTTGTAGCGTGAACTGCATGTTTGGAACTATGGCAGCCGGCCTATCGCTTGGAATTGACTGGATTGCCCTTTCGGTTCATGAGTGCATTTTTCTCGGAGACTTCTTGGGATCGTCGCTGGAGCTATAGTGTTCGTGCTTTGTGCAATGCTTTCAGCGGGCCACCCTGCCGAAGGGGATGGAGCGATATGGGATAAATCCTGGGGCAATGAAGTCAATCCCCTCGACTTTTAATGCTGTAATGTGTGGCTGCTGGTTTTCTAGTGACTGCTGCTTCCATCGACGATGAACTGTATTTTCCGTGGAGGACTTTTGTGTTGGCGTTCTGACGGTGGCAGTATGCAGTGCTGCTTCATCATTGCATTCATATAATTTAAACACATACATACAGCATAAAAAGTGTCTTTAGACAACAGATAGGCAGTTTTACTATCATGATCAAATGAATAATATGTAATAATGTACCATACATTTTTTTATGATACTCAACGTATTGCATACAATCTCCTTTGGTTTTTCTAACGATTTTTATTTTTAATTTAATATGCAAAACACACATGTATGATCTGCTGGTCTTTAAAACTTCATACTTTTCTTCCCACTTCTGCAAGGTTCGCAAAAATAAAGTCTGTTTCTTGACTTTCAAAGTGACTAGTCAAGAATTAACATTGTTCTATATAATCTAATCAGATAGGAAAATTACACACTAAAGTTGTCTTTTACTGGGAAAGTCAAAAGCAGCTGATAATGTAGGAGAAAGGAATAAAAAAAATTCAATTTCAATTTAAACATTTATATATATATATATATATTAGAGAAATTAGACGGAGACAGTCAAAATTTTTTGGACATGTTATGAGAAGAAATGGATTGGAGAACTTGGTGACAACTGGCAAGATCAAAAGGAACAGACCAAGGGGAAGGCCGAGAAGTAAATACCTGAATGGCTTGGCAACATGGCATGGTCGAGACACAAACACTGAGCTGATCCACGACTCTGGTGATAGAGTGAAATTGTGAATCATGACCGCCCACGCTTTCCGGCATGGCACATGATTGATTGATTGATTGATTGATGAAGAACAAAACTAAAAGAATACCTACCAATACATGCTTTCTATGAATATTTAGTTTCTAAAATCTGAGAAAGAAGCTCAACTTTCACTGACTCATTAATTGTAAATATATTTTCAACCAAACACTACCTTCAACTGCTTACCTTAACTTCGGCACCTGAAGCTCCAGGCATCATCTCGGCAATTTTACGCAGGTTAATCCCTCGAGTGAGATTCATTTTGCGTGAATGGATTTTCAAAATGTCAAGACGAGCCTTATTAACAGAAACAATATTATTTTTAGTACACAGAAAACGTATCCTCATATGAACATTACCAACAACCAATAGACAAACAGAAAACAAGCATAATATCATGCACAATTATTATAAATATAATAATTAAATAATTATGAGCAGCTGTAATATAATAAGCTCTTTCAACTGAAATAGAAGAACAAAATCACACTGTCACATGTTTCACTTTCACCAGGGTAGTATTAAAGAGACTATCGTATCTAGCATGATCAGAGAAGCAGCCACTGTGTGTACACACATTTGTCTATGTATGTACACAAACAGCCTGTTAGCTTGGATGGAATCTATCTAGAGGCAAACCGTACATAAATAGCTGTTTCAATTTTTCTTCAAAAGTGAAACCAAGATGACCTTCAAAGCACAAGATTTCTGATGATACTGTACAGAGTATCTGTACTGTCTTTTGCTAAGAACATACATCTACATGAGTTACATTACTGATGACAGCGAAACTACATTTTCATTGACCTACTTCTTCATTTGGTGGAGGAAACTCTATCTTCCTGTCAATTCTTCCAGGACGCAGAAGAGCAGAATCCAAAATATCAATTCTGTTTGTGGCCATGATCACCTATGATGGAAAATATCAAGAAAATTTAGCTAAAAATAACAGTAACATTTGTTAGTGATAACTACCTAGTTTCACCTCACAATAAAACAATACAATGTAATGAAATATATTCAACAGAAGAGAAAAAGAATACGTTAGAAAATAGTAGGCCTATATACATAAGACACTGAGTTTTTAATATTCTTGCCATTTTATTAACTTTAAAATTTTAAGCGTGGCAGAACTTATTAAAAAGAAGGTAAGTAACAATCACAACCAGTGAGATGGAGCACAAAAAAAAAGACTACAATATACAGATAATACTTCAGTTAACTGATTCAAAATTAAAAATCAAGGTGATAAATCAAACAAGAGAAAAGTAATATAAATATGATAAAACATGCTACACATGTCCAATGTTTTGGTTGTAACAACCCTTTTCAAGAACAACACAAACATGATAATATTTTGAAGCTTGGACAATGAAGATGATAGTGATAAGAGATCACATATCATATGTCCTAGACAAGCTGGGAATGAAAAAAAAAAAACAGCTGATTAAATAAATAAATAAGAAATGCATAATATTTTGGTCACATTAATAGACAGACATTGTTATAAATACCATATGGGAGGGAAAAGTTCAAAGCAGGTGAGCAACAGACAGACAAGTAAGAAGATATCAAGAGATGGAAGGACAACAGTCCATGAAAGTGTACAACTTGAGCAACAGACAGACAAGTAAGAAGATATCAAGAGATGGAAGGACAACAGTCCATGAAAGTGTACAACTTGAGCAACAGACAGACAAGTAAGAAGATATCAAGAGATGGAAGGACATCAGTCCATGAAAGTGTACAACTTGAGCAACAGACAGACAGACGGAGATCCACTGCAGCCAACCTTCGTTCACCTTGGAAACAACTGATGATTCACTGAAATGTTACATATGTTTTAACTCTACCAGACCGCTGTACAGATTTTTCGATAATTTCCGAATCTGCCGCTATACCACTGTACCTAATTTTCAGTACTTTGCCTAGTACGTGAAAAACATGTATCACAAACTAAAAATAACCAACCAATCATGGTCAAACCTCATGGTTAGCCACTGCAAATGTCTGCCCCCATGTGTTTGAATTGACTTTGTGTGGTTTAACGTGAAAAAATTCTGAAAATTCACAATGAAACGAGTGGCTGGTGAACCAAGCACTTCAAAAAGAAAGCGAAGTAGGTCTAGGCCTTTCAGTCCAACAAGTGGTCGATACTTTGGTTGATTCAGACTCTGAGGAGTCAGAATTTCATCAAGAATACGTTTCCAGTTCAAGTGACACAGATAGTGAGAGCTCGAGTGATGAGGAGAATCTTGAACCTTATAGATCTAGAGCTAGATCAATAGTAAGAGAAGGGGGGCGTGTCCCTCAAACAGCTGATGGGGGAGATCTAGGTGGTGATGAAGGTTGGATGGATGACCCCAGGCAATCATTTTCCAGAGATTCCCCCTGGGACATTGTCTAATCATATCTGTGTTGTGTGCATGGAAAAGCACTCCAGGTACAACAAGCAAAATCCTGGAGTGTCTTACAAAGACAATCCATGCAAGAAGGTGAAGAGCAACATCTGGTGCTCACTTTGTAAGAAGTACCTCTGTGTGAAACAAGGCTCATCCTGCTGGGTTGATTGGCACACAAAGGTGGAATATTGGCGCAAGATGAAAGGTAGACCTATTTTCTACAATGTCTCCAAGTGCCATCTTACTCTAACCACTTGTTTGCATTTAACTAACATATTTCTATATCATGTTGGTTTTTACTCTTTAATGCTTAGGAGCCCAGGTATAGGGGACAGTTAGGTTCAGGGCCTCAGGTCTGGTAGGGTTAATGAGTTTCCAACAGTTCAGGCACATCATAATCTGTTGCACAGAAGATGGAATATTTATAAATAAAAAACTACACACATTTAATTACCTTAATATTCTGCTTTGGTTCAAATCCATCCAGCTGGTTTAACAGTTCCAACATTGTTCTCTGAACCTCACTGTCACCTAAGTAAGATGACAAAATCCAGATTATCCACAAACACTGACATGCAGTTCTAGCAGCAAAGGCAATCACATGTTTGTTTTTTCTGTAGCAAATAACAGTATAATTCTGTTTAGTATTAATTTTTAAAAGCAATATATAGAACCATACGAGCTAAAGTGAACCACCCTCCTTTTCTTATTCAGTCCCTGAAACTCCCAGTGGAGGATAAGAGCACAACCATGCATGCCAAATCCTTTGTAGGCCAGTTCACGGTTGGCTGTTTTGTTTTCCTTGGTGCAAGACAGCCAGTCTCAGACCTTCTTTAGTCATATGACATGGTGGGGTCTAAAGTGTTACCATTCTTAACTTCCCCTTGCAGCCCCAGTAAAACAGGGCAGATGTGGACCATACGGGATCCAAACAACTACATCATAATCATCACCACAGCTCTGTGATCATGATCATCACCATCGTACACTCTGCCAAATGGTGTAGGTGATCATGTCTCTCGACAGATCTCAGACCTGGGTGTTCTATATCAATTCTACTACTGTCATTTCTCTTGGGTCTGTCTGTTTCTTCAACGGCTCATCTTTCCATCCATCACAATGTTTTCTAATACTTCTCCTCTCATTATATGAACAGAGCTGAGCTAAGTTGAGTCAAGAGCTGACATCACAACACTCAGGATATTCCCATCCACGCTCAATCTTCATCTTCAACAAAGCGGCGAAGTGTCCCTTTTCTAATGGTAGCAATTGACATCTGATTATCTGTCTGGCTTCCTTCATAGAACTGAGTGTCAGCCAGATCTGGCTACTCACTGCCACACCATTCTCTACAGGCAATGATGATTTATCTGTCTTCTGGCTACTCACTGCCACACCATTCTCTCCAGGCAATGATGATTTATCTGTCTTCTGGCTACTCACTGCCACACCATTCTCTCCAGGCAATGATGATTTATCTTGTCTTCTGGCTACTCACTGCCAGACCATTCTCTCCAGGCAATGATGATTTATCTGTCTTCTGGCTACTCACTGCCAGACCATTCTCTCCAGGCAATGATGATTTATCTGTCTTCTGGCTACTCACTGCCACACCATTCTCTCCAGGCAATGATGATTTATCTGTCTTCTGGCTACTCACTGCCACACCATTCTCCCCAGGCAATGATGATTTATCTGTCTTCTGGCTACTCACTGCCACACCATTCTCTCCAGGCAATGATGATTTATCTGTCTTCTGGCTACTCACTGCCACACCATTGTCTCCAGGCAATGATGATTTATCTGTCTTCTGGCTACTCACTGCCACACCATTGTCTCCAGGCAATGATGATTTATCTGTCTTCTGGCTACTCACTGCCACACCATTCTCTCCATGCAATGATGCTTTATCTGTCTTCTGGCTACTCACTGCCACACCATTCTCTCCAGGCAATGATGACTTATCTCCCCCGATGGTGTTTCCACCTTGTCGTGGTGGGGGAGCTTGAGTTTCTCAATGACCCTGAGAGCTATGCCGGCGGTAGCGTAGCTACCAGCAGGGCCTCCCAAGCCGGACAGGTCAAAGGGTAGAGAACAGACAAAGAGAAACACCCTGGTCCTCCAGGTTGGGGGTTGAAGCGTGGGGTTAACATCCCCACCTTTGTAAAAACCTTTCTTTGTTACGAAACAAATACATGAGCCTCGATATCGGACTGACTTATCTGGACAACGACCTTGGAACGTTAAAGGACTTTTGAGATTTGGAACATGGAATGTACGGACACTATATCGAGCTGGAGCGGCTGAAGAACTAACCCGGGAGCTGATTGAATATCAAATGGATATAACAGCAATTCAAGAAATAAGGTGGCCAGGAGAGGGTACTTTAGAGCAAAATGGAATGATTATAATATATGGAGGAAACACCCAAAATAAACATGAATTAGGAACAGGATTTGTCATCAAAAAAGAGTTATGGGGGAACGTTTTAAACTTTAAAGCTTTTAATGACAGGATTAGTAAATTACGAATAAAAGGTAAATGGAAAAATATAACGATGATTAATGTACATGCACCTACTGAAGAGAAAGAAGATGATATTAAAGAAGACTTTTATAATGATCTGGAAGATGTCATAGAAGAAACCCCCAAACAGGACATCCTGATTGTGCTGGGAGACTTCAATGCAAAAATAGGTAGAGAGCAAACTAATAAAAAAGTGGCCGGTATGGAAAGCCTACATACAACTTCAAATGATAATGGATGGAGAGTCATCAACCTGGCAGAAGCCAAAGGACTGCAGGTTAGCAGTACCAGACTACAAAGAAAGGATATACACAAACAAACTTGGAAATCATGTGACAAGAGAACCTATAATCAAATAGATCACATTTTAATTAACAACAGAAATGCATCAAACATACAGCAAGTCAGAAGTTATAGAGGAGCTGAGTGCCACAGTGACCACTTCCTCGTTAGAGCAAAATTTGAAATAAAACTTAAGAGAGCTTTCTATACTAAATTACAAAGATTACACCCAACATATAACAGAGAAAAACTGCAAGACATTACATTACAGTCAAAGAGAAATTTACAGATGAAATAAAATGTAAACTTGAAACTCTGCAAAACCCTTTGGAGGAAAGCATTGACCAAACTTGGTTGAACATCAAGAATACAATTCAGTCTACCGCAGAAGAATGTCTCGGTGTGTTAACCACGCATAGAAAGAACAGATGGTTCAATCAAAAATGTGAAGAAGCAGTCATTAGGAAGAAGAATGCCAGACATGTATGGTTAAATGACATCAATAACATCCAAAAGGAAGAGCATTATAGAAATGAATGTAAAGAGGCTACAAAAATAGTCAGACAGCAGAAGCGAGAATATATGAGTAATATAATCAAAGATATGGAAACTAATCACCAGAAAAATGAATCCAGAAAATTTTTTAAAGAACTGAAGTCAATGAAACGAGGGCACCAACAAAACACATATGGTTTAAAAGACAAAAATGGGAATATGATAAATACCAATGAGGAAATGTGCAACACATGGAAAGAATATTTTATTGAATTACTAAATTGTGAAGCTCCAAGTAACATTTTCTCACAAGAAGAGGTTCTAACATGCGAACCACAAATTGAAGAACCTACATTTGAAGAAATCCTATATGTAATCACACGACTTAAAAACAATAAGGCAACTGGGACTGATGGAATTGCTGCTGAATTTATAAAGGCAGGTGGCCATGCATTACATCTAAAGCTATACAAACTAATAGTAAAAATCTGGAGAACAGAAGAATTACCCCATGACTGGAAAGAGTCATTATTGATACCTATCTTTAAGAAAGGAGACAAGTTCCAACGTGGAAATTATAGAGGAATATCACTACTGTCCACAAGCTATAAGATACTATCCGCAGTATTACTAAATAGACTAAAACCATATTCAGAAGACATATTAGGTGACTACCAGGCGGGTTTTAGACAAAACAGATCAACAATAGATCAGATATTTATCTTACGACAAATAGCCGAGAAACATTGGGAATATAAAAGAGATCTCCATAACATTTTTGTGGATTTTAAAAAGGCTTATGATAGTGTCCATAGGAATAGTCTATGGAATGCTATGCAGGAATTTGGAATACCAAGGAAGTTAATCAACATGACCAGACTATGCATGGAAGATACTTATAATATAGTAACATATAAAGGCAGGAAATCAGACCCCTTCCAAATAACATCTGGCTTGAAACAGGGTGATGCACTATCGCCGCTACTCTTCAATCTGGCTCTAGAGAAAGTTGTAAGGAAGGTAAAGGAGGAATGTGATATTGGAGGAACATCCAAGCTGCTTGGTTATGCAGATGATATAGATATTATAGGGCAAAGTGAACAAAAGACATTGGAAATATTGACTCACTTAAAGGAAAAAGCCCAACAGATGGGGCTGGTTATCAACCAAGATAAGACAGAATATATGGTAATTTCAAGAGACGGAATGGCTAGAAACTCTGGCCACATACAAATAGATAATATGACCATTAAAAGAACGGAAACATACAAATACCTGGGTACGATCTTCAACTGCTCCAACATCATAAGGGAAGAAATACAAACTAGAATCAACTCTGGAAATAAGATATACTATGCACTACAACATCTACTAAAATCAAAGGCGCTATCTCGTAACACCAAAATCACAATATACAAAACACTGATCAGACCAGTTGTGCTGTATGGCTCTGAAACCTGGAGTACAACGAAAGGAGACGAAGCCTTGTTACAAACCTTTGAGAACAAAATTTTAAGACGCATCTTTGGACCCATTAGGGATACACAAAGTGGAGAGTGGAAAAGAAGAAGTAACAAAGACATTTATGATCTGTTTAAGTCCCCGCTAATCACTGGTATCATGAAGGCTAATAGACTACAATGGCTGGGGCATATAGAAAGAATGGAAGATAATAGGGAAACAAAACTTGCTTACACTCAGGAAATAAATGACCGTAGACCCCGAGGTAGACCAAGAAGGCGGTGGAGAGATAATACATGTACAGACCTACAAGCACTTGGAATCAACGACTGGCAAGAGAAGGTCCACCAGAGAGACGAATGGAGACGGATTGTATTTGCAGCAAAGAACCTCAATGGCTCGGAACGCTGAAGAAGAAGAAGAATGATGACTTATCTGTCTTCTGGATACTCACTGCCACACTATTCTCTCCAGGCAATGATGATTTATCTGTTTTCTGGCTACTCACTGCCACACCATTCTCTCCAGGCAATGATGGTTTATCTGTCTTCTGGCTACTCACTGCCACACCATTCTCTCCAGGAAATGATGATTTATCTGTCTTCTGGCTACTCACTGCCACACCATTCTCTCCAGGCAATGATGACTTATCTGTTCTTCCACACTATACACATGATCTTAAAGGGCTTTGACCACATTTGCCTTATTGTACACCAATACTCCATCCTGAGGTGTAGATCCAGCCAATTTGACAACCTGCTCATTTCCCAACACACCAGCATGCCACCTTGCTCAGTGCGCTGTGCTTTACCTCTATTCTCAGACTAGATGTGGTATCATATGGCAGGCTTTACTGCACTAAACACTGTCCATTAACCTTCGTTATGAACCCCCAAGTATTTCTTTTGCCTCTTAGCAGAGCCATGGGCATAGATGATTACGTCACCTGGGCATGAACTGTCGTATATTAATAATTCCATCATCCATTCAGCGCTGCCTGCTGGTCAATTCCTACACTCCAGATTCAGTGCGATTATGACTCTGTACAAGTTTTATATTTCTTCTGGCGGTCTGACCCATTCCTCTCTTCTCCCAATATTTTCAAGCACATACTCCTCTGATTGTGTCCTTTCCGAGCCAACCATGATTTTCCTTATATAACCACAGAAAATTGTTTCTTTCTTATAGTTGGGTTTAATGTTCTACTTTCATTAGCCTCTTCCAAGCAATCATTGTTAGTGACTCTGAGACGGCTATTTAAAACTCAGAAGGGAATTTTCTGTTGCCAGACCACCTTGAGAAAATACGAACTGTGGAATCTATTAGCATCCATAGTGGAAAAACCACCTTGACTATGTAGTCATGTGCAATAGGAAAACAAATGCTCTAGCATTGTTGCAACAGCAACAGATACAAGGAAACTGGATAAGGAAGATTCTTTCTTTTCTATCTACCTACCAATCCATCTATCTAATGGTATATTCTATCTGTTTGTCTGTCTATACATATATTTTGTCAGTCTATCTTAACAGTTTCTATCTATTTGTTTGTCTTTCAATCTATCCTTTGATCTATCTACCTGTCTAACTATTTATCACTCCATCTATACATCAATAAGTGACCACCAACTCCACAATGACACCAACAATTAATGGAAGAACACAGAATACAATATCACTACTTAATATATACTTTTTAGTTCAGCGGAACCTTTAAATATTGTTTTAAAAAAAACTAGGATTGTACAAATGTCCCACCTCCAGATCCACTTTCTAAACGTGAAGAGCCTATGGAATCAATCTCGTCCATAAAGATGATTGACGGTGCATGCTCTCTGAAATTAACAAATATATAAATATTCATCTAAACAAGAAATTCTGTAACTAATTAAAGTAAAAATTTGCACTGATATCTTGTAATGAACTTATTTGATTCATCTGAGCTCACTGCCATTATGTCTATTGATTTATGTTTTAGTTTTGTCTCAGCATGTGGTCTTGCCTCCTGATCAGTTGCATATTACAAAAACTGAATGTGTTGTATATGACAGATAGCATAAGATTTGCCAGGCATTGATGATTTATTTCAGTGTCAAAACTGTCATTTACTGCCAATATAGTACCTTGCGGTGTATGGCAGAGGGGTCTTTGAGCCTGAGGAATAAAGGCCGCCTGGCTAGTGCAGTCGCAGCGAACTGTGCAGGTTAGGATTTTTTTTTTGCTTCCGACAGAAAAAAATCCCGCACCTTACCGGGGATCGAACCCGGGTCTCCCGAATGAGAGTCCGGCAATCTATCCACTCGGCCAGCCGCTCCTCATTATTTCAGTGTAAAGTCTAATATTAAATTTAGACAAATTTAAACCAGGAATGGAAGTGAGCATTAAACCTAGAACTTAGGCTGAAATTAAATGACTGTTTACTAATTGTATCTGTCTCGTGCGCCCACAAACGTGCGTGGGTGGGTGAGTGTGTGTGGGTGGGTGTGTGAGAGAGTGTGTGTGTAAGTGCGCGCGCGTGCATGCGTGGGTGTTAAAAACTCAGCAAACATGAATAATTTACTACTGACCAGTGGTCATCTATTTGCTGAGGAAACCTATGAATTTATAGACGTGAGTAAACATAATGAAAGTGACCTTAATGATAATAAGAGTTTAAATAATTTAAAATGTTTTTACCACTTTAAGTGGTGATTTACAATGGTAAATCACAGTGTATAGTGATCGGCATAATAAAGTTTCTCCCCAGTGGTGTCTGAGTTAAGTTAGTTGCATGTTCTTTACAGAAGGCTGCAATCAACCTCAGCATTTATTGGCTGTTTGTTATTGTGACAAAGTGACAGTGAATGCTCATATGGAAATGTTACTAAAATTAACCTCAAAATTAAACTTACCAGCTAATCTAAATAGTGTGGGCCTATGAATCCTTATATTTTCTATATGGCACATATTGAAATAGGCCAATGTCATATTAGGAGATTCAGCTGACAGGAATTTCTTATAAGAGTAAAATAGGGGGGCCATCATATTTGTTTCAAACTATATAATTATTGCCTAAGAAAAGCTACTCTGCGAGCATCTGGTACCCATCATGAACACAATTCATTAGCCAACGAAGCAATTTTATATATAGTCTTGAAGTTCCAAAAAACTGGTCACTGATTTGTTTAAAAAAAACTTATACCACTTAAAATGAGATTACTCTGGTATCTTACCTGGCCATAACAAACAGCTCTCGAACCATCCTGGAACCTTCGCCAATAAACTTCTGCACCAGCTCTGAGCCAGAGACACGTATGAAGGTGCACTCTGTGTGGTGGGCCACAGCACGAGCTAACAGAGTCTTTCCTGTGCCTGGAGGTCCATACAGCAGCACTCCCTGGTTACACAAGTGACAATCAACCATGAATTCTACTCACAAGCGGTAATTGGTAGCACTGCATATATTGCCCGCACATAACTCATTCCATTTGTGTATCACCATAAGATGATAAGTTACATCTTATATGAGAGGTATGCTGAGAAATTTAAAACTAGTATCATGCTCAGAATATTATAACATTACATCAGTACTGCTATATGGATTGGAAACATGGAGACTGACTAAAACAATCACTGATAAACTCCAACATTCACTAACTGATGACACTGCAGAATAGAAGGACTTACATGATATGACAGAATTACTCATGCAGAGCTTAGAGAGAGAGCTAGATAAGATTCAATAGAATCGAGAGGTGAGGTTAAGACGGTGCTAATAAAATATGCATTAAGAAAACCAGATAGTTTAACTCAAAAGTCCCTCCACTGGAACCCACAAGGCAAACAAAATAGAGGTAAAGCTAACAACAGATAGAGAAGAGAATCAAAAACAGATGAATAATATAGATAGGACATGAAACAAGCTGCAGGAGATAGCAAAAGAGTGAGTTGGTGGAGGGTCTATGCTCCGATAGTGGATAAAGAGCAGAAGGTACACAGATGGTTCAGCTATTAATGACACTGTCAAGCAGGCTGTAGTTCTCTCTCTCTATCTCACACTCACTCTCTCTCTCACACATACACACAAAATATAGTGGATAAAGAGCAGACAGAAGGTACACAGATGATTCAGTTAGTAATGCCATTGTCAAGCAGGCTGTAGAGTTCACTCTCTCTCACACACACATACACGCACAATAGTGGATAAAGAGCAGAAGGTACACAGATGGTTCAGCTATTGTCAAGCAGACTGTGAAGTTCACACACACACAACTAATAGCATTAACATTAACAGCAGAACCATTGTATATATATAATGTGTCCAATTTCCTGGACAGATTCAATGGTTTCTTGATATGCACATTAAAGCCTGAGAGATGAGCACTTTTTTTCGTTCGTTCTGTTAATCTGGTATGGATGTCACACAATATAACAACCAAGTAAATTGGAAAATCTTAAACAAGTGAATTGGTACAACTATCTCAGAACCCAGAACAGTCATAACATCTGATCCTCTGATGAAAGGAGCCTTGTAGAGATAAAAACAATACCAATAAAATACTGTCAATTGAATTGCAGTGAGAAAAACAGTGTTGAAGTGCTACACAGAATTTATACTGCTAAATGGATGTGAAACATGGACAATAAAGCAGACAAGTTGAGAAACATTTATTGGCAGTGGAAATGTGGTTTATGAGGAAAATGCAAAGAATACTGTGTATGGAGACAAAAATGAGAAAGTCTACAAGAAACAAATGAGACCGTAATTGATAATAGAAATTAGACAATCAAGACTTTGGGGCAGTTAAGAGAAGAAACTTGAAAGCTTAGTGACAACGTAAAATTGATGGGAAAAGTGCAAGGGTAAGGGAGAGAGATAAATACCTGGTTGGCCTGGCCCCATGGCATGAAGAAGACAGTTGATGTGAGGTAGTGAACCAATACAACCTATGCTGATTGGCATGGTACATAATGACACAGATGATGGATGTCAGATGCTTGTGGACAAACACTGAAGGAAAATTACTCTTGGTGTTTTTTTCTACATTCCTGAAGGTGGTATCTGCCCCTGATTTCACTAACAGATCGTACATTTTTCTGTTTTATCCTGTGTACTTGTGTCCTGTTTTAAACAAGTATATTAGTGGTTTCCATCCATTCTATGTTGTATTGTAAATTATACATGTTTTATAAACATGGTGCAAAGATTGCAATTGCAAAAAGTGAGGTTGAAAAACTTTGTGCTTTGTTTCATGACTGACGAAGACGGGAATTTCATAAAAATGTTAGGATATTATTTTTATTTACACCCAGACTGAACAAGTGAGTTATCTCAATACACACACTCACTCACTGTGTCACTTGAATGAATTTAACGTCTTAAATGGAAATTAAAATTAAAATGCTTATATGTTTCATGGCATCAATGTGATCCTACACAACAAATCCTGGAAAATAAGCAAACAACCACAACAAATTGTTAAAGCCACATAAATGTGGTTCTAAAGAATTATGCTGAAATACTGTGAACAACCAAAAATCTTCTTCTTCAGCATTCCGAGCCATTGAGGTTCTTTGCTGCAGATACAAGCCGTCTCCATTTGTTTCTCTGGTTGACCTTCTCTTGCCAGTCGCTGATTCCAAGTGCTTGTAGGTCTGTATGTATATTATCTCTCCACTGTCTTCTTGGTCTACCTCGGGGTCTGCGGTCATTTGCGGTCATTTATTTCCTGAGTGTAAGCGAGTTTTGTTTCCCTATTATCTTCCATTCTTTCTATATGCCCCAGCCATTGTAGTCTATTAGCCTTCATGATACCAGTGATTAGCGGGGACTTAAACAGATCATAAATGTCTTTGTTGCTTCTTCTTTTCCACTCTCCACTTTGTGTGTCCCTAATGGGCCCAAAGATGCGTCTTAAGACTTTGTTCTCAAAGGTTTGTAACAAGGCTTCGTCTCCTTTAGTTGTACTCCAGGTTTCAGAGCCATACAGCACAACTGGTCTAATCAGTGTTTTGTATATTGTGATTTTGGTGTTACGAGATAGCACATTTGATTTTAGCAGATGTTGTAGTGCATAGTATATATTATTTCCAGAGTTGATTCTAGCTTGTATTTTTTCCCTTTTTATGTTGGAGCAGTTGAAGATTGTACCCAGGTATTTGTATGTTTCCGTTCTTTTAATGGTCATATTATCTATTTGTATGTGGCCAGAGTTTTTAGCCGTTCCTTCTCTTGAAATTACCATATATTCTGTCTTGTCTTGGTTGATAAACAGCCCCATTTGTTGAGCTTTTCCCTTTAAGTGAGTCAATATTTCTAATGTCTTTTGTTCATTTTCCCCTATAATATCTATATCATCTGCATAACCAAGCAGTTTGGATGTTCCTCCAATAGCACATTCCTCCTTTACCTTCCTTACAACTTTCTCTAGAGCCAGATTGAAAAGGAGCGGCGGTAGTGCATCACCCTGTTTCAAACCAGATGTTATTTAGAAAGGGTCTGATTTCCTGCCTTTATATGTTACTATATTATAAGTATCTTCCATGCATAGTCTGGTCATGTTGATTAGCTTCCTTGGTATTCCAAATTCCTGCATAGCATTCCATAGACTATTCCTATGGACACTATCATAAGCCTTTTTAAAATCCACAAAAATGTTATGGAGATCTCTTTTATATTCCCAACTTTTCTCGGCTATTTGTCGTAAGACAAATATCTGATCTATTGTTGATCTGTTTTGTCTGAAACCCACCTGGTAGTCACCTAATATGTCTTCTGAATATGGTTTTAGTCTATTTAGTAATACTAACAAAAAAATGATTGATTTAAATATTATTAGAGAACTAAGACACAAAGACAACTTATCGCAAGATTCAGTTAACTTTTGGCACATTATGAAAAGAGAAAAACTAGAGCATACTGTAACAACTGGAAAGATTAATGGAAAACAAGACGGAGGAAGACAATGAGAAGATTCTTGACAGTCATGGCATGGAAAAATACCAGATCATGAACTGATACATTCTTTTTGAGGCTGTGAGATGTGAGAATACATGACTGCCCACAGCAATTGGTTAGACATATGACAGCACAATCACCATCACACAGTGATCATTCACTTCTTTTAGTACGGAACCCAGCACTCACATACTGCCTAAGATAATCCAACTGTTTCAGTGGCTAGTAAAACACAAGCTCAGTTAATAAAAAGAAAAAAAACATGAAAGAATGCAAATGCAAAATCAGTCTAAATTAAACTTCAGAATCAGTATTACCTTAGGTTGAGCAATTCCCAGTGCTTCAAAAAGTTCTGGATGCTTCACAGGCAACTCAATCACTTCTTTGATTTCCTTGATCTGTTTGTCTAGACCACCAACCATTTCATAAGTTGAATCTGGGACCTTCTCAACCATCATCAGACTCACAAGAGGGTCAACCTAAGCAGACATTGAATATGTTATCCGTTAAACTCTTGTTTACCCAGAAAGGACAAATACAAGGAAGCAAATAACAGCAATTAAAAGAAAATAACAGCAATTAAAAGCAAATTCAAATAATAGATAAATCATATAATTTCACATGCTTAATAAAATGTAGCTAAAACCAAGCTATTAAAATACATGTCAAAATAGACATTAAAACTAATGAATAGATGACAAAGGTTAAACATTAAAGAAAACTGAAAGAAATGTGTCGTTACAAAGTAGTGTGTAGACAGAGAGGTCTGAAATATACTTACTTTATTTGGAAGAATTTTATGCAGGACATAACTGTCATTTCTCAGGGCGACTCTGCAATTTGGAGTGACACTGTTCATGTCAATATTTTTATCAATGTCTACCACAAATTTTCCTTCTGGGTGCACCTTAAGAGGAAGAAACATGAAATGAGTTAGCAAGTATGTCTGTTAGATATGTGTATATAATGAAACAAATGAGTTAGCAAGTATGTCTGTTAGATATGTGTATATAATGAAACAAAGATGTATTTTAAATCCTGAGGAAACAATTAAAAAAAAACAAATACATATAAGACTAAAGTCTTAGTTCATGGAAACAAAATGCAGGGCAAAATCAGTGAAAAGAATGTAATAATATAATAAAAACTAAGACAAATATTGATGAAATCAGTAAGAATTAAGACACCAATCTGTGAGACATACTGGGCAGAAACTACTCAGTGTGGCATCCTAGGCAGACACCCGTTTGTGGGATATCCTGAGCAGACACCCGTTTGTGGGATATCCTGAGCAGACACCCGTTTGTGGGATATCCTGAGCAGACACCCGTTTGTGGGATATCCTAAGCAGACACCCGTTTGTGGGATATCCTGAGCAGACAAGTCTGTGGAACTCTAGACAGAAGTAGCTGGATTTACATAGCTCTACTGAAATTACAAAACAATACAAATATAAGTGAGGAGTGGGTAGCAGAAAGATTAGAATGTCTGCCTCATGCATCATGGGATATTTGTTCAATACACATTCAGGCTCTGGGTTTAAATAATAAATATACCACACACGCTGCATGAGTTGAGTGTCACTGTAGCTCAGTGACCAGCACGCTGGCCTCCAGTCTAGAGGTCGTGTATTTGAATCTCATTCTGAAATGGGTGGCAGGAAATCCTTGGGAAGTAAAGGCCTACCTATACTACAATGATGATTAAAAGGCAAACGAAGAAAAGAAGGCCACCAACTTCATTAACATTTCAGATGATAGAGAGGAGTGCAGTCTGCACCTGAAAATAGAAGACACAAGTAACATACCTTCACAAGCACTTTTTTCTTGTCCATAGGTTTCACTACCTCTCCGACATATGAGCCTTGTTCTTGGAGAAGTTGAAGTTCTTCACGCAGCATTCGGACTAAACAATAAAACAATAGCTATTACTAATTCCCTTCACTTTGAATTACAGTATTTACAATAAAAGATAATTACTACAAGGCCACAAACATAATTTGTTCCCACTTTCCCACAGTAATGACTGCAACTTTCCAAGAGTGCTATATCATGTCTAAGATGTAAACCTCATAATTTATTTATGCTTCTTGGCCATCTTTTCAATTTTACTTCTGAACTGACCTCCAAAATGATGTTTTGTACTGCGTACGTGCAGTTAAATAAACTGTTAGTTTTGAAAACTAGAAAATTACATTGTACATAACGGAACAAAGCATTGAAATAAACTCACTACTTTATATTAGATTTATGGACTATGAAGAGGCCTCAGATTGCATTCACAGGGAATCTCTTTGAGACACGGAATACCAAAGAAAATCATTAACTTGGTAAGAGCAACAAATAATGACATGAAAGACACTTTCTTCTTCTTCTTCTTCTTCTGCGTTCATCCAGAGTTTTTTCGGATGTGATTGCGTTGTGCCTGTTTACAGCAGAGCTGCGTTCTTGCACTGTTAGGCCGACACATCCGACTTCTGCGGGCATTTGTTGACCGGGTTAATATTCCCATGGACGGGGGAATTTGAGATAAGAACGGAGTGAAACAGGGATACCTCTTGTCACCCTTATTATTCTTACTGATTATAGACTGGATTTTGAGGACAACAACAATCACTGCCAAAAATGGAATACAATGGACTCCCCAGTCAAAGCAGCTCGATGATCTGGACTTTTCCTGTGACATTAACCTCCTGTCTCACACACAAAATCAGATAACCCGATCTCCTTTGGGGAAACCTCACTTCAAGAGACAGAATCATACACCTACTTAGGTAGTAATGTAGACAAAGCAGGTGGAACAGATAAAGATAGAATAAGAATACAGAAGGCTAGGAATTTTTCTAAAACTAGGAAATTTACGGAAGTCAAAAGAAATTAAACTTAGCATAATCAATACCAACAGGAAGTCAGTACTGCTGTATGGATCAGAAACATGTAGAACAACAAAAATTATTACAAATAAATTTCATGCACTAATTGGTGCCTGTGCTAATAAGGAGGAATAAAATCGTATGACAAAATCACCAATGTGGAGCTCATGGAGAAAACTAGACAAATGCCAATGAATCAAGAGGTGAAGAAAAGACACTGGTTCTGGATAGACCATACATTGAGAAACCATGCGAAAAATATAACTAGAAAAGCCTTAGTCAGGAACCCACAGGGCAAAAGAAATAGAGGAAGACCAAAAAGCTCATGGAAAAGGGAAATAGAAATGAACAATACAGGAAGGACATGGACACAGCAGCATGGAACGGCTACGGTTGGGAGGGCTTGGAGTCAGTGGGTTGAGGGCCTATGCTCCACTGGGGAATAGAGGACAACAGAAATGTTGACATCATTGTTATTTATGCATAGTGTAAACAGAGCTGGGAGTCTCCATGGTGAAGTGGTTAAGCCGTTTGACTCAGGCTCCGAAGGTTGTGGGTTCGATTCCGGGCTGCGTCCTTCGGTTCACGAGTGAATTTTTCAGAGACTGGTGGGTCGTTGCTGGAGCTACGAAGGTCGTGCTTTGTGCGACGCTTTCCACACTGTGGAGAGAGACCGAGCCATATGGGATAAAACCTGGTGCAATGAAGTCAACCCTGTCGACTTTTAAGCGACTTAAAAAGAGGTCCTTTAATAAATTCAAAGTCCGAACTTATGATTTCAATAAAAGAACTGCTTTTTTAATTACCTTTAGCGTTAAGCTCATTTCTTTGGGCTTCAAGTCGTCTCAAGTTCTGAGTTCTTTCAGTAACCACAAGCTGAAATAGTCAAAGTAATTAGGTTGCAACATTGAGAGAACAAAAGGAAGAATAAGAAGAGGAAGAAGTCTTAGGACGTTAATTATGACACTAGCATTGTTCAAATTCTTCTTCTTTCGTTCGCTTGCAATTTGTCTAACTGCTGTGTTGTCTCATGTATGAATTTAAATTTCATGGCATGACTGTGACATTCTTATTTCTGTGGTGTTCCTCCTGGCTGGTTACTCTTGTCTTCAGCATCTTTCCTTTGCTAGAGTAGACTGTGGTTTCACTTGAATTTAGATATATATATATATATACTGCAAACACAGAGTGGTCAGAAATAAATTGTTTTGTTTAGATATGCAATTATTATTATGTTGCTGTACTGAGAATATCTGACATCTTGTGTTTGCCAAGCAACAGAATATCTAGCATCTTGTGCTATGCCTAGCAACAGAATGTAACTTACTGACAGCAGTAGAAATCAATAGTCCAGAGAATAAACCTAAAAGTGAGATATATTTATTTACTGATTTAAACTATCTACACATTAAAACGGGGTGCTGCCGTTGAAGAGTAGCGGCCAGATGCTCTTGAGTTTGATCTGCAAAAGGGAGTAATGTTAGATAGGCCTGCAAGCCCAATTCTTAACCCTTTGAAAATAAAGTTTGTCCGTTCTTTCTGCATCAGGACGGTTTCAAATGTTTTGACCAAGTCTAAAATGGATTCCATAAAATACCTTGGGAAGTAAAGACTGACTACATAGAATACTGACTACATCACTCACTGAGTGCCATTCAGTCTATAAAAATACAGGTCTAGCTCCATATGCCCAATGTGCACTGGGTGTGTAAAAGGACCTTTATTTACTTACACACTGAAACATATCCATGAAACTCATAAATGTTACAGTTTATAGTGAAAACTAACACATTACAACCATACTACAATTTCAGTTACAATATCCAAACTTTCCCTAGACAGTGAAACTAACCTGGAGTTCTTCAATTTTGCTGATATAGTACTGCTTGATTCCTTGATGATTATTTTCATCAACTTCCATTTTCTGAGAGAAAGAAGGGAAACATTTCAAACAATGAATATAAAGAAATATTTCAAATATTACAAAAACGTATAAACACTTTACCTGGAGTAGAAAAATATAGGTGCCTGGAAATTTTTACCAGATGCTGGATGTTCAATCGTTTCCTTAGCCCATAATTGGCAACAAAAACACCAAAACTAATATGCTGGCTCCTGAGAAAAAAGGTTTTGGCTCATGAATAATGTTTAATTTTGCCTATTTCTGGATATGAACTATTTTATCCATTTGAAAAAAAAAACAAAACACACACACACACACAAATTTCACCCAGACACACAATTGTCCAAAAGCCACTGTGTAGGTTCAGTGCTTATATTCTTAAAGACATGAGGATTTTCACTCACTGAGATTTTCTTCTTTAAAGTAAGATCCTAGGATGTACAATGTGTTGCATGGCATATTTCGCTGCATCTTGTCATCCCAAAGCTATAGGGAGGCAAGAGCACTACTAAAACAATAAATGAGAACAATTTGGAGGGAAAAAACAAAAACTAGTCTAGAACACGACAGCATAAAAGAGCTCGGCAGAAATGCACAGACCAAAACTTCAGACACAAAAAAGACACTGTGGATTCAGAGCATACATCTAAATGGGTCTCACTGACTCTGCCTCTAGGAGCACTCTGGCAAACCCCAAAGCATGTCCTACAAGATTGCTCGGACTTCACCGAACTGAGGGTAGAAATCTGGCAACTAAACGACCCTGCAAGACTGGGAACTGGTGAAGAACTCAAGATGATTGTCCTGTTTGTGCTGGGATAGACGTATAGCAAATTTTGTTCAACACCCTGTGGTAATTCCTTTACTGAGATAGCGCTACTAACATTGGAATTTATATCTGTCCTCCCTGGCAAAGGTCTATGCTTGATAGGACAAAATAAAAGAGCAAACAGAATTGACTGATGGTGCTCATAAATCGTGGAAGGAAATCCATCTACGTGAAGACACATCAAATGCTGAACCACCACTGCTTTGTGAAAGTTCTTGTAAGACAAAGGCTAGGACAACAACGCCTGACAGAAAATGTGGGCAGACCACAAGCCCAGGAAGATAATCTGCCTATGAGCGGAGGAATCCAGAAAAGAAATCTCAACCATCAAAGTCAGAAGATATTGGCAGAAGTAGAAAAGGACTAAAAAGTGAATATCAAAGCACTATAATGGATTCTATGCACCACACATAGCAAACAATGATTGCAGAAGAAATATATAAGTTAGTTAAAGTTAATTGCATATCCTTTACAGGACGCTGCAGTCAACATTTTTTGCTGCTGTGATCTCTTAGCAAGTTTTACATTCAGTAGTTTGCCATTACTTTCTGAACGACCGACACCCATACTATTTCGTAAAAAAACCAACACAACGCAGTCTGCTGGTAAACTGTACATAGCTGTATTTCGAAAGTGGGTATGCCGGATCACGAACTGCGTCCGTAACCCCTTCACCACTAACACTATAAGTTAGATAAGGAGACAAAATGTAACCCTGTTTTGACTCCATGTTCTGTTCTATATCAAATTGATCCATTGTATCCATTTAATATCTGTACCTCTATTTCGCCTAAAGCCAGGTTGTACTATGTTTATGTTGCCTTGTAAAGTCTTTCCATATTTATTTTAAATACAATTTTGCTGAAGTGACTTATCAAGGCAATGTTCTGTAATTAGTAATTGCTAAGTAATTTAATGTCACCCTTCTTTGGTATTTGGATATGTATTGTTCTCATCTATTTCTTTGACCACATTCCTATTTCTCACATCTTTTTAAATAGGACATGAAACAGTTTTACCCTGTTTTCGAATAGTATAAACACACTCTACTGCGATGTTATCACATCCTGCTCAATTCCCATTTTTTGAGGTTGTTTATTGCTCTCTAGTTTGCTTTCGTTCTGGCTTTTTCTCTGTTGGTCTTTCATTATTTACACTTCTGCTCTTGCAGTCTATTTTTTTATATTTCACTGAAATATATTCTTTCCATCTGTTCTTCCCTTTATGTTCTGTTACGGTTCTTCCCCTTTATTGTATTTGTCTTGTATTAAAAGTTTCTGCCATTACTTTGAGTTTTTTTTAACATTTGGCACTCCTCCGAACGAACGCCCCAAATTATTTAGTGTAAAATGCATCCCTTACAGGGCCTCATAAGGTCATTTCCGGGGCAATGTGTTGTAAATCGCTTACGTTTGAGAGTATTGTCGTCTGCTAGACCGATTGACATTTGAGACTATCATCGGAACGACCATAATCACTCATTAGTGAAACAAAGAATCATAAATGAACTGCTAGACTGATCGATGGATACAATAAAAGTTTATGGGCCCGGAGGGCCCTCACTGCTGTCGGTACTACATGACATGGATATGCACTCCGACGGCAGTGAGAGCCCTCCGGGCCCATAAACTTTTATTGTATCCATCGATCTGTCTAGCAGTCCACCATACTCAATTATATGATTCTTTGTTTCACTAATAAGTGATCATGCGTCACAAAGAACATGTTTTCGGACAGTATTTGCAACTTTTGTGCCACAAGTTCGACATTAATTGTCAAATATTATTCGTACGTATTTTGATTTTCTCAGTTCCATATTTTAGTTGGTAGTTCGTATTTTTTTTATTATGTAAGCTAATGAGGCCCTGTAAGGGATGCATTTTATGCTAAATAATTTGGGGCCGTCGTTCAGAGGAGTGCCGAACATTGTGTGATCTTGTCCATATATCTAGTGCTCGCTGCATAATGGTCTTGTAGATACTGTATCTCGTCTCTTCTTACCTTCTTTCTTATTTCTCTTCTTAGGTTTTTTTTATTTCTCTTGTTAAGTATTCATAAGCTTATCTTTTCTTATCATATGATATTTCTATTGTTTTTTTCTTTCCTCTCCGTTACTTTTCTTTTCAGTTGGACACAGCATCTGGGTAATTCTAGAACAAGACGGTCAGGAACAATTCCATCATTACAATCTCTAGTCCTATACCTGTGGAATGCTCTTCCTCAGTTTTTATATAAAATAATTCACTTGGAAATTGGAAGGGGGGGGGGGGGGGGGGGGAAAGGAAGGCACAAGATAGTCTGTCATTGTTTTCCTTCTGTGCAGTGAATATACTGATTGATGCTCACAGGTATCTGTGACTGCTCGCAAGTTTCACGATACCCTCAATGATGAAGACGGGGGAGGGCTTAACAGGTACTCCACCTTACCAAAGGGTATCCTGTAGGTTAACAGAGGGAAGGAGGTGTTTTACTTCTCCGTTGATAGGTGATACTGATACCCCTATCCAGTCCCTGCCCTACTCAATTGAAACAGTGAAACTTATATTGTAATGTAATTTTTAATGAAAAAAATGTTGATTTGAATTGTCGTAGGCACTTGAATGAATTAGTAGCGAACTTCGTTGTGTAGATTCGTTCAACGTACTCCTTTTTTGAAACATCTGGACGATTTAAAAATAATTTAATATTAATATATTTAGGAATTCAACCATGCTATGACCCAAAATGAAATGTAAGTGATATAACGTGCCACCCCGACCTAATCCATTGTCCCCCCAAAAATGGCTGCTGTAAAGACCATTCATACTTACAACGTCATTCATTCAAATATCACGTGACAATAACAGACACCATCTTAGGTTACGCAGAAAAGGTTTGTCTAATATTCAGTTCACAGCGATTGGTTGAAATTATCATAACCTATCAAACAAAATTAATTATTTGGCAAAAAGCACATATTTTATATTCTAGAGCTTGTTTACTTAATTTTACCATATTTTAAGATGGATATTCAAATTCTGCACCCATTTTTACATATATTTGGAGTTTTATAGCGGATATCGCTTGATATGTCATTAAAAAAATATTTCTGTAAATGGAACTCCAACTTCTGGAATAAATGCTGTGGTTGATTTTGATGTCCTCTAAAAGACATCAACTGTACAAACTAACTTTACCTTCTGAAACAAACATTAATAGTCGCCAGGTCTGTAGTGAAGTGGTTATGAGTGCATTTCGTAATCCTTCATAACGCGTTCGAACTAAGTGCCGGTGGTTCAGAAATAAATGGCAAACTACTGAACGTAAACATGCCCGAGAATAAAAAGAACACATTCTGTTGACTTGCCAAACCAAGCCACACATCACAGTGTCAGGATTCATCTCATCTCATACCTTGCGGTGTCGAGGTGAAGTATAAAAATCGTGAGAGTGCCAGATTATGGGCTTCATATATCGATATTCCCATGGACTCTGCTATTCCCTCCGTCCAATGTTTACGTGGTTGGCCTCTTCTTCTGTTTCCATCTGGTCTGTACATCATTGCTTGTTGTGGTATGCTGTTGACTGGTAACCTACTTGCATGGCCAAACCATTAGACTTGCTACTTTCTAATAAAATCTAGCAAGAGTGTCAGGATTAATTCATTGAAACATATTGATCGACATGGAAATATCAAATATATCATGATAGGTTTATAGGATATCTGAATTTGTTATTTGTTCGTTCGCTTTGAACGCAAGCGTAGCCAATCTGGAGAGTGCACTGGACTGATTTTTTCTTGTATTTTCTACATTGGTTTGTTAGATGTGTACTCACTCCATATTGTTTAAGGATTTCCCACAGCTTGTTTGTATCTACACTATCAAATGCTCAGTATTATACGCAGTTCGATTGCGAATAGAGACTTCGTTTATTCGCAATTCGGTACTTTTGTCTTATATCACCCCAAACAAACGTCACCAGCTATATTTAGGGTCACCAGCTATATTTAGGGTCACCAGCTATATTTAGCACTGACGGTGATCTCCTCCGTGTTCTGATACAGTGCGTTTCAATTGCTCCACAGTGTTTCTTTGGCTTTGGCAACCGTTTCTCTGTGTGTGTGTGTGTGCGTGCATGCGTGAGTGTGTGTGTGTCTCATCATGAGTTTTCTGGAACTGGCAGCAGCAGCTGTCCACGACAAGCAGAGTAGCGTTGCTTTTCTGTGGAGTACTTGGAAACGACAGAGCTGATCAATTGGCTAAGGAAAGAGCCAAAGAAGAACAGCCTGATGTGCCCATTACATACCACCAAAAGAAAAGAATGAAGTTTGTGAATAAAGTGTGCTCTATGGATATGTGCGAGCTGCCGACTGCCGGGAAGCACATCCCACAGAGGCAGCAGAATGATCGGAATCGATGGATCCAATAGGTGTTTAATGTAAGTTTTAATTGCCATATAAAATATCGCCCCTGAATCAGTATAGTTTCATCGCTAAAATTGCTCGAATTGTGGTTGAAAAACAGATTTTATGCGAAGATGTGACGGAAACCCACGGGTCATGACGGCCGCGCATATCGATTGCGCTACACTTTGTAACATAAAAAAAATGCAACTTGAACTACTAAAGTTAAAGTGAATACAATTTTAAAGATTAATAATAATTTATTTGTATACTTGTACTATTTTGAAATAATTTAACATGACGGAACATATTTTTGAAGTCAGTTTTCATATGACCATCTGAGACCGTCTTAGACGCACAGACACGCTGGTGAAGGTAATCGGACACACTGGAGCGCGACAATATCGGGTGAGGAGCATGAGAAATCGCAACTCGTCTCACCTTCACAAAAATGTGAATATCTTCACTTAGAAGTGACATACAGGCATCACTGAGGTACCATTAGATTTTGAATTTTAAGGTCTATCTACTGTGGTGGTCTCATTAGTAAATTCTCAAATTTAAAATCGTGATAGTTCTCGCTATTAATTATGTGACGGCACATCCTATCGAAAAATAAATATTATGTCAAGTTAGGCCTTGCCGCCCCGGACGCAATGATATATGGTACTACGTTGTCCGTTTAAAAATAAAGAAGCCACAGTAATAGAAGGCAGGATTTCTCAGCTTCCAATTTAATGGGCAGCGATAAAATCTCCCTTATCTCTTAGGTCATCATTACAATTCCTGGTATTAAATTACGTCACCAAAAAATTCATAACTCCGCTTAGAATTAACGCATATTCGTCGTTGAGATACCGTTAGATTCGTCTTGTCAAGCTGTATCCAACTGTTATGATTTCATAAGAAAAAACCCAATTTTTAAATACTGACCAAAATACCTAGTTTCAGTTACTGACCACTGTTCGTAACGAACACTGAACAGGTCGTAACACCGATATTCAGAATAAAGAAATGTAAATTTAGAAAGTAATTTATATCACTAATATGGTCCGTTAACAATATTAAATACACAAAATATGTTAATTGTTGCACTTTTACTGCATAAAATGAGCTAATCGTGACCAAACTCTTTCAGCCTGTCAGTTTGATTTGTCATTACCTTTTCCGCCATCTTGGAAATGACAATTACAAAATATGAACTTACACGCGCACAATATTTTTACAGTGCATAGAACTGTGTAAAAATTAGTTATTTTACATTTAGGAATTACAATTATTTATATACTCACATTTTTATACAAGAATATTTCAATATAAAAGCGGTGTTGATTTTAAAGAGAATATATCTCTGTATTGTTTTCTATAACAACTTCAATAATTTTAGGAAATACGGATGAATGGTAAAACTCGTATTCATTTGCCAAATAGGATGCACGAGTGTGAGCGTGGTGAAGGTGTGTGTGTGCATGTGTGACATACACAGTGCGGTTGTTTGTATGTATGAGTGTGTGTAAACAGAAAAAAACAGCTAAGGACTGTAGAATTATATTTGACATCAAATTGTATGCCGTTGTTCTATATCTTACACCATCGCCGTCTTGGATCAGGTATATGTTCTTGTCCCGATTAAGCCTCTTGGCCAACCCATCTAGGTTTTTATCACTCCTTCCTTTTACTCTTTTGTTATGAAGTTTACCCGCTGTCACTACATTTTAACGGCTATTTCTCCTTATATGATGCCCACAATTCTTGGCTGTCTACACCTAATTTCTCTTATCAATTTGCGATTTTTAGCATATCCTTTCAGGACTTGGCTGTCAACACCAGCATCTTTCAGCTGTATGTTGATCTCATGGCAAGATTACGCTCAGTAGTTTGCCATTGCTTTCTGAGCGGCAGGCTCACATACCCCGTAAGTTACCGATGCGATTCGAACCACTGCTGATTTGAACCGTCATCACGTTACCGACGAGAGTATACGAGATTACGGAGAAAAGTCATAACCTCTAAGCCAGATTGTCACCTGCTTCTTGGAAAATTAAGTACAGTATAGCAATGGACACTTCTACACGTCTTATGGCGTGTTTAGTATATCGCGTTAAATAATATTTGTATGGACCAATCAGTACTCAGTGGGTGATGTGGTCGATACCACGCTGGCCGCCTTTACTTTCCATGGTATTTTTCGATACCTTTTTAGGCACTGTCTATCTGGGAGCCCAGGTCATAAAGAATCCCCTGGAACGGGATCTGAAAATGAGAAATTAGACGCCAAGGCAGTTCCAACATCCGACTACATTTATAATTTTATATGCTCAGTGATTTTAATGATCGTGTTGGCATTAATAACATCGCCACGATCCACTGGCTGGCCATCTGTAGAAGAGGATGCAGGGCCATCAAAAGTTTATCAGCTCGTTCATTTCCCTCAACTCCCGCATGTCCCTGAACGAAGATGAAGGTGATTATGTGGACATAACATAATAAAACCGTAGAAGAAAATGAGGGATCTGAGTGACTGTAACATCTATAGAGGTGTGTCACTTCTTCTATGTATCGTTTGGAAAATATTTGTTAGAATTATTCTGCACAGACTTCAAGTCTTAAGAGATCTAGTCTACACTAAATCATTGTATGGCTTTCGACGGAACTGGTTTACCACTGATAGGGTATCCTGACTGCGACAGCTGCAGGAAAAATGCCGTGAACATAATCAACCATTGTTTATTGATTTCATCGATCTCACGAAGGCATTCAATTTTGTCAGTCGCAAGGGCCTGTTTAAGGCGCTAAAGAAGATCGGCTGCCCGCCAACTTTTCTGTCCTTCGTGGAATCGTTCCACACAGGCACGAAGGGCATAATGAAGTGTGATAGAAGTATGATGGTGTATCTTTAGAAGAGTTTGAAAGTCAAGAGTGGATTTAAGCAACATACTCTCTTTGGAATATACTTCTCATTTCTATTGAAATATGCCTTTCATGATCAGGGTGGAGGTTTATGGCTCAGATGGCGGCCTTTACAATGTTCAAAGTTTGAAGGCCAAGACCAACATTAAGAGGGTATTGATCAGAAAGTTGCTTGTCGCAAATGATGCTGGAATTACGACCCACTCTGAGTGTTCGTCTGCACCGTGGTGACACGTGCTAAACGCTCTTCACATCAATGATAACAATATTGACAGGTTACATGTTCCAAATGTTGCTGTATGTAGCCGGGGCGCAGTGTTGGGGTGAGCGCCCAACATTGCTTAAATACCCCAGTGGCTCGTGAATACATAACATATGCAGCAAAAATCCAACTCCTGACCTTCACGTGGCGGAACTGTTTCTACTAACAGGAGAAGGGGCGACGGCGAGTTTCTGGCGCCGAAAAATAACCAGTGTGCTCTAGATGTGTATACACATACATGCATGTGCAGACACGTGTGTGTGCGCGTACACATCTACACTCGAGTGAGACCACAGTCTGCTCTAGCAAAGGAAAGGTGCTGAAGACGGAGGCAACCAGCCAGGAGGCGCACCACAGAAATCAGGATGCCACGCAATTACGCAAAATGGAATATGTCGACTACTGCTAAATGTCATGGTGCTCACCCTGCTTTGGAACCACCCCCCCCCCCCCCCAGGCAGGTGCAGTGCCGGGCCCTATGTCTCGAAAGGGTCCAACCCCAACTACTGGAGGTCCTTCTCAGATGTCCTGTGGAGCCAGGGGACATGAGAATAGAACGGCTGGCCATACTAAACAAAGACTTAAAATAATGCACTGGAATGCGGAGGGAGTCAGCAAAAAAAAAAAAAAAAAAAAAATAGAATTAGAAAACATCCTGGACCAAGAAAAAGTAAGCATATGTTGCTTGCAAGAAACCCACCTCAATGAAAATATAGCCTTCAAAATCAGAGGCTACCAGTGTTACCGATCTGACCGAAAGGACAGGCGAAAAGGTGGGATACTTACCCTTTTAAAAAAATGACATCGCTGCTTCCCAAATCGAAGTCTACATGGAAGGGGCTGAGTATCAGACACTTAAACGTAAGACAGGATATACAGACCTACATCTGATCAATTACTACTGTCCAAGTGACCGCCCACAAGCACTGGACACACTACCATTAACAGAAAAAATGATTGTGTGTGGCGATTTCAACAGCCACTCGCAGAGTTGGGGCTATGATCACTGGCAGGATGAGAATAGATTCATCTTGGTTAACAAGCCGTCCGACCCACATACTTTCTACTCTAGATCATGGCACACTACAACTACACCTGACCTGGCTTTTCATTCACCAGACCTGGAGTGGAACATTACACGAACTGTTGGAAAACAACTTGGTGGCAGTGACCATCGGCCAGTCTTTCTAACTGTAGAAAATGAGCTTGTTAGTGAAAGCAGCACCCTCTCAAGATGGAACTACAAGAAAGCAGACTGGGCAATGTACAAGAATCGCACCAGCACACTGGTTAGAAACCTGAACACCGAGAAAGATATAAATAAAGTAGTTGAAGAGTTTGGGAAATGCGTACTACAGGCAGCGCGAGAAACAGTACCAAGAGGAGCCCGTAAACAATATAAACCCTACTGGAGTAGTGAGCTGGAACAGTTGCATAATGATGTGGAAGTGTGTAGAAAGCAAGCAGAGGCCACACCCAGCCAAGAGCACCACAATAAATTCCAGCACGCAAAAGCCAAATTTCAAAGGGCCAAGCTGCAGGCTAGATGGAAAAGCTGGCAGGAAAAAACAGTCTCTGAACTTTGAAAGAGACACAAGGAAATTGTGGAAGCTAATAAAACAACTTAACGATGAGGGCACAGGGAGAAACTCAAAAATTGCACTACATAAAGATGGAAACATCTTAAAAAGAAAGCAAGCAGCTGACCATTTTGCGGACTCATTCGCACAAGATAACAATATCAAAATTAGTCCAGAGAAACAACAAGAGATTCGAGAGAAACGGCAACATACAGGACAGAAGGAAATAGTACATGAGGTTCTGGAGGCACCCATCACAATCAGCGAACTGGAGCCAGCCATATCAAAACTGAAAATGAGAAAGTCACCGGGAGCTGATGGTATCTCCAATGAAATGATCAGGAACCTAGGAACAGAGGCCAAAGCAAAGCTGTTGCAAATCTTCAATAACAGTTGGACCTTAGGCAGTATTCCACAAGCCTGGAGAGAAGCAATCATGATACCCTTCCTAAAATCAGGGAAAGATAGTTCCATTGCTTCTAGCTACAGACCAATTAGCCTCACCAGCTGTCGCTGCAAAACACTGGAGCGCATCATCAATCACAGACTGCAGTGGTGCATTGAAAGTAAAAACATCCTTGTGCCACAGCAGGCTGGCTTTAGGCAGTGCTACTCTACGGAAGATCAGATAACCTACCTCTCTCAAGAAATTGAGGATGCATTCCAAGAGAAGAAGCTGGTGCTTGCGGCATGGATAGATCTGAAGAAAGCCTTTGACAAAGTCTGGAAAGAAGGTCTGATGAAGAAACTGAGAAACTGCAAAGTCAATGGAAGAATGTACAAATGGGTGAAACCATACTTGCACAACAGAAGAGCCCGAGTACAGATAGACGGACTCAAGAGCAAGAAAGTACTACTGCGTCACGGTGTTCCCCAAGGCGGAGTCTTGTCCCCCACACTTTTTTCTAATCTTCGTCAATGATCTCATTGCTAATCTACCGCATGGAATTAAAGCGGCAATGTACGCCGATGACCTGGTTCTATGGAGCACAAATGAACATGCATCAGTGGTCACCAGATTGCTACAAAGAGCTGTAGATACATTTGTTGCATGGGCAAATAGATGATGTGTCAGCATAAACGCTGACAAGTGCAGCATCACCCTATTTACCCTCTCTCCAAAACAAAAGGCAGGGATCATCCAGATAAATGGAACACCCGTCAGAGAAGATAAAGAACCAACATACCTTGGAGTAACGTTTGATGGCAGGCTGACATGGAGAAAGCCCATCAACAAAGCAGTAGCAAAAGCCAGAAGGAAAATAGCCACCCTGAGACAGCTAAGTGAAACCACATGGGGAGCCAGTGGGGAAATACTTAGCAAAGTTTATCAACAGAGGATACGACCACACCTGGAATACGGGTCAACTGTGGGTGTTCGGCATCAAAAACCACACTACAAGAGCTGGACAAGGTGCAACATCAAGCACTTAAGAGTCACCACAGGAGGGATGAGATCAACCCCTATAGTGGAAATGGAGAAGATGGGGAGGACACAAGCACTGAGAGAGCGCAGGGATATGAAAACGCTGATACAAGCATAAAAGTTCCTCAGCTTGCCAGGCCACCCTATGAAGAACAGATTTGAAAACCTAGCTATGGGGCGATTGAAAAGAAGTAGTTTCATCCACCAGGCCAAACGACTCTGCAGAGAAACCACCGATCTGCCCACAGTTGGTATCCCCCTAACAACTATTCCAGAGCGAACTCCATGGAAAGATGAACATAGACTATCATTACAAATCCAGACAAAAGTGAGAGGAATATTTGACAAGGAAGAAAAGAACAGCGTACAGCGCAGAACAGCCACCTTGATGAAGAATACCCACAGGACTTCTGGATCCGAGTCTACACAGATGGGTCAGCACAAAATGCTGTTCGAAATGGAGGAGCGAGATTGTACATAGAATACTCAAATAATACAAGGGAGACAGCAAGAGTCCCGACAGGAAAGTACTGCCATAACTACGATGCTGAAATTGAGGCAATAAAGATAGCTACAGAGAAATTACTAAATACCAGCAATGGTACACAACCTGTGGTGCTATTGACAGATGCAAAATCAGTACTCGAGGTGCTCCTGTCTGGGAAATTGCCAGTACCAAGGACACTACTTTCTGAACTTAGCAGTCAGCATAAGGTCACCATACAGTGGATACCATCCCACTGTGGAGCACCCGGAAACGACAGAGCTGATCGATTGGCTAAGGAAGGAGCCAAAGAATAACAGCCTGATGTGCCTGTTGCATACCACCAAAAGAAAAGAATGATCAAATCAGTCAGAAAGCCACCAAAACCTGCTCAAGATGACTACCACGTTATGGACAGACCAGAACAAGTCATTATTCTGCGCCTCAGAACAAGACACAATAGATTACGCAACCACATGTATACAAAATTCAAGATTGGTGAAACAGCCATGCACACATGTGGATTGGCGTCGCAGACAACAGAGCACATACTCCAAGACTGCCCAAAATATAACATATCTAGGCATACCTTGCCGGTCTCTCTAGTCGAGGGGTTACAACACTTTCTCCGTAATCCCGTTTATCACGCAGAGTCTCGTAGCGGGCGAGAGCTGGGAGCGGTTCTACCCCGCTGGTGACTTGCGGGATAACTGAGCCGGCCGCTCAGAAAGCAATGGCAAACTACTGAGCGTAATCTTGCCAAGGAATCAACAGACAGCTGAAAGATGCTGCTGTTGACAGCGATGTCCTGTAAAAGGATATGCGAATTAAAAAAAAAAGGCAAACCTTCTGGTCTAGAGAGACGACAGTGGAAGATAAACTCTATGGACCGCTGTGTGAACTAAAAAACACAGTTAAATTCACACAAGAGACAACATTGCAGTTATAGACATATTTCAAGCCAACGAAAGAAGAAGAATGTCTTTTTTTTAAAGCACAATTTAACAAACTGTTGTTTGTCAAGATGTCATGGTGTCAGTAAGTAAATGCAATAAATATTGATAGAAATGTTCATTAATATTATTTGCTATAAAGAAGTTTAAAAACAATATTTACTAAGTCATTATTCTGCGCCTCAGAACAGGGCACAATAGATTACACAACCACATGTATACAAAATTCAAGATTGGTGAAACAGCCATGTGCACATGTGGATTGGCGTCGCCGACAGCAGAGCACATACTCCAAGACTGCCCAAAATATAACATATCTAGGCAAACCTTCTGGCCTAGAGAGACGACAGTGGAAGATAAACTCTATGGACCGCTGTGTGAACTGAAAAAGACAATTCAATTCATACAAGAGACAGCGTTGCAGTTATAGACATATTTCAAGCGAACGAAAGAAGAAGAGGAATATTTACTAATTATGCATCATACAACGAGGCCGAGGTAGCATCGTGTTTTTAGTGGTCAGTGCGCTTGGAGACCAGGCAGCTCTCCTGGGACAGGTGCAAGTCCCAGCCGTGGCAAGATTAATTTTTTCAAACCAGTACAGCTCTGGTGTCTACTCAGTATCATAAACATGGGTACAAGATAGTCTCAGAATGTTATTTGAGTACTTTTGGAAAGAAATGCGGGAAAAAGGGGGGGGGGGGGTGGTCATCACATTATACGCTAACCTACAACATGGGAAAAATACCTCACGCTCCAACGGCAAGTTTTGGTTATGCCATGGGACTGTTTGTATTTGTTGAAAGCAATCTTTTTTAAAATTTTTTTTTTTAACCACTAGGTTTTGTGATTTTATACTTTGCTGATTTCTTCTTCTTCTTCTTTTCGTTCATCCGGAGTGTTTTTCCAGATGTGATTGCGGTGTGTCTGTTATGCGCCCTTGGGCCGAAACCCGTAGGCCAACACATCGACTTTAGCGTGCTTTTTTGTCCAGGTAGCATTCCTGGGAGACTCTCACTTTTGTGGTGCCATCTGCAACCATGCTGGCCAAGGTTGAACGGTCGAAGACAACGGTCATCCCTCAAAGGAAGGCAGGGACAGTCCATAGCATTTTCCGCCATCCAAGGTTGCTTCCATGGCTGCAGGGCCGACACATAACGCCCTGGATCTGGGCTCACCGAGGGAGATCGTCACGTCCTGCTCATGGCTGCTTTAAATCCTCACTTCAATATATTGGTCACTTCGTGCGAGTTTTCGGACATGTGCTAGTCGTTGCGCCCATCAGAGCTTTTCCAGGCACAACAGACATTCGGAAAACTACCCAGTCAGAGCTGTTCCGAACAAGAGCGGCATTCGGAAACTAGGTAGTCAGAGCTGTTCCTAGCACGAGAGACATTCGGACAAGACATTTCACTCGGACGCAATTGCGTAGTGTCAATCTTTAGTTTGCCACCCGTAGGACGACACTTCCGACTTCAGCGGGCATTTTTTAATGAGGTTAGCCATCCTCTGGTTTCGAGGCACGTTGGACTGTTGTGATGTCGCTAACATCTCAGCTGGTCAAGATAGAACGATGAACGACATCGTGGTCGGCCCTCAAGGGAAGGCAGGGGCAGACCATGAGCATTCCCTCGCTATCCAAGGAGGCTTCCATAATTGCAGAGCCGGCACATATTGCCCTGTGACTGGGCTCACCCGAGGAGTTGCCACGTCCTGCTCATAGCTGCTTTAGTTCCTCACTTCCATGTGTTGGGCAACTCGTTTGCCACTGATCGCTCAAGCACACACCAGGGACGGTCAGACTGCAAGCGACACCCACTCGGTAAGCTTTTGCTTTTGACTTCGGACCACGCAATAGGTTCGCTCGCCGTGCGTTCCATTTTGCGTCATTGAGACGTTCTTCCACTTTTGTCTACACTCTCTATGAGTTAGATACAGTTTTCGCAGCCATTTTCTTCGACTGGGGCACTTTTTTGACTTTTTGTACTCGCTCACGAGGTAGGCTACTTGTGCTGCCGGCTCAGCACCTTACGAGAAACCTTTGCTGATTTGATTAATATTTTTTTATTTTTTTTTTTTTTTTTTTTAAAAACTATCATTGGATGTAAGAAAGAGAGCGCTAAATGCTATATTGAACCTGTATTGGTGTATGGCAATGAATCTTGGAATGTAAATGAACAAATTAGGAAGAACTTGAAAGCAACAGAGATATGGCTCCTAAGACGAATGTTACGAATTCCTTGGTCTGTCAAAGTAACTAACAACGATTGCCTGAATGAGGCTAATGAAACTAGAACATTATAAAATATACAACAATGAGAAAGAGGCAAACAGCTTTCTTTGGTCACGTGATGAGAAAAGAGGCATTGGAGAACATCATGACAACTGGAAAGATCGAGGGGAAGAGAGGGAGAGGTAGACCAAGAGAAACGATGTTGGATAGATCGAGACGGCGGCATGGAGGAATGTCATCAGCGGAGTTGACCCAGAAAACCAAAGACCGAAATCTGTGGAAAGCAATGAACGCCCACGCCAGCCGGCAAGGCACTTGATGATGGTATTGATGATGATAATGATGATGATGATGATGATGATGATGATGAAGTCACTTTCGCCTGAATGTCACCGGGGAAGCAAATAATTGTTGCTGTGATATGCCGTGCATGTCGACAAAGGCAACCAAGGAGGTTTGGCGTGAGACTGGCTAACTCATTCCATTTAAAACTTTAGCTGCAAAATCAAACCAATCATGGATAAATCCACAATAGGCTTGGCATGAGTTGGTTGAGAACCAATGTTCTGTTGTGAGGTGAAAAGCAGCGGCAAAAGAACGAACGAATGAACGAACGAACTTTATTTTTAAAGGGTAACAAATTGGGCACGCAGGCCCGTCTTACATTCAGCCCTTCCAATCACTCATCTTTCGTTCATTAGTGCATAGTACATTCACATAGGAAAAAAACATTGTCGAATGCATTTGTCTCATAACATGGTAACATGCATTGTTTATGTTTATAACAATGTTATGAGACAAATCCCCCACCCACCCACCCATTCCCTATCTATCCGCGCGTCCCCCACACACACACATCCACCACCCAACCACACACATACCCCCAGGCACATACATTCCCCCATCCATCCACCCATCCCCCACCCACACATCCCACAAACACCCTACCTACGAGATCTCCCCACCCACCCACACACACATCCCCACACACATTTCCCCACCCACCCACACACAAACCCAGGCACACATGCATGCATCCACCCACCCATCACCCACCCACACGCAAACCCAGGCACACATGCATGCACCCACCCACCGACCCATCATCCACCAACACATCTCCCCATTCACACACATACATCCTCCACCAATTCCATAACCTACCAACACTCACCCACCCACATATCCTCCACTACCCACCATCACACCCCCAACCACCCAGTTAAACACACATCCCCCACCCAGACACACATATTCTCGCCAACTCACACATTTCACACCTACCCTCACTCAAACCCCGCACCCACCCACACATCCCCCACTTACACACCTCCCATACCCACACAATCTCCCCCCCCCCCCGAGAAGAAGAAGTGGCGGAGGAGGAGGAAGTAACCATAGACTACTATACTGTTAAAAAAAAAACAAAAAAAAAACGCATAGCTATCCGAGGGTGCATTTTTATAAGTTTGTAAGTAAAATTTGGTGTGAGGGTATATAAAAACCAGCCTCAAATGTTCTTTACAGTGTCACATGCACGTGTTGACCTGAATTGTGTAGTTTTTTGTAATCGTTACACTGCAGTGGTCAATAGTATGTATGACCAAATTTTTACCACAGCTGATGATGCGCGCACGTGAAAACAACAAGATTTGGGGTGAACACCATTCACTGACTACGCAACTGAAACCCTATAAAAGGGTAACGCTACACAAAGAATTCAGTTCATTTTCAAGCAAACGTCTATGGCACATCCATCGATAAATTTAAGGAACATTACTATTGGCCGACTGTATGCAGGCGAAAGTCAAAGTCAGGTTGCCAGGCATCTAAACGTGCATAACAGTACCATCAGTCGACTTTGGCACCGGTTCCAAGCCTCTGGCTCAGTTGAAGACCGGCATCGCAGTGGACGACCCAGAGTCGCTTTATTCGGCTTCGTCATCTCAGAGACAGGTTTACAACATCTTCCTCAACTGCCCAGTCATTTCCTGCAGGACATCATGTGTCTGACCAAACTCCGGAATATACCTCATGACGCTGGACTTCGCGCACAACGACCTTATCGTGGACCTGTCCTTACACGCCACCATCGAGAACATCGATTTCTTTGGGCTAATCAGCATCGTCCTTGGGCAGCAGACAACCAATGAGATGTGTCTGGTTTAGCGACGAATCTTTCTTTTTGTTGCTGCGGAGAAGGATCTACCGTAAGCGAAATGAATATTTTGCCCACAATTGCGGCAATGAAGCTCCACCGCACGTTGGTGGAAGTGCTATGGTGTTGGGAATGAGCAGTTACAGTGGAATGAGTCAACTGGTTCACATTTAATGCGCCACGATACGTCAATGGAATTCTTCGACCTTATGTCCTTCCACTTTTGGCTACCCAAAGTTCAGTGTTTCAACAGGACAATGCCAGACCCCAATGTGCACGGTTGACCACGCAATTCCTGACTGCCAACAACATTCTCACTCTTCTCTGGCCATCCCTGTCTTCAAACATGAGTCCGATTGGTCACCTGTGAGATGAGCTGCATAGATGTGCTTGTCGCCAATACGTTGATCCAGCCAATCGTCGTGATCTGTCCCAGACACTCCATGAAGAGTCGGCAGCCATCCCACAGGCCCACATCAGACGTCTGATCGCATCCATGCCCAGGAGATGCCAGTCGATAATCGATGCAAGAGGAGGGCACACACCATACTCACGGGAAGGCCCGTACGCCAAAAATCTTTCGTGACCCAGATGCAAAACAACTGTCAATTGATTGTCTGAACCCTAAGGTATGCTTCTGTGCAACTCGAACAATTAACTCATTATATTAAGAAAAAGTTATTGAATATCAAAATTATGGCTATGTATGTGCCTTCGACAGCTATGCGTTTCTTTTTTTTTTTAACAGTATAGTTTTAGCTGAGTTTGGTTGGTTTGTGAAGGATTGACTTCTCTAGTCACCTCTCACAGATCACCGAAGGAGACTTAATAAATTGCACCAACGAGGGTGCAGATTGGTATCAAGTAGATGTAATAAGACGTCGGGAATCTCCGTGGCGAAGTGGTCAAGCCGTTTGACCAGAGCTCCGAAGGTTGTAGGTTCGATTCCGGGTCGCGTGAACCTTTGGTTCACGAATTAAATTTTTCCGAGACTCCTGTGGAGTTCGTACCGAGCATATGGGATAAAACCCGGCGCAATGAAGTCGACCCTGGCGACTTTTTTAGACGTAATAACTCTGATTGGTATATATATATATGTGTGTGTGTGTGTGTGTGTGTGTGTGTGTGTGGCCAGTGAGAGCGGAATTACGCAAATTTAATACGTCATATATATATGACGCATTAAATTTGGGTAATTCCGCTCTCATTGGTCCCAAATTGGCACTCAGCTGTCACCTGTAACTCCTTGTTGCTCTTAGTAAGCCACACAGCAGGCAACAACTTTGACGAGACCTACAACCTAACGAATGTATCCCTAAGGACTAGAAAACCCTTTTGATCTAGAACTTGTCTGTTGACACATGTAAAGGCATGAAACGACACACAACTCTGAGGAACAACTAGCTGGTCAAGAGATAGAAATGTGACTGCTAGCATTACGCTGTGGGTTGGCCAGACACGATGCAGAAGATCATATAGGTCATCCACTGCATCCTGTTTTTATTCGTGCCATTTCAATAACATCTTTAAACTGAAATAAGTATATTCGAAAGTGAAATGCGGCCCTGGAGATGTGGATGCACTGTGGAATGGAATGCATTTCACGGAAACAAAAACAGTCATATAGAAAGATTCTAGAGAGACTGGAAACAAAAAGAAAGTAGAGTTCAGTCAAGAACACACATAATGTATAGCACCCGAGAATTCCTATATGCATTGTGCCCCTATCTTCAACAACCAGAGAAGTGTCTCAATACTAAACAGCTACATTCTACTTATGTGTCCGCTTGTTTTTCCCTTGGAGTACCGGTGGCATCCTCTGGTCAATGCCCTCCGCATCATTCACCGGGCAATAATAGTTTGTCGGTTCTTCCACACTATTCGCATAATCCCAAAGGGCTCTGACCACATCTGCCTTACCGTACACCAGCACCCCACGCTGCTGTGAAGATCCAGCCAGCCTGTCCATCCGTTCGTTTCCCAACACACCAGAATGCCTTGGATAAAAGATTAAACGGATCCATCTTTTGATTTTTCAATTGATATGTGCAACTCTGCACAAGGGATGTCTGTCTTCACTCTTCTCAGATTGACCTGTGATTCCGTTACAATCACGAGTGTGTGCTCTTTGTCCATCAGCCAGTGGAGTATAGCCGTGACTGCTTCCACCACCGTTCTTAGACTAGATTAAAGAGGGGGGGGGAGAGAGAGAGAGAGAGAGAGAGAGAGAGAGAGAGAGGGAAGATATTGTGAGAGAGAGTAAAAGAGAATGAGAGAGAGTGAGAGAGAGGGGGATGCATGAGAGAGAGAGAGAGAGAGAGAGAGAGAGAGAGAGAGAGAGAGAGAGTGAGAAAGCGTGAGAGAGTGAGAAAGCATGAGAGAGGGAGAGAGTTGATGAAAGAAATAAAAAAAAATGGTATATCCATATTAAAAAACACTGCACTCTCGTGAAAACCATACTAGAGGGAAGAGATGAAGACAGGCGAGCAAGAGATAGACAGCTTAAAAGTTGGAAAAGAACACCAACAGATGAACGAAGTCAGTGTACAAACAAAGCGATATACAGGGAGTGAAGGTATCCACTGCAGCCAACTTTCGTTATGAAGGCGGCACCAGACTGAATTTAAATGATATAAGAAAACGAGACGAAAGAATGAGGGTGATGCCCTCACTTAAACCCATTTCACCCGCGAAATAAATTATATCTCTACTGTAACATACTTTTATGGGCCGAGATAAAGTTTAACAGGTCACACTGAACCCACTCTGGGACAGACAAATGACAAAATGATATTGTTTAACTGTAGTTTAACAACACGGATACAAGATCAACCTTCGAGATCACGGCGGCTGACATTACGCCAGGAAAAACTGGCAGTCTTGAAGTGGTAATTTAATCTGGCCTCAGTGTGACGACAAACAAAATTCCTGGCAGTTGAACGAACACTACCGTAAAAGTTCGTCGCACGGAGTTAAAAACTTCACGAAGTTTAGTTAGGATCATGTTATAATCACAAACCGTTTGGAAAATATGTGTTAATTGTACTAGAATTCCTGGATGGTTATAGTTTAGTTATAGTAAGTTATAGTATACAGTTTTTATTTCTTTGCATTGTTTTGGAAAAGTTATTTGATAACTTTAACTTATATTTATTTTATATTGTAATTAATTTGTAATGTGGTAAATTTTAATATGAACTTGATGAAAAATATTTGAACTTTATTTAGGTTTGACATGTCTTACTTTACTCATAGTTTTGTTTAAAAAGTAGTAAGTTTATAGTTAGTAGTCTTGAGTCTTAGTAACCTTACTCCTTAGTTACTTTTTGAAGTTATGTTAGTAGTCTAGTAGTATGGTTGGAGAGAGAGAGAGAGAGAGAGAGAGAGAGAGAGAGAGAGAGAGAGAGAGAGAGAGAGAGAGAGAGAGAGAGAGAGCAGTGAATGAATACATTCAATAATATTGAATGTCGATATTATTAATTATATATTGTGATTGAATTCACACTGTGTTCATTTTCATTTTCATTCGTAATGGATAAGCAATTAATAATTTAATTATCATCATATGTAACTATTTAGTATTAAGTATCACTTTCATAACGTTTCTATTAATTATTATTGGATTGGTATTATTATTTGTGAATTTGTCTATTACATAGTATTTACGATGATTTCAGTGTTATATGATGAGGTATCCGCTGTTCAGAAACTAGAAAGCAATCACAATCTACTGAACTATTGTTCAGTAAATCACACAAACCACCAACAAATGTTGGCATGATTGCAACTTCCTGTAAAGGAAATGCAACTAAATTAAAATTAAAGTAAAGGACATGCACCTAACTTAGCATTAGTAAATATAGTAATAGATAGTCTATACTGAATAGTGCTATGATATGCTTAGATATTGATTTTCAGCAGTCCATGACATTCTTTGCATTCTGCAGAGAAACATCTCTAGTCTATGACTTCTACTTCCTTTATAATCTTGGCTCTTGATATTCAGGGTCCATGATTCATTGGTACACCGTACAGCAGTACTTTTAAAAATTACTGTGAATATTTAATTTGTATTGGTGGCAAAAAAAAAGTCTTAAAAGTCGAGAGGATCGACTTCATTGCACCAAGTTTTATCCCATATGGCTTTGTCTCTTTCCGCAGGCAACATAGGGGTCTCCGAGAAAAATGCCCTCATGAACTGAAAGAGGTAGTGCGGAATTGAACCCACAACTTTCGGTGCGCAAGTCAAACAGCTTGACCACTTTGCCAGAGAGACTCCCTCCATTAATGGCATATTTGCTTTATTGTATTTCTTTTACTCTTAATTCTTCATCCATTCATTCAGTAGCTTGTCCTTTGCAGAACCTCGCTCCCATAAAAACATTCCGGAAAACATCTCGATCATAAGCAAGATGTCCCGCTTCCGATACACCCATCTGGAGATCATCCGCCACATCCTGCACCCATCTTCTCTTTGATCTTCCTCTTCCTCTCTTCCCAGGCATATACCCCTTCATTACTGTTCTCTCCAAACTTTCATGACATTTCAAGTGACCAAAATATTTTAATTTTCTTTATCATCTTTAATAGCCAACCTTCTTCAGTATTCAGCTCCTGAAGTATGGATGCATTTGTTCTTTTCTTTATCCAAGATATTCTTAGAAAGGCATTTATGCACTGTTCAGCTTGTTTAGTAAGTGTCCAGGTCTCACAGTTCAGTTGAATCTAATAATGTATTACAGTTTTACCATCTATGACTGTTATTAAAAATTATTTCAGACCTGGAAAATTGGCATGCGTATGATAGATTTTGCTTTACTATAATATCATGCTGAGCCACGAGTAAAGAATAACTTATTATAACATATACCAATTTATTAATTGAAATTACATTAAACTTAATTTTCAATATTAAAGTGTGTGCTGTTATTAACATAACTATTAGTTAGGTGTTTACAACAGTTAGGTCATCATATGTTGTTGGTATTTACATGTGTAAAAATAAACCATAAAACTAGCTATAAACTTCAACAAAGCACACATAAAAATATTTATAAATACCTTTCGTTCAATCTAGGCGCAAATTTAATCAAGTTGAGATATTTTGGCCACATTAAAAGACAAATCGCCATTGTGAAAACCTTACTAAGGGAGGAGTTGAAGATGTATTAAAGGAGCTAAATGGAGGATAGCCCAAGCACAAGCAGCCTTTCATAAGGTGAAGAATTTTCAAAGTAATATATCTCTGTTAATCAAGGTGATAAAAGGAGTTCTTAAGGGTGGTATCAAATCATTGCTGATGTACAGAAGTTATTTGTTGGTAATGAGAAGACTAGTGGGGAATCATGTCAAAGCTGCAGAGATGTGGTTTCATAGAAGAATGAAGAGAGCACATGGACATATAAACAGCGTATTGAAGATATCTTGGAAACAAGTTAACTTACAAAGAGAATTGGTTACTCATATCAGAAGAAGACAATCCACATTCTTTGGGCACATTTTAAGAAGCTGAATGCTGGAGGACATTGTCACAGTGGGAAATTTGGAGGGGAAGAGAGGCAGGGGAAGATCTAGAGACAATATTCTAGACATTTTGACATTATGGCATGAAGGAACATCAACACCATACATTATTGACAGTACATGAGACAGAAGGGAAACATGATGACTAGTGCCACTAGGCATGGACTGTAAGAAGGAGGAGGAAATAATAGCTCTATTATTTAGTTGTATTTTTCTGAGTAGTAAGTTTTAAAAAAAATGGTGCTTGTTTGTGGGAATGGGCATCGTTAAGCAATGTTAATATTTATTTAAATGCAAACACAGCTTAATGGAATGATTCAGAGTTTACTATTCATCATAATCATTGAAAAAAAGGGTGATTACTGTCGAGCTGAAACAAAATACCACAAAATAGAACTAGAAGCTCAACAAAAGGAAAGACACGCAGATACAAATGAACACTGAAACAAAAACTTGTATCAGCAAATAAACATAAAGGCATGCTTAGCTTAGCTATAAAGCTGACATATCATAATCACAAGTAAGTAATCCATAGTGGATAAAAGAATGTTGCATATTGACCTCTGTTGGGTGGAGAATGCCTAAACTATGATTGGGGAAATTTTCCAAGACAAGACAAATTTTGTGGTAACTTAAGCAAGATTTTAAAGCAGTGATGGAAGAGGTTGTTAAAATGGAGAGAGAGAGTTTGGTCTGGGAGTCTCCATATGGATGTCCATAAGATGTTAATGGAAAAGGTTCACTCATTTCTGGCTGGTTTAACCAATATATGCTAGTTGCATCTTTTGCAGATTATGGCATAAATGAGATGCAGGATTTTCACATGAATGCTTCCTTGATTTGAGAAACATCCTTTAGGAATCTAACCGAAAAGGTTTGAATCACAAACCGACATGTTTTGCATTTAGTGTGGGAACATTTGGTAGTGCCTAGAGCAAGTACTGCATGGATTTAGAGTCCGCTTCGAATAAGTAACTACTGAAGTAATCTTGCCAAGAGATCATAACAGCAACAAATGGTGATGTTGACAGCGATGTCCTGTAAAGGGTGTGTAACTAACTTTTGAATAAGTATGTACTCCAATCTTGGCCTGTGAGCCATTATAAGGTTCTTGATAGAGATCTGCTAGGTGTCTTAATCAGAGCATACCATGTTTAAGGTGGCAATGGAAGATTTTGCAAGCGGCTAATATTGCCGACAGATCAGAGTCATCCCTAAAGGATTTGTTTCCAAATGTAATCCTTTCATTTGGATGTGACAGGTTTGAATCCCTGCATGGTAACTACAGCTGTTCATTTGTTTGTTTTCTAGTGTGTCCTCTAATCTCTACTCTTTTCTTCTACTTCTATGTGCAGCCAACCAACGCATTGTGAATTTATGTATGAGCTGTATTGTGGCCTCAAAGGGTTCCCCAACTGATATTTAATGTTCTCCATCTCAACTACAGCAGACATTTGCCTTGCATTGTGGAAAACCATGCCTTCATACAATTGTGGAATATTTTAGATAATCATTTGATCATCCATTCCATAATTCATATTACCAGCCTGAAATTATACTTCCCCTTTACCGTCATCAGGAAGGACAAATTTAACAACCTCTGACCCCAATTACTACTGTCATCCACATCAGCACCCACATGGTTTGCAACCCACCAGATCTGCTTCTTCCAGATGATGAATGTCCCTCCTTAGCAAAGGGCTGGAATCTGTTCCCATGCAATCTTGTGCTGATGAATACTCACTCCATCAAGATGTACATTACTGCCTGGGTCTCAAGCACCACTTTTGGAACAAAGAAGCTGCACCATGCCGGTTGATAAGCGAGACATCTTCACAGCATTCGACAGATGCCGATGGCTGTGGACTTCACCTACTTGTGAATCAAAGACTCTGGACTTTCTCTGATCAGTAAAATTCTTCAGGATATCCAACAGTTAAGACATGCAGGCTTTTCATAATTTAACCTCTCCACTTGTGAATGCCAGGTACTTACATCCCTGAAACAAGGAGTGTGGACATAGGGGGAGCAGTGGTTGTTTGGAAGAATGATCTCTACATTCAGGAGAGCAAAACACAACTTCAGGATCCTAATTTCTATTTGGCCATTAATAATGCTCATTTGTTTCTGGTATCAGCTCGTAACTCGTAAACTATCAAGCTGTCAACCCTATTTGTTTGATCAGGTGACCACACCACTCACCCATTCAGAGATTAGGCATTCTCCACCAACAAGGATTACTATTCAACATTCTTTCATCTGATATATATCATAGATCTCTCTCTCTCTCACACACACACAAACGCACGCATGCACACACACACACACACCATCCTCCCCCACTCTCTCTCTCTCTCTCTCTCTCTCTCTCTCTCTCTCTATATATATATATATATATATATATATATATATATATATATATATATATATATATATATATATATATATATATATATATATATATATCCCTCTGTTATGTGCTTATATATTTAAATACTTTCTGTGTATTTTTGTTTACTTGGTAATACCTATATCACATTCAAGCTTCCTATAACTTTGGTTTCCTGAACTGATAGTTTTGATTATTTTATTTCATTCAGATATAGATTGCTAAATAGTGATTGTGATATTTCAGTTTCTAGCTAAGTATTCTTGATTGTTTGTTGAGAAAGACTTTAGTCAGAATATTTACATGTATCCATGATGTGTCTTTCCTTTATTTAGAACTTCCCAGTTATCTTTTGTGTTCTTTCATGTTCATTATTACAATATGTATTGTCAGTAAACATAGACAAACAGTGATCATTGTCTCACACAATTACCAGTCTCAGATGACATCTTTTCTGCCTTATTGTTCCATTTAGGCAAGGCATCCAGGAAGTTTTGTTTCTACTTTGTCTCCAAAACAACCCCATGCCGCATGCGGCCCACCGGTAGTCATGTTGTGGCCTGCGGAGTGGGAAACGATGATGTGGTCGAAGCTGTAGCACACTTGCTTGTTTACTTTAATTTAACAAAAAAAAATTAGGTGCATGGCCCGGCAGGAAATATTTCTGAAATTTGGCCTGCCTGCTGAAAAGGTTGGCCACCCCTGCTCTAGACCATGATAGTCCATGATATCTGTTCTTCTGCATTATTCACATGCTCCCAAAGGGCCTTCACCACATCTGCATTATGCATAAAATCAGCCCCCAAAGATGCAGCACCAGCCAATCTGTCTGCTTGTTCATTGCCAACCACACCAGCGTGTCCTGGAGAAAAGATCCAGTGAATGCTCACAACCCGCGATCTCTGAACCCGCCAATCTTCACCTTTGTCAGCATGCTTTGTGACTCAGTTACAATCACCACATGCATATACAGTTTGTTCTCCAACTAGCAGAAGGCTGCAGTAACCGCCTCCACCTCCATTTTCATTTTCACCTGATCCTCCATTGAGGTTGTGGTATCATATTTCAAACTCTCCCTTACTAAACATTGGTCATTTGCTTTTTCTGTGAATCCCCAGGCACTGTTTTTGCCCGTTAACACAGAGCCATCAGTATAGATAAGAGTATTAATAGCTACACACTCCTAAATAAAGGTGTTATCACTATCCAGGCCTGTCATCCTCTGAACCATACATTTGACTGCCCATAGGTGGCCATGACAAAGCTGAATACTGATCATGTGGTGCACTCTGTGTTGGTGCTAGTGACAACCATCTTCATTCACATTTATTGAAGGATGACCTTCCGTGAACTCTGGTCCAATCTGCCCCTTTACAAATTCATCATTGTTGAGAGCCTGAAGCTGCCTAGTCTGTGTTGACTGCCTATTTATTTTGCACTTCTTTGTGTGGTTCTCTAACTGGGCTGTGCCAATCCTCACTTTCTGTTCCCATATTTTGAACACTGCTGTTTATTGACACCCAGCAAACTTCTCTGATATGGCTGATTCTCTCATGTCTGCTCAATCCTTAGTTGGTCATCTGTTATGGTGGCCAACAAAGCCAGTGTTTCAGCTTGTCATTACCTTGGATGTTGCCATATTGAGTCGAGGGTTCAAAATCAGCTGCAGATGATTTGGAAGCAGACCACCTTGTATTGATTCTGGATGGTGTGATCGTTGATCATTCAGAAAGAAGTGGTTGTCATCTACAGCTTATAGTACCTTTAGGTGTAGGGCAGGGGGTCTTGAGCCTGAGGAATTAAGGCCGCCTGGCTAGCGAACTGTGCAGGTTAAGATGTTCTTTTTGCCCCCGACAGAAGAAAATCCACACCTTACCGAGGAATTGAACCTGAGTCTCTTGAAGGAGAATCCGGCGTTCTTAGCCACTCTGCCAGCTGCTCCTCCAAAAGAAGTGGCAGATTACTGAATAAAAAAACACAATTGTCTAGTAAATCACAAACAGTCAAATGCTGAGGTTGCTTGTGATGTCTTGTAATGGACATAGGCATTTCTTTTTTCTCCATGACTTTTCAATTGTTGCATGTCCCAGCACAAAGTTTTAAGTATCTTTACATGGGTGACTTCATTAATGACTTCTGTGTTTTTCCTCATTATAAGTCTTATGAAGTAATGGGAAACAAAATTAGCATTGGGTGAATATATTTTAGAGATTGTGCTGCTAACAATATTTTATATTAAGTTTCAAATTATAAGCAAAGATAATGTCAGCTCATATACAAATTCACAGTGATTAGAGGGCACACTAGACAACATAACAATTGAAAGCTATAGTTACCTTCCCGGGATTTGAACCTTTCACCTCCAAATGATAACGCCTTGCTGCAGGAACAAGTGTTCATTGACACATGACCAACTAAACACCCTAAATAAAGATATCATCATTATCCAGGCCTATCACCCAACAAACCCTAACTATTTATTGTCTGTTATGTGTGTGCATTACCATTTTACATGTTAGAAGTAAGCAGCTGAATCTATAAATAGTTACAAGAATAAAGAGTTTTGTGTTTCAACAGATTTTGCAATGATGGTTTGATCCATATTCACAATGAGATTGTGGCATCCACATCGTCTGTTTAAACGGTGTCTACTGGACATCCGATGTTTGTCCAGATCACTACTGCCTGCTTTGATGGGCCTGTGCTTGGGGATGACGCTTAGCATGATGTACGCGCCATTCAGCGATGACAGCTGTGAAACCTTTATTGCCGGCCAAGATCCACAGAATTTGATAAAGCTTAGAGACACCAAGTCTGTAGACACCAACGTAGATGAGATGTATGAGCCACGGCAACTAGATATAGAAAGTATAGACTTGTCTGCATATAAATTAGACACGAAAGCTGGGTCTAAGTTTTATCGACCTAAATTTGCAGCAACAGAGTTGGGCATCAGACAAAAACTCTTTGTGGCTGTGCTGTCATCGAAAGACTCTCTTAACACCAGAGCTGTGGCGATCAATAAAACACTTAGTCGTTATGTGACGAGAACTGTTTTCTTCATAGATGAGAAATCCACAGTTGTTCCTTCAGGCATGATGATTGTGAACTTTGAGGATGGTTACAATCATCTTCTACCCATCAATGTTTTAAAATATGTGATTAAGAAGTATGGCAAGGACTACGATTACTACATGTTTTTGTCAGACAAAGGATATGTAAGGGCGGAAAAAATATTTGATCTAGTCAGCCTTATCAGTGTTAGTAAACATGTCCATTTAGGGGCACCCAAAGCCGTGGAAGGTGGGAAAACTTACTGTGCCTTAGATGGTGGTGTGATTATTTCTCAGGTGAGTTTTCTGTGTGGTTTGTATGTGTTTCTGGTGTGGATTTAAAAGATCCTGTTTGTTGGCAATGTTAGTTCATTGTCATTTGTTATTAAATATTAAAATTGCTGTAAGTCCTGGCGAAAGGGTTAATGTCTTTCTCTGTAATCCTGTACATCCACGTGAGGAACACAGCTGTGCGAGGTTCAGCAGCGGATCACGTCGAGTTGGTTACTTACTGGGTACGTGAGCCGGTCACTCAGAAAGCAATGGCAAACTACTGAACATAATTTGCCAAGAACATCAATAGCAGCTGAAAAATGCTGGTGTTGACTGCGACGTCCTGTAAGGGATATGCAACTTTTAAAAAAAAGTCTGTGTTTCTGTCTGCGCTGTATTCTTTATGTTGTTGTTAGAAGTAATTCTTAGAGGTATCAAAACTATTCATTCATTGGCACCTTGCTGTCTTGACAGACGATAGTTTGTGCTTCAAAAAGGCATAATAACTATTACCCTTGGCGGTAGCGAATGTGACTAATAAGGCCTATTCACGCTGTAAATGTTCGTCCACATTGGGTGCATGTGAACACATGGTCATTTCCACCATCATGCACCATCTTACGTCTCACACGCTCGGTGTGTGCTTTATCTGCAATCATTTTCTCCTTTGTCTTTATTCCATTTCTGATGTTTGCTCTCCATGCAACACATTGAACGGCGACTTGCTCCCAGTGTGCATTATCAATGCCTGTATCAATCATGTCCAGCTTACACACATCTTTTTATCATAGTAGAGGCAGACCCTGAGATCTCTTACCCATCTGTAATTCACCAAAAAAGATGTCCTTTGGTATTCTACCATCGTCCATCCTCCTAAGATGTCCTATCCATCTAAGTCTACGAAGACTGAGCATGGAATAAACCGCCACACAACCTGATCTTTCCAATACTTCAGTATTTGTGATTTTGTCTTGCCACTTAATACCAAGAATTCTTCACAGACACCGCATATGAAAGCTGTTTAAACGTTTCTTTTGGTGTGAGTTAGTTGTCCAGGTTTCACTGCCATAAAGAAGAGTACTAAGGACACAGGCTTGGTAGACAAGGACTTTTGTTTTGGCAGTAAGCTTCCTGTTCTCCCAGACTATTTTTCTTAACCTGTTCATTGTTTTTGCTGCCTTACCAATCTGGATGTTGATTTCCTGATCTAGGGATAATTTGCTATTTACCACTGATCCTAGATATGTAAAATGCTCTACCATCTCTAGTTCGGCGTCGTCAATAAAGATTGATGGTACCCAATGTGCACCTTGTGACATAATCTGTGTCTTCTTTTTGCTAATTGTTAAACCAAATTCAGAACAAGCATTGGAGTTAGCAGATAGTAGACATTGTAATTCTTCCTCTGAGTGGGTTGTAACTGCAGCATCATTTACAAAAAGCAACTCTCTGATCAGTACCCTCCTAATTTTGGTCTTGGCTTTCAATCTCTGAGCATTGTAGAGGCCGCCATCTGAACATGAGTGAATGTATATACCACCATCCTGATCACGAAAGGCATATTTCAGTAGAAGTGACAAGTATATTCCAAAGAGGGTGGCAGCTAGTACACAACCTTACTTAACTCCACTTTTGATTTCAAACTCTTCTGAAGTTGCACCGTCAAACTTGATTATACCCTTCATGCCTGTGTGGAACGATTCCACAATGGACAGAAGAGTTAGTAAGCAGCCAATCTTCTTTAGTGCCTTGAACAGACCCTCACGACTGACCAAATCAAATGCCTTTGTGAGGTCGATGAAGGCAATGAACAGTGGTTGATTCTGTTCATGGCATTTTTCTTGCATTTGTTGCAATGAGAATATCATATCAATGGTAGGCCGGTTCTGTCGAAAGCCACACTGTGATTCGGGGTAGACTTGATCTCCTAGGACTTGAAGTCTGCGCAGAACAATTCTGGCAAATACTTTTCCAACAATACACAGAAGTGAGATACCCCTGTAGTTGTTGCAGTCGCTCCGATCGCCCTTGTTCTTGTACAGTGTTATGATGCTTGAATCTTTGAAATCCTGTGGGACTTGTCCTTCTCGCCAGCATAGCTCTATTAGCTGGTGGATCTGTCAAGTGAGTATGTCTTGCCCACTCCTGATAACCTCTATTGGAATCCCATCCTTACCTGGAGCCTTGCCAGATGCAAGTTCATTTATAGCACACTTCTGATACGGTGGGAAGTGTGTCCAGGTGGTAAAGAGTTGGTAGGGCTTCCTCTCTGGCGTTGAGGGCATCATCCACTAGTTTGGTCTCACTTGAGTAAAGCTCCAAATAGTGCTCTACCCAGCTATCCATCTTCTGTTTCTTATCAGTGATGATTTATCCAGTCAAGGTTTTCAGTGGTGCACTTCTTTTGATCATTGGACCACAGGCTTTCTTTATCCCTTCATACATGCTTCTGATGTTTCCCTTATCATTTGCATTTTGAATGGACTCACATAACTTGATCTAATAGTCATTTGCACACTGCCTGGCAGCCTTTTGCACATCCTTCTTAGCTTGCTTCAGCTCACTCAGAGTGTTACACGTTGGTCTTTCCTTGTTCTGCAGGCCAGCAATATAAATGTTAAGACGATTGAGTTTGGCATCAATCACAGCCGTTTTACTCACACCGTCAATATTGATAAAGTCAGTGGAAAATCCTGGACACATGGTTTTCATGTTCCAGGTTGCTAGCCGTAGCTTGAGGTGTCTATTTTTCTTTTTACTAGTACCTGGTGCACTGATTTTACAGCCTGCGATTCAGATTTTGTCCTAGCCCCAAGCACCCATTGAAGCAGGCAGGCTTTGGCGGATCAGCACCCAATTGGCCAGGGGCTGCCCAGCTTGAGGCAGGCGGTAGCTGATCAGTGACACCTGCAGGTGTCTCCCACCATCAGAGGCAACACGTGGCGCCCCATGTCTACGCCAGTTGACAGGGACTTGTTGCCTGTAACAGTTGCCTCTCGCTTTGATTCCAACACCGGTTAAGACCAGGGATGGAGATATTGCCTCTCCATAGCACAAAGCCTGGACATATAGAGATCATGTGTTGCCCATGCAGCACGATCCCTCTCTCGACCTGCCTAGTTCACTCCAGAGGAAAGGTAGCACCTATACATCTGGAACAAGACAAGCTGCAGAAGCTGCCGGATCAGCAAAGCAATACTCTAACTGTTTGCCGGTCGGAGCTTCAATCCTAGACCAGCCTTAGGGCCTGGTCTGCCCTGCCAAGACATTTTGTCTTTAGGTTGCATTTCCTCACACCAGATAAGGCTTGTACCCTCCCAATTGCGCTCTTCCGCCCGAAGCCGTTGGCACAATGTGGGGTGTCGGGTTTGGTAAACGCCGCTCATCTTTCGGCGCTAACAGAAAAAAGTTAGTACCGTCTACTATCATACGGTAGCTCAGTCATATCTGACTAAGACCTGACACCAATCAAAACTACTATAGATCTATATATAATGTAGTATGAGTATGTACAGTTAAATGACAATGGATGAATGTTTTCTAAATCTCTTCCTAATTTTCATTTCACTTAATATAGACACTTAATTTCACTACACCATCTCTCTCATTACGATAAGCTTCTCCATTGAATCTTCTGATAATGTAGAAGATTTTGACACCAGGTTAATGATTCTTCTTCTTATAGTCCGTGACATGTGGCTTTGTTGATCATGTCTGTCCACAGCCTTCTGTCTCATGTACTGCCAATCTTCTTACAGTCCATGACATGTGGCTTCCACAGCCTTCTGTCTCATGTACTGCCAACCATTTACCGATGTCCAGAGGTCAGTGTGACTGAATGGATAAGAGCGCTCATTCTTAAACATCGGTAGGAGGTTCAATCCCTGCACCGGTCAGTTGGACTAAAATGTTGACTTCTTGCCCTTGACTTTGGGACATAAATATCAAGTACTCTGAAGTTGGAGTGGGCTCTCCTGATGGCGAGGGACAGTGGTAATGGGTAAAGCTAATCCACACACACAATTCAGCTCAGCGCTACAAGAAGTAGTGTGTATGGACTAAACTTGATTTCAAAGCAAACGAGTGAAAAAACAAAACAACAACAACAGATGTATGGATGTTCCTCGATGCCATGATGGTAACAGGTTCAGTGCGAAACCAAAAAAAAAAGTTGCCTTGGACCAAATATGGCGCATAATCAAATGAACAAGTATAATGTAGATTTCCATTCACTAGACATTAAAATTACGGAGGATACAGCGAAATGAAACAAATAACACAATGACTCTAGTATGTCGATATACGCCCTCCTTGGCGATATATCATCCTTTGGCACTGAATCAGTTAAACTGTTTAGCATCATCTCATTCAGTCTCTCCTATCTTCATTTTCCCCTCTAAGTTTCCTGTTGTCATGACGTTCTCCAGCTTTTCCTTTCTCATGATTTGCCCAAAGAATGTAGATTGTCTATTCTGATACGAGTAAGCAGTTCTCTTTGTGAGTTCATGATAATTTCATTGTGCTTTTTGTATATCTGAGGTGTCTTCCTCATTCTTTGAAAACAACCATATATCTGCTGCTTCTACATAATTCCTCACTTGTCTGCTATTTGCTAGGTGCTCGAATGTCGGTGCCAGGGGTCATAAGTTTGAATCCGCATTAGGGTGGATTATGACATTGGCGGTGGTCCCCAACTAAGACGCTATCCCAGAACGAACTCCATGGACAGAGGAAGATAGAGTATCACTACAAATCCAAACAAAAGAGAGGAATATTTGACAAGGAAGAACAGAACAGTGTACAGCGCAGAACAGTCAAAGAATACCCACAAGACCTCTGGATCCGAGTCTACACAGATAGGACAGCACAAAATGCTATCCGAAATGGAGGATCTGGAGTGTACATAGAATACCCAAGTAATACTAGGGATACGGCCAGAGTACCAAGAGGAAAGTACTGCCATAACTATGATGCTGAAATTACTAAATACCAGCCATGGTGCACAACCAGTGGTGCTATTGACAGATGCAAAATCAGTAGTCGAGGCGCTCCTGTCTGGGAAATTGCCAGTACTTAGGACACTACTTTCTGAACATAGTAGTCAGCATAAGGTCACCATACAGTGGATACCATCCCACTTTGGAATACCTGGAAACGGCAGAGCTGATCGATTAGCTAAGGAAGGAGCAAAAGAAGAACAGTCTGATGTGTGCGTTTTTGTTTTTAAAGTAGCATATCCTTTACAGGACGTTGCAGTCAACACCAGTATTTTACCGCCGCTGTTGATGTCTTGGCATGTTTTTACGTTCAGTAGTTTGCCATTGCTTTCTGAACGACTGGCTCCCATACCAACACGTTAAAACCAGCGCGACACGGTCTGCTGCCAAATCGGTCACCGCTGTGTTTCGAACGCGCGTAAGCGACATTACGAATCGCGTTCGCAACGCCATCGCCCCGGAGACATACCGTTACATGCAGTCTATGCGCGTTACATATTACATACTACCAAAAGAACAGAATGATCAAATCAGTCAGAAAGCCACCAAAACTTGCTAAAGACGACTACCAAATTATGGACAGAGCAGAACATTTTTCTGCGCCTCAGAACAGGACACAATAGATTACGCGACCACATGTATACATAATTCAAATCAGCCATGTGCACATGTGGATTGGCATCGCACACAGCAGAGCACATACCCCAAGACTGCACAAAATACAACGTATCTCGGCAAACCTTCTGGCCTAGAGAGACGACAGTGGGAGATAACTCTGTGGACCGCTGAGTGAACTAACAAATACAGTTAAATTCATACGAGAGACAGCATTGGAGTTATAGACATATTTCAAGCGAACGAACGAAGAAGGAGAAAGAGAAGAAGAAGAAGAACCTGCCTAACATGGGTACCAGGAAATATGTTAGGAAGTAAAATCGGCCTGCATAATACAGACCACATCACCCACTGACCGCGGATTGGTCTATAAAGATATGGGTCTAGTTCCGTATGCCCATTGTGACTGAAAGGCATGTAACAGTGCCCTTTACATACCGTTTACTTATAGAACAGCCACACGAATATCACGTGATGTGTATGTTTTTATATATGTTTTGTGTATATAATACAACAGGCTGTCACTTGGCAGATACTGCCTTTGGGGTCCAAAGCGTTCGATACTTTTTTTTTTTAAAAATCGCGCGCACACACAGACACACACATCGTACACTTATTTGTGTCAAAATCCACGCCACACACAAAGTGATCAAAGTGCGGGTTTCGTGTTTGGCTTTCTTGCTTGCTGGGAGTCCATGGTTGTGTTGACTACACATGTTCCCTCGCCTGCCACCGTGTCTGTATATTCTGTTTGTCTGTCTACTACCCACATAGGGGTCGGAGTAGCCCGTGATTAGTGCATTCACTTATCAAATAAGCAATTTTGGGTTTTGTCTCTATTAACCCCTCTCTCCACCTTGAAGAGGTAGAAGTACCGTAGAAGGGCTTGCCTGTTCCAATGACCACAAGAGCTATGCCGACGGTAGCACAGCTAATTGTTGGGTCTCCCATGGAGGAAAGGTCAAGGGATATGAAACAGACGAAGATTCGGAAGAGAGACATAAACCTGCTGCTGCCTTTTAGGCAGACTGGAGACAGCCAAAGGGTTTTATCATCATTATATGTCATGCCGACAGGCGTGGGCCGTCACGGTTCGCCTTCTCACACATTCACCATCTTGCTAGTCCCACATTTTGATGGAACAATCGGCACCCCATGGGTGATGCGATCATTATCACACCGACGGACTTTACTTCCCAGAACATTTTCTATCACCCATTATAGGCGGCATCGATGTGGGAACCCAGGGCAGTTAACAAAATGTCCGCCTCGATAAGGATTCAGATACGACCACCGCGATTGTACTACCGCTGCTTCCTTACGGCCGTGTTAGAACACACGAAATACTGTGTATTGGCTTTCGGCTTGTGTCGGAACATTGGCTTTCAGTGTGTGTCTGAACGTCTATGTATTCAAACATACGATTTTATATTCTGCCCGCGATACCAGTGAAGTATTCAGGTGAACTGTGGGGTTCACAAAGTGGTTATTCGAGCTAGTGACAGTTTTCTGCTCCATTGATACCCGCGGGTGTTTTTAATATTAAAACTAGTATCTTTTTCGAACCAGTGGGATCCATTTTTCTGCTGGGTGAATACTCGGGAGTCGTTTAAGTCTGAACGGAAACATGATCTAGCGAGACACAGCGATGGGTGTTTGCATTCAGTCACCCGTGTCATTCATTGTGTATCGGGTGTTAAGGGATCTGTCGTCGGTGACGTTTGTGCAGACTCCAGGAAATTGGTCTTTGAAAAGCACTTTTACATTCCGGGGGAGGGGAAAATTGTACCCAGATTTTCTGCGTATTCAGGAGAGAGAGAGAGAGAGAGAGTGTGTGTGTGTGTGAGAGAGAGAGAGAGAGAGAGAGAGAGAGAGAGAGAGAGAGAGAGAGAGAGAGAGAGCGTAATATGAATTTAGTTGAGGCAAGAACCTACATCACAGCACCCGGGACAATCCCATATGCGCTCCGTGGTAATCTTTAACAGCCAGCGAAGAGTCCCATTATCTAATTGTACCAGTTGCAGTCTGGTTACGTGTACGTCTGGCCTTTTCCCGGAGTACTGAGTGTTGGTCAGATCCTCTGGGCACCCCTATTCGACTTAGAAGTAGGAATAAGATGCCAAAAGGCCAAAACAGTGATTTAACGTTACCTTTTCATAAACCTCGGAAAAGTACGATGAAATCACTATGCTGCATGTCCTTTGCAGTACTGTGCGCTCAACCCCATGTCGAATTTCTATGAATTTTACGCGCAGTAGTTTGCCATTGCATTCTGAACGAGAAGTCAACATTTGTGTTGAACTGACCGTTATATAGAGTTAACTTACTACGCCGCCGTCAGCGCCCAGGAAGTTTAAGCGCGAGTGCGCTAAACCTCTTGACCACGCAGTTCCGAAGAAAGTCAGTGAGAAATAAAAACGCAGTTTTTCTAAAAACACTTTATTATCAGTGTACATCGTGTCTCCTGTCAACATTCCACAAGAGGAAGCTCATGACATGTGATTCAAATAAATGCATGATGAAGGATGTGTGGGAGTCTCCAGAAGAGAGAAAATGCCAAACGACATGAGAAATATTATAGGCACAACAGCGTGTATCGAATTCCCCGAAAGATAACAAATAAAGTGATTTGGACATCTGAGAATAACGCCTGCTCAGCTACCATTAAGAGCATGCCACCAAAGAGATCTGGGTGTGAAGCTAGAGGAAGACCAAGAATGCCATGGATAGCCAACCTCACGGATATACTTTTTCAGAGTTGCATGTCCATTGCAATCAACTCCAGCCGCTGTTGGCTGTGTGTGATGTACTGGGCAGTTGTACTTCAGTAGTTTGCCATTGCTTTCTGAACGAGAAATTAACATTTCAAAGTCCTAACCGGCATGATGAACGAACCCACTACTCTGCCGTCAGGAGAGAGAGAGAGAGAGAGAGAGAGAGAGAGAGAGAGAGAGAGAGAGAGAGAGAGAGAGAGAGAGAGAGTTAAAGTGCGGACACACTTAACATCCTGACAATTCCGATGGAAGTCTGAAGGAATAGGTGTTCGACATCATGGCACTGAGGAACGTCGGTATCATAACTGACTGACAACGCGCGGACAGAAGGCTGTAGATAGACATGATCACCAACGCCACACGACATGGACTGTAAGAAGAGGAAGACACTTAACAAACACAAATATTGATTTAATTGATTGTTTCGGGATTTGAGGTTTGAAGATTGAGCACAACCCACTACTGGCAACGCCAATCGTATTTCAGTTCGAACCTTGGGCCTTGTCCACGTCAGATATGACGCAGTCAAAGCAGAACATCTGGCCATGGAATGCAATAAATTTAAAGAATATCCCGCTGAGTCCCCGCGACTTTTGACATGATATGGAGGCCTACCTGGATTCAACATATAGGGTATGGAGGTGGGGGTGGGGCCGTGAGTCTCCGTTGTTTCTTTAACTGATTCAGTGTCAAAGGATAACATATCGCTAAATGTGACTCTCTGTTTGGACAGAAGGACGATATATCGCCATACTAGGGTCATCATCCGCAATTTCAATGTTTAAAAAACGGAAATTTCCATGATAATACTTGTTTATCTGCTTGTGTGCAATGACACCGAATCATGCCAATGAATCACCTTCTGTGTAAAACAAAAAGAATGAATAAAGTAGTGGAACTGCGGTAAAGGTGTGGACATGTAGACAATATAAAATAACACAAAGTTATACAGCTTTACAGAAGACAATTACGGAATTAAGTTCTATAAAGCTGCATTACTTTGTGTTATTGTATATTGTCTATGTAAACAGGACCACTTTCCACGCCTTCGGGCGTGCCCCTTGGCACGAGTGTGCTTGAGTAAGGGAGGGTGTCGTCATATTTAGCTGTAAACCGAAATCTTCTTTGTCTGTTGTGCTTAATGGCTCTTTATGTATTTTGTATACCTTTGAATTGTTCATTTGTAGTAGATCATTTAAAAATGATATTAATATTTACAAAAGCCTTGTCAAAGCTTTCGTGATTAAAAAACGAAAATAGACAATATGTGGGAACGTGACTAGTGTTTCTTTAAAAAAAAGTTGTGGGGGTGGGGTGGATGGAGCAGAAACAGTAGGGTTGTTCAAGGAAGACATGGATTCAAATAGGATGAGCACTGCTATTATTTGCAATTGATGTTGTTAATAATAGTAACAGGAAACTTCAGAGACGACATATTTTGTCTTATTTGTATTAGGATTTATGTATTGGAGCCGCAGTCATGTAGTTGTTATTGCCGTCGCATGCCAGCAAAGTGGTCCTTGGTTCGATTCTCTGTAGCGACAGAGTTGCATTGTTGTTACAACATCTGAGGCCAGTCCAGTTTCTTGGTTGGTTGTGAATTCTCTGAAGGACTGGGTGTTAACTCTCATCCCCACTGCATTGACGCTGAGATCGCAAGAGTCTTGAAGGGGGCTTGCAGGTATCTACATGAGTCTGGTGTAGAGACTTGTCTCCCAACCCTGGTACCACAGTATCATCTTCCCGGGGATCGGGACGCACAGCTCTCCATCCCCTCTGAAAACTCAGAAACCAGCGGACTGTGCAAGATCGGCACTGGGACTACACATCTGTGGAGAGGCATCTTAGGATGTAACAAGGTGATTATTCAGCATGGCACATACCAACTGGCTGAGGTTAGGTCTGCGGTGATAATGTTGCTTCCACAGGTTTTAGGTACTGTACTTTATTATCCTCAGACTCCAAACTAGCACTCAGAGGAACAGTCTCAGGGTCCAGAAGAAATAAGGGAAGTTGCCATGACATTGACCATACCACCTAGCGTGCCTTTCGCATTGGAGAAATATGAGTGTAGCACCATATCCTTGATCATCAGCATTATGTGCCATGTTGATAAACGTAGGCAGTCATGGCTCGCCATCTCAATCGATCACCAGTCATGGATCGGGATTCTTGTCCCGACTATGCCATGTGACCAAGCCGTCAAAGCATTTATCCCCTGCCTTCCCCTGACTAAAAAAAAATCAATTTTGCCAGTTGCCACCAAGTTTTCGAGTTGCTTATCCTCATAACGTGTCAAACACATCTTTACTATCTGCGTCTATGTTCTATAATAAATGTATGAGTTTCATTTGTTTCATCCGTTCATAGTATTTTTTATTTTTTGCATTTTGTTTAGAAACCACATTCCCATTGCCATTAAATGTTTCTCAGCTTGTCTGATTATCGTCCACGTTTCACATGCATATATCAATATAGAGCCTTCAACATTGTTTTTATCACTGCAGTTGACATCAGTATTCTGTGACATCAAAATTAGACATGTCAGCAGCAGCAGCAGCAGCAGCAGCTTGATCAGCAACAATAAAATGTACGTCTACTATCTTCTTTCCACTTGTATCCCATATTGGGGCACATGCAGTCTAAGCCGCTTTACTTTCACTATCTCATACAGCTCCATCCATGCCCTCCCTATGTGATTAATCCCAGCCTATAAATCTCCTCTCCGTATGTGATTAGGACAACGTCTATTTCGTTTGCCCTGTGAGTTCCACAAAGAGCACATTCTATAGCAAAAAAAAAAACAAAAAAAAAAAAAAAAAAACACATTCCTATAGAAAATATCGAAGAGCCTAATCAGGTTTTCTCAGAGTATGTGTGTTACCAGCGCCACCGTCTCTCCCCACCTCCCCCATCTATTGATTCGCTAGCATTTAGTTAGTTCTCCAAGAACTCCACATTGGTGATTCTGTCATGCCATTTCAGTCCTTCTATTCTGCCCTTTCACCAGTTAATGAACGTGTATAGTTATTTCTAAATGTTTTAGTCGTTCACGATATTTCTAACCCATACAGTAGTACTGATGTAAGGACCATTCTACACGCCTTTTATGTGCATTTAGCATGCTGTGCTAGGCTCACACCTGCTCCGCGGCGAAGGCGTTACGGGCGTAGTTCGTAATCTCGCATACCCGTGTTCGAAACACAGCTGTGGGCGATTTGGCAGCAGACCGCCTTGCGTTGTTTTTTTAAAAATGAATTTTACAGAATTGCATGTACCGTAATGATTGTTTTAACATTTTTGATAAAATTTCTTTCTAATTTTCTGTTTTTTTTTAAACCGTCTTAGACCTTCGTAATGTTATGCTAAAATGCGAATTTATCGATGTTAATATAGAGGAATATTTATCGACATGCAACAATTTAATAAGAATGATCTTATGAAAAACGGATATTTCTCCGGGGAATAAAATGATTTATTTTGCAAGAAAATATTAAAGTTAAAATTTGTTTTGCTGTTATAAATTATTTCCACATTTACAATGTTCAAATTAATTTATGTGTTGTAGTAGTCTTGATATATTTCTGAAATTTATTTTATTATATATTTTATTTTCACACACAGCCGGAAGTAGGTTTTGTTTCATTTCCTTTTTAAAGTTTTGTGAAATTGTAACTGTAAGAATTTTATTAAAACAATGAGTGTCACTAAAATAGGTAGGATTGAAGATGAGTGCCGTGTTTTTAATTATGAATGGACAACTAAGTACTGTTTTATAAAAGTTGGTAGCAAATCAATTTGCTTGTTGTGTCATGAGTCAGTGGCTGTCTTCTAGGAGTACAATTCAAAAAGACATTATCGAACAAAACATTCCGATTTCGGATACAATTTAGCAACCGAAGAGAGGGAAAGGAAATGCCCGGAGTTTGTGAAAAATTTGGAGAAACAGCAAACTGTTTTCACCAAACATTGACATTCACGATGCTGCAACAGAAGCTAGTCTTGTGCTGTCACACAGAATTGTAAAACAGAACAAGCCATTTTCTGATAGCGAGTTAATCTTGTTAACAAATAAGTAAAAGTTTTTGTCCATATTGTAAACTATAATGTGTGAGTGTATAAGTAAAATAAAATTGCAATAATTAGTTATTTATACTGCTTAATAACCTATAAATAATGCATAATTACTTATTGTGATAGGTTGCTGTAAACAAAGTGGACGTAATATATATGCGGCCACCCAAATAGCTTTACATTTGTCAATGTGGCCCTACGCACAAAAATTGTGCTCACCCCCGCTGTAAGGGATATACAACTTAAAATTTTTTTTGGGTGATATACGCCCTTCTGTCCAAATGGACGGCCAACATTTCGGCACTGAATCAGTTAAAAATCTGGTGCGGTTAAATCCCACGACTTATTGAAGCTTATTCTTAAAGTTAGAAGTACATTAAGATAATGATAATTTTTATTATTATTTAGTTAGCTGGTTAAAAATAAAGCGTTGCTGCTTCTGCCTCTCCTACTACTTCTTCTTCTTCGTTCACTTTCATACGTCAGTATGGATACATGAAAGAAAGCAGCAATCAACTCAAGCTTGTTGACATCTCTATAGAGTTTGTCCTCAATTTAACGTGCGTAGGCCAACATACTTTTCTTTATGCTGCATATGTTGGATACTCCTGAAACAAATGTCATTTTACCGATTTCACAATTACAGCCATCACTATCTCCTATCAATAGTTTATTAAACATGTAATTATTTCAGCCTGTTGTCCGGAGTCTAGTTTAGTTTAGTTTAGTTTAGTCCACGGATCAACATCACGGCACACGGGTGCAACCCATAAGTGCTCCGTTCTCCTCCTAACTCAAACCTGAGTCTGGAGAAACTCAACTCAGTGCACGAACTCCGTAGCACCGGCGAGGATCCTGAAATACTTTGGGTAGATTTTTAACACGAAATTTTGTCCGGGCAGCGCCGTTAGGCTACTCTTTTTCGATTTCCAACTGCCAAGAGATTTTTTACGTGCGCAACAATACACACGGGCGTCCGATCTCACTACCTAGAGACCAGGGGAAATTTTTACTAGAAGTCCACGTGAAAAAATCCCGGTCCTCACCGGGGCTTGAACCCGGGACCTCCAGCACTCGAGGCGGACACCATACCTCGAGACCACGCAAGAACATTATTACTTGTTCTGTTTGGCAGAGTTGGTAATATGCATTATCTTTCTGGTGACCTGAATGATTCGATTACCACTTGGTCCTACAGATGCTTCTTATAAATCTCTTGGCTTCCTCATAGTTATGTCTATATTAGGTTGAGGTAGTCATCCAGATTCCTTTGCTAGTTTTTCGGCTTCTTCATTTTTCAGATATGTTGCAATGTGAAGGATTCCATTGTATTACAACCATTTTGGATTTATGTAGTGCTAGTCTCACCGTTTCTGCTATTCAGTATTAAAACGTCTTCGCATTCGTAAAGAAAGCTATTTGTTTTCTTTCTTTATTTCCCCCTGTCGACAGAATTTCTGCTGCAGTTTTTAAGGTCTCTTCGTCTGCACTATGCTACTTTAAATCTTTCTAGTAGCTACTGACTACGTCTTCTGTTCTCTCTCTCTCTCTCTCTCTCTCTCTCTCTCTCTCTCTCTCTCTCTCTCTCTCTCTCTCTCTCTCTTTATTTTTGTTTTTAAAATTCAAGAGGATTCCCCCCCCCCCACTTCCATTTTCTGTAGAGTTTTTTATTTTGCTGATCTGTCTGTATATGCACGCGTCGGGGTGCTTATCTGTCTGTATATGCACGCGTCGGGGTGCTGATCTGTCTGTATATGCACGCGTCCAGGCTCTGATCTGTCTGTATATGCACGCGTCCAGACTCTGATCTATTTGTATATGCACGCGTCTAGGTGCTGATCAGTCTGTATATGCACACGACTAGGTGCTGTTCTGTCTGTATATGCACGCGCACAGATGCTGATCTGTCTGTATATGCGCGCGCCCAGATGCCGATCTGTCTGTATATACACGCGCCCAGGCTCTGATCTGTCTGTATATGCACGCGTCCAGGAGCTGATCTGTCTGTATATGCATGCGCCGACGTGCTGCATGGATAATGTTATTCTATGTAGTTTTCTTCTTCCTAAATCACTCTGACCGGGCTCCGTGGCTAAAGGTCTTGCGAACGCGATTCGCGAGCCCGCTTACCTGCGTTCGAAACACAGCTGCGATTTAGCAGCAGGCCGTGTCGTGCTGGGTTTTAACATGTTGGTATGGGAGCCGGTCGTTCATAAAGCAATGGCAAACTACTGAACTTAAACTTGTCAAGACAACAACAGCAGTAAAATGCTTGTGTTGACAGCGATGTCCTGTAAATAGGATATGTAAAAAAAAAAAAATGCACTATGAGTGTTCTTATTTTCTCAATGCCGGAATACTTTCTGTAATCTCCAAGCCGGGAGTCTGTTCCTGTTATTAATTTTGTTTGGCTGTTAATATACTGAGTAATGGATCGGTCCTATTTCTTCTTGCAGAGTCTACAAAGTTGTTTCGCTTTAAGCCTTTAGTCTACCCCTTTCAAAAACATTATAAAGCTATAAAGCGCTTAATGCGTGCCACATAAAAATTTGGTAACCCGCTACACGGATTTGGGATGTAATTGGAATATATATATAGTGGCATTAGTTTACGGATGTTGTCATATCATTCACAGAGACGGACATTTCTGCGCTTATCGCGTGTGTTTCTGGGATTGGCGACGCAGTCTTGGAACAGGCTAGGGTTCTTGTCACGATTCTGCCATGTTGAAAAATAAATATTGTTCCTAAGCAGTGTCATGCCGCCGGGCTCCATGGCGAAGAAGTTACGGACGCGGTTCGTAATCTCGTATACCCGCTTTCGAAACACAGCTGCGCGCTATTTGGCAGCAGACCGCGTTTTGCGTTGGTACCGGTACCGGTCGTTCAGAAAGCAATGGGAAACTACTGAACGTAAACTTGCCAAGAGATCACAACAGCAAAAAATGCTGATGTTGAATGCGACGTCCTGTAAAGGATATGCAACTAACTTTTAACTTTAGTGTCCTGTTATGTGTGTGAAGTGATGGGCCATCACATTGTGTAGGCCTGAGTGCACAGAGGAATAGGTGGCCAGTCTGTCTGTCTGTCTGTCTGTCTGTCTGTCTGTCTGTCTGCCTGTCTGTCTGCCTGTCTGTCTGTCTGTCTGTCTGTCTGTCTGTCTGTCTGTCTGTGTGGGTTGGCGGTCGGTCGACCTGTCTGTCTATTTATCTGGAAGGAGCCATGACTGGGAGGTTGCGGTGTCCGTCTCAGAATCAGCAGGAACAGGGTTCGACACGGGTCTATGGCGGAATACAGGAGGTCCCGTGTACATGCTGCTAGCTTTCGTTAAAAATCTCACTGCATTTGGAAGTCTCCAAGAGTAGACGGTACGGTCGCTGCCTGGCAGTATTGTTAGGAAAGCAAAATACCCACTGGTAGATACCAGAGTCCGTTACTTTGGCTGACCTCTGAGGTGCATAGCTAGGTCTGACACACTCCCCACGAAAGAGGAACTCAGAAGAAGAGGACGAAGCTGGTCTTTCTGAATATCCTTCTGCGTGTCCTTGCGTGCGTCTCTCTATCTCTCTGTCTGTTGCGCCCATTCACCTACCCGTTTGTCTGTTTGTTTGTCCGCCCGTCCTTCCCCCACCTCTCTGTCTGTTTGTCCGTCCATCCCTCACCTCTTTATTTGTCCGTCCCCCACCTCAGCCCGTCTGTACCCCACCTCTCTATTCCACCCACCTCTCTGTCTTATCTGTCCGTCCGTCATCCACCCCTCTATCTGTCCGTCCATCCCTCACCTCTTTATTTGTCCGTCCCCCACCTCTGCCCGTCTGTACCTCACCTCTCTATTCCACCCCACCTCTCTGTCTTATCTGTCCGTCCGTCATCCAGCCCTCTATCTGTCCGTCTGTCCCTCACCTCTTTTTGTCCGTCCTCTACTACCTCCCACGCATCTCTGACTCCAACACCACTCTATCTGTCCACGTGCCCCTTAAATCTCTGTTCGTCCTCTATTATCCCCCACCCCGTATCTATGTCTCTCTCCCCTTCTGTCTGTTTCTCCCACCCACCCACCCCTCAGTCAGTTCGTCCGTCCGTTCGTCATCCACTGCTGTATCTGTCCGTTTGTCCCTCACCATTCTATTTGTCCGCCCCTACTAACCTCTCTCTCTCTCTCTCTCTCTCTCTCTCTCTCTCTCTCTCCCCCTCCCCCCGACCGCATGTCATTATTACCAAATTTCTATTTCTCTGCTGCATTATTTTTCCGCCCTTTAGTTTAGGCATTAACATTTGTTGCCTGAGATGTCTGTCAGCGCTTTCTCTCAGGCCTTACATCAGCCTTCTATCCATTGTGTGTTGTTGTGGGAGAATCCGCCTAACATTCTCTCACACAATTTCAACTGATTAGTCCTCCAATAATTATGTTTTATTTTCCCTGAGAGAGAGAGAGAGAGAGAGAGAGAGAGAGAGAGAGAGAGAGAGAGAGAGAGAGAGAGAGAGAGAGAGAGAGAGAGAGAATTAATTAGAAAGAGCCAGATAAGAGCGTACACCACCTAATAGAATCAACATACTAGAATTACACAAGTAATTATTTCCCGTCGACTGCATCTAGTCATCGTCTAATGTAGCTTTACTATAGGCACGGTAGTTATGTTTTTATCGCCTCAGTAAGACGTTCAGACCCGATGTGATGTTCTCTTAGAAACAACCAATAGTAAGCCATTAGCATTCGTCTGTGACGTCTGCGATTCAGTACGTTCGTTGATTGAAAGATGTGGTCGACTTCAGATTCATGTAACGGTTCGTCTGTTATTGCTATATCTACAAGCACAGCGATTTTCAAACATCTGCGATGTGGGGGACCCGTAGTGCCATGCCAGGGGCGCTTTGAGCGGGCATGGTATTTCTGTATTTAGATATAAATTATGTTGCCTGATCTTAGTCAGAGATGACCGAGCTACTGTATGACAGTAGATGGTACTACCTGCTTTCTGTGTAGTACCGAATGTTGGGCGGCGCTCACTAAACTCGACACCACACATTGTGCCAACGGCTTCGGGCGGAGGAGTGCAATTGGGAGGGTATCATAGTGCTAGGAAATGCAACCTAAAGACTCAATTTTATGGCAGGGCAGACCAGTTTCTAAGCTTTGGTCAGCAACTGGTTTAGGATTGAAGCTAGAACAGGCGGGCAGTTAGAGCATTGTTTTGCTGATCCGGCAGCATCTGCAGATTGTCTTGTTCCACATGTATAGGTGTTACCTTTTCTTTGGAGTAAGTTAGGCAGACCGAGAGAGGGATTATGCTGCATGGGCAACACATGGTCTCTACAATTTTGTGCTATAGAGAGGTACAGCTCCATCCCTGGTCCCCGCCATAGGTTGTGGTTATTATGCCCTTTTAAAAAAAGCACATGTAACTATCTGTCAAGACGGCAAGGTGCCCGTGAGTGAGATACACAATAGAAACTATTTTATTCGTGTTGTTATGTAAACATGAATATATCTGAAGATAGCAGTACTCAACGTTTGCTTGTTATAATTTCCATAAAGTTTTTCCTGCATTGTCATTTACATATGCTATAGGAGTAATGCTGGTGACTTTCACTTGGGGGACAGCCTGCTCCAACTCCACCTTCTTGTTGCTTTGTCTTGGTACTTGAGTCCTGGCAGTTCTGTTCTCACGGTAGTGGCTGAACCATCTGTACGTTTTTCCTCATACCCGCATTTTTGGCAATTTTACTTTCAGTCTCTACTTCCATATTCTGTTAGATGCTTTTGCTAAATCAAGTGTTTGCTTCTTCTCTGTAAAGACATCCTCTATTTCCTGAGCTATATAGATTATTTGATCTTCAGTTAATCTGTACTTTTTTGCGTTTACTCGCGTTGAACGCATGCGCAGTCTACACGCGTGAACTTCTTCCGGCGCACTCTGGACTGATTTTTGCGTGTGCATTACCTTTCCCTGTACTAGTGTCCCTCGCCATCGGGTGAACCGAACCCTTTCTGACTTGGGAAGCACTTGTAAGTCAAGGACAAGAAGTCAACATTTTAGTCCAATTGACCGATATAAGGGTTGAACCGGCTATCTAGGTAACAGCACACCGGAAGTTTCGATTATACCACTACTCTGTTCAACCTCCAAGAGAAGTTATATTAGAGTCCATTCCTGGCTCAGATTAATAATCCTTTGAGTGAATCAGCCACAAATAGCGGCTCGCCACGGTTTTACCCTCACAGGATATTAATTTGAAGGTGGTTGTTGTCCAAAGAGGGTAATGGGCGGAATTTTAAGAGCGAGTACCCTTATCCATTCTGCCATGCTGGCCTTCTCTGTACTTTCTTATTCCTGCATGTTGTGGATTCAGATGAGTTTTACTTTCAGATGCCACATTAGCCTGCTGTTGATAATGTGTTGCAATAATTTTCCAACACAAATAGACGGAGAAGTCGGTAGCCACTGCGTTCTGCTGGGTCTACTCCTTTAATGAGGACTAATATTCTTCTTCTTCTTCTGCGTTCATGCGGAGAGTTTTTTTTTTCCGGACGTGATTGCATTGTGCCTGTTAACAGCAGAACTGCGTTCTTGCGCCGTTAAGCCGACACATCCGACTTCTGCGGGAATTTGTCGACCGGGTTAACCTTCCCGGGGGACTATTATTAGTATAGCTTCTTTCCATGCCTGTTGTTTTAGCAGTGGTTTTCAGAAGTCACCCGATCTGTTGTTTTTCTTCTTGTACGTGTATGTTTTAACAGAATGTTGTCCTGCTGTTTTGTTTTAAAAATTGAGTTGAGTTGTTAAGTTGAGATGAGCTAAGAACTGACATCACTGCACTTGGGACATTCCCATACGCGCTCCGTCCTCTCGGTCAACAGCCAGCGAAGAGTCGTACTACTAATCGTTCTCACCGCTATCTGATTGAAAGTTCTCCTGATTTCCCCTCTAAGTTTTGAGATTCTACCAGAATCCTCCGCAATCTCATCCTTTCCACATACGGGTTCTCAATCTGTCCCCCCACCTTCTCCATCTGATCCCACAAGCCCACGACCACCTTCCATAGGTAATCTACCATCAAGAGGTGTTTTAAAAATTACAACCAAATAATTATATTATTTTATTTTCTAAGGCCTTTCCAATACTTTGCTGCTAAAGGAAAAGTTGGGCGAAATATCAAAACATTGCTAATTTAAAGATACCTAGAGTATTTACCATTAGATCTGCAGAAAGAATGCTGTTGGTCAGGGGGAGTCAGCCATGATTTTTTTTGACAACAGTCACGTCAAATTAATATCCTATTTGTGGCTGACTTTATCACATGATTATTTATCTGAGCCAGGCGACGGACCTTAATATTACTTCTCTTCTGCTGTTGAACGGGGTAGGGGTAATAGCAGAATGGAATGGAAAAGGGGAGCCATGTACTCAGAAAGGTTGAAAACCGGTGCTATATCAGATAGTTTCTTGTGGCTTGGACTGAATCAATATTTCACTTAAACTAGATCCTGGTGTTATGAGGCGATATGTCGGTCTTTATTCCTCGCCGTTAAAGAAAAAAAAAAATTTCTTCTAAGTCATAACCGACGCATATTAAACCGGCGTATGCACAGAAGTTGTCACAAACCGAGTTCCGAACTGTAGCTATAAAAGTAAAAATCCTTTAGGGATTGAGCTGCCTGAATGCGGTGGAGTTAACAATCAGACTATATAGAATTTATTTTAGAAACGGTTAGAAAAAGAAAAGATATCTCAACGATATTTCGCATTACAGATTTGGAGGGCCGTTGTTAGTTTCTTTGATGCTGGAAAGAAAATTGTAAAGTGGTGTTATTTTATCTTGTGTGTCCAATATAGTCATCAGCTTTTCTTATGTGTTTAGCTGCTTTCGTAACAACTTTGAATAAACGATGCTCCATTTTAAAGCCCTCAACTTAGCTATTGGGTTTATGTAATGCAACGGATGATAGTTCGGAAGATTGTTTCCATCTCAGGGATAGATGACTGCTGCGCTCTGCCAAGCATGAACTGTACATTGAGAATATTGTTTAATAAGCGGCGTGGGAGTAAACATTAATAGACCTATTCCGATGCAGCACTATATGACGCCATTGAGTGCATAAAGCGTCGCAGTCGGTCTGGCATATTTTTGTTGTTTTGTGGTTCTGACACCCCCCCCCCCCCCCCAAAAAAAAAAAAAAAAAAAAAAAAAACCGGCTACATCCCCCCTAACCCATTGGTGGGTCGAACGTGTACCATGACGGAAGAATCACACCCAGTGTATGTAAACTGTCATAGTTACCGCATCTAGGGTTACAATAAAGGAAGCAGAGACACTCGGTGCTCGGTGTAAATGAACTGTCATAGTATTTCATGTAGGGCTACCATAAAGGAAGCAGCGACACTCGGTGCTCGGTGTACACGAACTGTCATAGTATTTCATGTAGGGCTACCATAAAAGAAGCAGCGACACTCGGTGCTCGGTGTACACGAACTGTCATAGTATTTCATGTAGGGCTACCATGAAGGAAGCAGCGACACTCGGTGCTCGGTGTACATGAACTATCATTAGTGATTTAGTATTTCCAGGGGCAAGAGATCATCTTTAAAGGAAGAAAAGAAAATAACAATGTAACCTACTAGGCATGAAGTAAAAGGAGGGTGTGTGTGGGGCTGACTACCTCATCAGATGCAAAATCCAACCAACTATGAACAGATCAGGTGGTTTTTTAAAATAGTTTATTTTAGTTTAGTTTAGTCGACGGATCAACATCACGGCACACGGATGTAACCCATAAGTGCTCCGTTCTACTCATAACGCAAGCCTGAGTCCGGAGAATCCCAACTCAGTGCACGAACTCCATAGTACCATCCAGGTTTAAGAAGACTAGATCGACTACCCATGAACGAGGGATAGGGGAATGTTATAAAGTGTCTTTAAATTTCGTTCCATTCCTGTTCCAACTAAATTTGAGTCTGGTACCTTCTAGTCAGCTCCGGACATCGTACATCTGTGTCACAAGATCTTCGGGTTATAATTATGATCAACTGTAAATTACAAAATAGTTATAGTAAGGAACACAACATGTGAGAACTACCACTGTGAATTAGCCGACAGGGAGTTTCATGTTTCACTTATCGTTACCTCCATCTTGTTGCAACCACAGCACTGATAAGTGCTCTAATTTCCCCTTGTTTCATATAATTAAGAACTCGGCTGCAGACCTCTCATTTACAATCTGAACATTCACCTAGTTTAGACGCCAGAGAGCGACTTGTGACGTATTAATATATCGTGGCCATGGGTTCTATCTGTTTATTGTTAGCATGTTTTTATTGTGCCTCTTGCGTCGTTTGTAAAAGGAGATGCTCGCTAATTGTCTTTGCGGCACTACTGTTAACCTTATATAATCAACATTAGTACTGTTTTCTTTGCCCCTCTAGTGTATTTGATTTCAAATTCGAATTGCCTTCGGTGTATTGTTTCATGTTGCCAGATAAATGCCGAGAACTTGGCCACATGCTTGCCGACATATTTGCGCCCTAGATAAGGCTAGTTACTTGTTCAAAGGAATAATCTGCTGCTTCTGCAACTACTGGGGCTGCTGCTGCTGCTACGAGGAAGTCGGAGTGGATTCGCCTAATGGCGAGGGACATTGGTGATAGGGAAAGTTAATCCACACACAAAAATCAACCTAGTCCACTAGAGGTAGTAGCATTTGTATGCACTAAGCTTGAGTTCAAAACGAGCTAGCGCAAAAAAACCCAGTTTGAGTTTGCTGACACCCCCATTGCGTTTTTCCTCAATTGAAATGGGTTAGCCAATTTAATTGCCCTGTTGTGCATATTTTTAGACATTCTTGCAGGGAATGTTTATTCGCCATTTACCATCCTCCACATTTACATTCATCTGTATCTCTTATCTTTGGCGTGCGCAGGTGATATGTCTGCAATATAACGTATATTATCTCTTATCTTTAGCGTGACCAGGTGATATCTAAGTCTGCTATATAACGTATATAATCTCTTATCTTTAGCGTGACCAGGTGATAATTCTTCTTCTTCTTCAGCGTTCCGAGCCATTGAGGTTCTTTGCTGCAAATACAATCCGTCTCCCTTCGTCTCTCTGGTGGACCTTCTCTTGCCAGTCGTTGATTCCAAGTGCTTGTAGGTCTGTGATAATTAAGTCTGCTATATAACGTATATAATCTCTTATCTTTAGCGTGACCAGGTGATATCTAAGTCTGCTATATAACGTATATAATCTCTTATCTTTAGCGTGACCAGGTGATATCTATGTCTGCTATATAACTTATATAATCTCTTATCTTTAGCGTGACCAGGTGATATCTATGTCTGCTATATAACGTATATAATCTCTTATGATTGTCATCGTTCCTATTTATGCCTTGCCGACACTGTGGTGAAGGAGTTACGAACGCAGTTTGTAATCCCACATACCGCGTTCAAAACACAGCACTGGGCAATTTGGAGGCAGACTGCTTTGTCCTGATTTTTAGGCAATGGTATGATTGCCGGTCGTTCGGAAAGTAATGGCAAACTACTGAACGTAATCTTGCCAAGAAATCACGCACAACCAAAGTATGCTGGGGTTGACTGCGACGCCCTTTAACGGATATACTAACTTACTTATAACTAACTTATTTATACCTTAATATAACGTCGCTTGCTTTCGCATATTTCTGCAGGACGTATTAAAAACAAGGTCGTATGAAAACGGTTAAGCCTTACAAATTAGCTTTCCCGGTACGTTAGACAATTCGACAGGTGAAGGAGGGGTTGGAGCTTACTTCTGACAAATTGGGTGTGAAGCCCTGCTCCACTGGCAACTAGCGAGGTATTGATACTGTATGCACTCTTACATTTATGTACTCTTCTCGCGCTACGGTTGTGGTGTCATGGATAAACATGGCGAAGCCCATCAACCCTCAGTTAGCCTTCTCTCCTTTGTGCATCGCCGAGAATCCCAAGTGTCACCGGAACCTAGTAGGAACAGAGTGGGCTCTGTCGTTGCAAGGCTGTGAAAATACACTGAATAAATAACAATCTGAACTGGGAAAATGTGAACTCAACAAGAATATGACTGCAAGTGACACAATGGACGTCGCCTTCAATATCAATAATAAGGATATTCACGTCAAACAAACATAAGCACAAGCACAGACAACACGGACAATTAGATAAGTATATCATGATCATATGCCATGCCACTAAGCATGGTTCTCATCTCACGCGATCATCAGTTTTGGACCAGCTTTGTGGTCTTGTCTCGATTATGCTATGTGGCTGAGCCATCCTGATATTTATCTCTCTGCTCTTTCCCCATCAATCTTGCCAGTTGTCGCTGAGTTTTCCAGTTGATTTCTCCTCATAATGTGGGCAACAAATCCTGACTGTCTACGTCTAATTTCTCGAGTCAGTCTACGGTTTTCATTGGTTTCTTGTAGGACTTGCTAAATATTGAGTTGCTTATTTCCGGGAAGGTTAACCCGGTCAACAAATGCCCGCAGAAGTCGGATGTGTCGGCCTAACGGCGCAAGAACGCAGCTCTGCTGTAAACAGGCACATCGCAGTCACATCCGAAAAAAAAAAAATACGGATGAACGCAGAAGAAGAAGAGTTGCTCTTAAGTCCCACATATTGATGTTCAGGTCGTCTGAGCCTTGAGGCATTGCATCTCTCAGGCGAGGCTGGTGTAGAGACTCCCCTAGACCCAGACTGTGGAAAGGTCGCACTACGGAGAGGTGCTCTAAGGTCATGGTTAGTTAGAGACCTGATTCTAGTTTTGCGACCCAGCACCACGCTCCACTAGGCATGTTGTAAGAGACTACTACGTAGGGTTGCCATTGGGTAGACTTCCCTATTCTGGAGATAGAAAACGTTACCTACTAAATCCAACCAATCCATGAACACATTCAAAAGGAAACGAAAAGTAAGCCAGCCAGTCAGGAAAGGAATTAGAGGAAATCGATAATTGGACTTGATATGATTTGGCGGAGGACCTATGCTCCGCTTGAGGCTAGAAGACAGAAGAGGAGAAGAAGAATGCAAATCATCTCCAGCATACTATTACATGATCTATTTATCCTTGTCTGTCTCTATTAATTGATTCTCTCACCTGTACTTTAGCGCTGTGATCAGGTCGATCTTCTTATGGTGTCACCTGCTTAGACGTTGATATTATGTGTTGATATTTCTTTATTCGCAGTTCGGCGTGGATGAGATATTTAACGCGCCTAAACTTTCTTCTCTGACGACGGTGTAGTAGTTTGTGTTCCACTTGCCGGTCAATTGGGCTGAACTGTGAACGTCTCGTTCTGAAAACAATGACAAACTACAGAACGTAAAACTGACTGATAAATTACAAACAGCCAATGTGAGCTGTATATGTATGTGATTATAACGCACTGAAACGGAAATGCAGATTTGTTTGATTTTTAAAAATCAAAATCGTAATGACCAAGGAACAGATTTCAGACACACGATCAGAGGTATGCGAGAGACAGTCACAGTGACTTCTTGGTGTACAGTTTGACATTCTCAATAATAATGAAAGGTCATTAGTTTTGAAAATGGAAGTTAAGAATGCTACTAACCACATGAAATTCGACAAGGCCCCTGGTCCAGACATCGCAGTTGAAATTATGAATGCCTTAAAACAGGGATGTGGAACTTGTATCTGCAAAGGGTCATTTGGATATTTATAACATCATTAATTAGCCTGCTATATTAAGTGAAACATTTAATGAATTCACCCCAGATTTGATGGCTGGAACTACTTTTTGGTGAGGCGTGTGATGTAAGCTGGTATTGATGATGTTGCTGTTAGTTTTTCCAGTTTACATCGGCCAGTCTGAAGCGCAGTTAACACTTTGCTGTTAAGTTTTGAAAAGAACTGCTGGCAGCAGTAAGTTATTCTGAACATCATGCATATTTCAGTGTATCTAGATGAACATCATGCATATTTCAGTGTATCTAGATGAACATCATGCATATTTCAGTGTATCTAGATGAACATCATGCATATTTCAGTGTATCTAGATGAACATCATGCATATTTCAGTGTATCTAGATGAAACATTCATCATTGCTTATGTACCGTTTATAGAACTCTAGCAGAGGAACGTTTGTTGTACATAGCTTTCTGCTCATCGCCGCTTTGCAGCTGAATGATGTCGCTTTGTAGGTTATCGGGAACATCAGCTGGTTCCACATTGCACGGTGAAGCAAAGAAGTTCAGTTCGATTGTTTACTTGTCACGTCCTTGAATCTTTCATTAAATGCCTCAGTTTCGCACATTCAGCAGCATATTCATGTGTCGTAGAAAGCTTTCGTTCTTCCAGAGTGGGGTCAGAGCAAGTGATATCGTGGACCTTATACGGCCCGCGGGTCGAACGTCCCCCCCCCCCCCCCACACCTCTGCCTTAAAAGTATAGGGATTAGACCAGGACACCAGACCACTGTATACAATCTATGAAATAAGGAGTGTTGACTTATGTAAATACGTGCTTATGGCAATCCTAAAGTAATCAGAAACTATAGAATATGATAGCATTGAACAAACAACATAAAGAGTCAACAACAAACATTTTACATCCCCCCCCCCCAAATCTTAATGCAGTTAGGGAGAAAATACAACCATAAACAGGTGAAGAGCTGTGGTTTTGTAGAAGGCAGGATACAACAAAAGCGTGTTTTAGTTGAGAACATTAATAGAGCATTAAATGGAAGTAAACAACAGACCTACAATTCTGTTTCAACGACGACACAAAAGATTTAGACAGAGTAAGACACGCCGACGTGACAAACATGCTTGCAGATCTCCAAATCAACGGCAACAACCTATAGACTCGCAAAGAACATATACTGGAAACAAGTCGCTGACATAAAAGAAAATCAATAAATTGTAATTGTTAATCACTTTAACTATTTGAGAAAAGTCATAACATTGGATGGAAAATACCTTATAGAATTGAAACAACAATCGACATGGCAAAGACAGCCTCTTGCAAGATGGAGAACATGCAAATAAAATGTAATTTGCTGTGAGAAAAAGTGTTACAATGCTGTATAAGACCTATACTATTATACGCGTAAAGGGGTCTGGACACTGAGCAGACACGCTGAGAAACATGTATCGGCAACTTAGTGACAACTGGCAAACTTGATTGCAAAAGAGCGACAGGAAGACAAAGAGTTTAATATCTAGATGGCTTGGCCAAGTGGCATAATGGAAACACGAACAGGCCTGATCAGAAGCCCTGGTGATCGTCAAACGTGACAAACCATAATTGCCCACACTTTCCAGCATGGCATATGATGATGATGATTTGCCAGGCCCTAATTTTCATGGTATTTTATTTGTATAGTATCATTATGTGTTTAATAGAAAGACCTGGCACGACAGCCAGCGACATTAATGTGAAATGCAGAAAACATTGGATATGAGCCAGCCAATAGGGGTGCTGGAGTCGACTGCCTCCACACTGCACGAGTGAAATCCAAGCTACAGATACCATTCTGTTACACCGTCTTATGTCAGCGGCGGACTGGCCAGGGTGTCGGCTAGCTCGATGGCAGGTGGACCCCTGTGCGATCTGGTGGTGAAGTGGGCTCGCTTAAACATTAGACATTATGTTTAAAATGCTTGTAGTAGCTCTGTCTCCTGGCAGCCAATAATGTTTAGACACAGCCCGTCAGTGGATGCAGATTTGTAAACTGGAATGTGGCGGGCAGATGTCTGTCTGGAGAGAGATGGGGCCCGCCATGTTGCCCAAAACACCACAAGCAAAATTTGGGAAGTGGTGCTCCAACAACCTTCTTGCTTGTGAAAGACAGAAGGAAATAACGCAACATATGCTAATATAGTGGCCCGATGAGTTCGTCTGTTTGTTATTTGACCTGTTCTTGATTAATAGAACTTTCTGGGATCTGATGTTATTTAAATAGCCGGGTACAACATAATTATGCTGACCGTTCGTCGAAGTATACTTGTCTCTTAGCGAGACTCTGTAGTCATTTGGAGACGACATGTTTGAATCCCAGTGATACCACAGTTTCTCCCAGTTGTTATATTGCATGTTTCACTCCTCTACAACTACTTCTGTGTTTGCCGATCAATACATGCGGATTTATATAGCATATTGTTTCTATGGCCGGTCTCTCTGGCTGTGGGGTTACAACACTTTCTCTCTGTAATCCCGTTTATCACGCAGAGTCTCGCAGCGGAGCGAGAACTGAGGTGGTTCGACCCCCGCTGGTGACTTGCGGATACTGAGCCGGCCGCTCAGAAAGCAATGGCAAACTACTGAGCGTAATCTTGCCAAGAGATCAACAGACAGCTGAAAGATGCTGCTGTTGACAGCTAAGTCCTGTAAAAGGATACGCAAAAAAAAAAAAAAAAAAAAAACATTGTTTCTATGACCCCAAATGGTTCCCCAACAATTGATATTTCTGTGTGTTTTGTTTACCGGTACATACGCAGTGATAAATTTTGAAACACTCATGTCAAATGATGAAATCATTTAATCCTCTGCCTTGTTTCAAACGTGAGCACATTATATACACATTTGCTTCTTGTACACCTGCAGTTAGGGAAAGAGTAATTTTATTTTGGCGCTTGCTTGCTTTTGAACACAAGCGTAATCAATACATACTACTTCTAGTAGCACTGGACTGAATCTTGCGTGTGGATTAGCTTTCCCTTTTGCTAGTGTCCCTCGCTATCAGGCGAACACACTCCGACTTCTTTGGTACTTGTATTTTACGTCGCAAAGTCAAGGACGAGAAGTCAACATTTTAGTCCAACTGACCGGTGTAGGAGTTGAACCCCAACCTCAGCACACCGGATGTTTAAGAAGGGGCGCTTTTATCCATTCGGCCATGTTGGCCTGCTAATTCAGTAATGAAAGGATTGATGTTTCCTTAGTTATTACAAGTGCAGTACTCGAGTCTGCTAGTCCACTCACGACAAGGTACTTGTGGCTAAACGAGTGCCGTAAATGTCAAGGTTGGCTCGCATAATTTCTGTGCTCGAAAGTGGAAGGTCATGTTCTAGATATTTGTGTGTGTGTGTGTGTGTGTGTGTGTGTGTGCATACTTGAACTTTGGTGGTGTAGTGGTTAGCGTATCAGCCGGAGTCTTGATTCGATCGCCTGGATGTTTTGTGGCTTTGGGGTCAACCCAGGATCATTAAACAGATGGCAGTCAAGTATTGTTGGTCAGCTTAATTATTACCGCCAACCGCATCGTGATCGTCATCATCATCATCAGCTAAATTCTACGCCAACTAGCGTGAGCGATAATGTCTTCACACAACTGTTGTTCTGTATAACTAACTATGAACTCATCACCATTCCATGCCACCATAAAAGAATGTCCCGTACTGTCTCGGGGTAGCCTCTTCCTCTCGTATTTCATCATTGTCACGGTATTGGCCATGCTACCCCTCGTCTGCCTCTTGGTCTAGCATATCTTGGTCAAATACCATATCCCCAAATGGCTTGCTTTGCTTAAATCTCTCTCTCTCTCTCTCTCTCTCTCTCTCTCTCTCTTTCTCTCTCTCTCTCCACACACACACACGCGCACTCTTACACACACACACATATATATATATATATATATATATATATATATATATATATATATATATATATATATATATATATATAGAGAGAGAGAGAGAGAGAGAGAGAGAAAGCTACTGCTAGTGCTAGCTTGATTTCTTGCTAAATGTTTCTCTTTTTAGGGCTGCCCTCAGGTGAAATAAGGCCAACAGGCCTTACAAGACTTTAATTTGATCATCAGCCTTGTGCATAAAGTTAGCCAACTGAACTGTGTTGGTTAAATTCATGAAATAGTTATGTGCTAATGCTGTGTAGACCTTAAAAACGCATTTGACATCGTGACACACGAGAAAACAACCAAACAACTAGAACAATTAAACATTGATAACAAATATGAGCGTGTAAGAAGACAGGAAATGTGCCAGGGATTATGCCTCCCTCCTTCTCTTCCTCCCTCCTTCTCTTCCTTCCTCCTTCTCTTCCTTCACCCCCCTCCCTTAAACTGAGATTTTTATAAGGTGGGGTGGGGATAACAATAGCTGTGTCAAGTAATCCATGAAAAATAGGAGAAGCAGAAACAGACTTTAGTCTTACTGACTGAACATGAACATCAGGATACGCCTGACTGTTGCATTCATCACACACTGTTTGTTGTATTACAGAAACACACACTCAAAAGTCAGATATACTGCCATGAATTACCAGGGGGTTTCAAACGTAAACCTTAAAATGTGATAGAAATTGTAATAACCACCCCTTGTCTTGCAACCTGTCAATATTGTTGTTATTGATGTCAAGGGTGTTAAGCACACGAACACGGTGACGTCATAAGGACATTTGAAAGATGGCCGCCCCACTTTTGACATGCACCAAAGAGGGGCAGCTACTTGTTATCCATTTTGAAAAAAAAAAAATAATCAGTAAAGGGTAAAACCTGTAGAAATTCATTGGTGAATGAGGGTCACTAAGGTGACGCATGCCTATCAGTTCATCAAGTGTATGAGTGGAATGTTTGCACATCCTTTACAGGACATCGCTGTCAACATCAGCATCTTTCAGCTAATTGTTGATTTCTTGGCAAGATTACGCTCAGTAGTTTATGAGTGGAATAGGGGGTTTCAAAACGGTGTGACTTCTGTACTTGACCGGGTCAGTCACGGGGAATTGTAGCCCCAGAGAATGCTTTTCTACAGGAATCCATGAACTTTATTGGGGCTGTAAGACTTGCATTGAATGCTGTGGTGACTACACCGAAAAATGATACATTTTTTTGTGTGCATATCCTTTACAGGACATCGCTGTCAACACCAGCATCTTTCAGCTGTATGTTGATTTCTTGGCAAGATTACGCTAACTAGTTTGCCATTGCTTTCTGAGCGGCCAGCTCACATACCCCGTAAGTTACCGATGCGATTCGAACCACTGCTGATTCTCACCGTCATCACGTCACCGACGAGAGTATACGAGATTACGGAGAAAAGTCATAACCTCTAAGCCACGAAGCCGGCATTTGTTCTTTACTTTTTCATAATATAATCACACACCCCAAAAAACATGTAAGGTTTTCATTTGAATCCCCCTCATAAATACACATTATATACAGCAATATTATTGACACTTAGAAATAATGTAGAATCAACAACCAACAAACATCTAGTCTTGAAGACCTAGCGTGTAGCTTTTCAACATCATTTAACATTGTGTGAATTTATGTTCCCAATTCTGAGATGAGTATCATAACACAGAGATTTTCCCACGTATGTCAGTTTGTTCAAAACACAGTGTGGTGTTTTCAGTGCCAATGTATACCAGCTGAGGTCATGAGTCAAGAGTCAGTCAGTGCAGAAGCTTTCCCTTCACTTAAACACACATCCTGTGAACATTAGGCGTGTCTCCAACAGCTTATGGAAAGATATGTTTAACTTGAATAACAAAGACACAAACAATAGATTGCACAATTTATTGCCAGGCATATTTCGCTGCATCTCGTCAGGTGCATACTGCAGAATTCACACAACATAAACTAAAGTAACTAGATAAATCCATCAAGCTGAAATATACACATATTCGCACGGCCATGTCAATTGTCTACCAGGATAATTTTAAACTGACTATCATGTCTTTCTGTTTGCACAAAATTGACCTATACAGATTGACTATGATGGCTTCTGCGATCTTTAACTAGCGACTATTTTGTGTGTTAAACAACATACAAAACTCTTTATCTCTGTCAGTCACGTGACGGGTTTCCCAAAAATGTGCCGTCCAGTCGATGACGTAGGAGGTTTGTGGTGTGTCAGCTTCTTGTATATTTCAGCGTGAAGGATTTATCTAGTTACTTTATTTTATGTTGTGTGATATGATTTCTGCAGCATGTACCTGACGAGATGCAGCGAAATTTGCCAGGCAATAAATTGTGCAATCTATTGTTTGTATCTTCGTTATTCAAATTCACTGCGGGAAAACATTGTTTTGATATGTTTAACTGATTATGTGACACGGGATGATTAATCGTCTTAAGTGACTTCCCGTATCTGCCATGGGCTTATATATCAGCAAAATATTGTCATTACGTTATAATGCAGTATGCCCGCTACCATATTAACAACTTTTAAGTCATAACTGTAACACACCCCTACTTCCCATTTTCCACATTTCATTTTTGTTTGGTCCAGATCTATTGTTTGTTTGGCACATAATCTGTTAAAGACCGCTGTATCTGTTGACTGTCTCAAAGGGGGTTGCTACTTTTAGGATCACAACAAAGTGGTTCGTTTGTTCTCTTGCCAAGACAATGGTCTAGGCCAGGATTATTTTTTTTCTCTGACTAGTTAGGCTGTTAAGTTTGAATTTTTTTTTGTTGCATATCCCTTACAGGACGTTGCAGTCAACGTCAGCATTTTTCAGCTGCTAATGATGTACTAGGCAAGATTACGCTCAGTAGTTTGCCATTGCTTTCTGAGCGACCGGCTCACATATCCCGTAAGTTACCAGTGTGACGAGAACCGTACCAATTCTTGCGCAGGTTACGTTCAATCAATCAATCAATCATGTGCCATGCCGGAAAGCGTGGGCGGTCATGACTCGCCATTTCACTCGATCACCAGTGTCGTGGATCAGCTCAGTGTTCCTGTCTCGTCCATGCCATGTGGCCAAGCCATCCAGGTATTTTCCTCTCGGTCTTCCTCTTGGTCTGTTCCCCTCGATCTTGCCAGTTGTCACTAAGTTCTCTAATCCATTTCTTCTCATAACATGTCCATAAAATCTTGACTGTCTACGTCTAATTTCTCTAATCAGTTTACGATGTTCATTTGTCTCCTGTAGTTACGTTACTCACGAGAATGTACAGGATTACGGAGAAAGACGTTAACCCCTAGTAGCCGTGTATAATTAATATGCGGCAGGCTTGCTATAATAGTTGATGCACATAATGTCATGAGTGTGGATGGATGAGGGGTCGACACCTGCGTTCGTTGTCTACTAACAGAGGAATTGACTGACCAGTTATTCCCCCGTGCATTCAGGTCTCAAAATGTGATGGCCCTCTCACATCACAGACCGATAGCAGATTCCTGCCCCGAGACATATAGTTTATTTGTTTGTGTAAAGTGGGTCATCACCATCATCTTCTACTTTTGCCGTCAAGCTTCGTGGGGAGGAATAATTGGCGTTCCAGCGCCAGATGGGTAGCACTGGATAGTGTGAGTCTTTGATGTCGTCAATCCATTTTCTTCTCGGGCGTCCTCTTGGACTTTTCGCAGATGATCTTTGATGTAGGGTCAGTGGGTAGTTGATGGTGTTGCATTCTAATGAGATGGCCAAACCATTTGATTTTTTTGTCTTTCGATAAATGTGGCACAAGGTGTTGAACTGTTGATCCCACTGTCTGTCTGAAACTATTTCTTATTCGGTCTCGGATTGTTAAGTTGGCAGCTCTCCTCAGGCATCTCATCTCACAGGTGTTGATTTTGTGTAAGTGTGATTTGGATAATGTCCAAGTTTGAGATTGGTAAAATAGGGTTGGTGTGAATATGCTGTTTATTATCTGTCGTTTTGCGGACATAGGTATGTGTGGATGTTTCAGTACGGGTGAAAGTTGATTTGTAAGTGCACTTGCTTTTTTGACAGCGGATTTCGATTTCTGTATCCAATCTGCCATTTTGTGTGATCATACTTCCAAGATATTTGAATTCTTTAACTTGTTTCTGAGCTGTGTCATTTATCTGTATACTTAGTGGACCAGGAGATCTGCTAACTTGTATTACTTTGGTGTTGGCTATATTTATACTCATATTGTATTTGCTGCATGTTGAACTCAGATTATTAATATGATTTAGCAGTCTGCCCTCATTGTAAAATTGGTACTGTATGAATAAACAATTCTAGGAACTGTTTGGAAGACAAGGCCTTGCACGTCACACTTCAATGGAAGTATCTGCCATAGACTATCAAAGTTATATTGATTTGACTCATAAATAGTGAACACTTTTACATCGCCATCACAATCCCATAACTTTATGGTATCTATATATATAAAACACAATGTATGTATTTCCGTCCGTTCTTTATGCGTTCGCAAACGGTCCATCCGATTGAGATGACATTTTCTACACGTTTTCCTTTCATTCCTGTGCAACTTTCTGTCATAGTTTTTTAAGTTTTTTTTCGGCTACTTACTTACTAAAATGTAATATTTCATTTTTCATTATATACTTCTATATAGCAAGGGGACTTAACTCTAGAAAAAATATTGCAAGGGGCATAACTTTTAATAACATTTCTATATACTTTATAGTCATATTGTTGCATCGCTTTCAAAGATTTATAAACTCTTTGTCTATAGTTATTTTTGGGCATATGAGTTATAATAAATAATGATATAATCTTTAAGGCATTTTCAAAGTTTTCATAAAAATAATGCATAATGCATAACATTGTAACTCATCATTTTATGCTTAAAGAAGTTATCTACAGTCATGTAGGTGATTAAGGAAGGACATTCTTTTAAGTTACTGTGTGAATTTAATGAGACGCTCCCCGCCAGGAGCTGGGCGAAGCCACGCCGGGTCAAATAGATAGACAGACAGATAGTTGGGAACGGGAGCTTATATGACTACTTATATGAATTAAATGAGATGCTCCCCACCAGGGACTGGGTGAAGCCGGGCCGGCTCAGACAGATAGACAGACAGACAGATAGTCAGGAACGGGAGCTTATATGACTACGTATATGAATTAAATGAGATGCTCCCCACCAGGGACTGGGTGAAGCCGGGGCGGGTCAGCCAGACAGACAGACAGACAGACAAACAAGCAGACAGACTGATAGATAGATAGATCCCCTCCAGGGACTGGGCGAAGCCGGGCCAGGTCAGCTAGTTTACTATAAAGAAAGAACTTATCAAGGTACCTGATTATCAGAATACTTCACCATATTTTTTAACCTGAGTATTAGTGGCTTTACCTTTCTCCAGGGTTTTCAGAAACTGATATTTTTGACCTGAGTATTAGTGGTGATACCATTCTCTGGTGTCTTCAGAAATTGAGATATTTTTGGTCTGAGTATTAGTAGCTTTACCATTCTCGAGTGTTTTCAGAAACTGAGGTATCTTTGGTCTGTATTATTAGTGACATTACCATTCACTGTTCAACTGTTGTTTTCAGACAGTGACATTTGTTTGGTTTTCAGTAGCAAAGTTATTTTAACATTAACATAACAAAGTCAAAATCAGCTCATACCTAATTGTACTATAATGAAAGCATCAACACAGTGAAACACTATTTTCAAGGGGTGTGAGATTTTCTCGTGGTGGCCATCTTGTTTCCAGCTGCTAAAATTATCTACCTTTGAAAAACGCAGACTGGTTACAATCTAAACAATGCAGTTCAGTGTCAACCCTTAGTCCAGCTGCTAACATTGTCTAAGTACCTTTGAAAAACTCAGATTGATTACAATATAAGCAATACACTTCAGTGTCAGCACTTAGTCCAGCTGCTAACATGATCTAAGTACCTTTGTAAAACTCAGATTGGTTACAATCTAAGCAATACAGTTCAGTGTCAGCCTTTAGTGTTGCTAAAATAAACACAAGAGTTTGCATTGTTATGCATATCAAAAAATGTTGCGTATCCTTTGCAGGATGAGTCAGTCAATCCCAGTTGGTTTTCTAGGCTATTCTACATTCAGTAGTTTGCCATTGCTTTCTGAACGAGGAATCAACTGGTATGTGGAACGATTCATTACCCCGCCTTCAGCGCACAAGAAGATTAAGCTATACACATACACATCGTGGTAAATAAAGGATGTTCTTATTTCACACGTTCCAGTATTCTCTATATATAGCTAGTTATTTGCATGAAAGGCATCTCAGTCAGCCCCAGTATTTTTTGGCTGTGTGTGATTGTATAGGTTTTTACATGCACTTGTTCACTTATATGTAGTAAATGTATTTAAAATTCAAACAGGTGAATCTTTTCAATATCTAGACTATACACTGATGTCTGACATAAGATCTAACACAGAGATAGAGAAAAGAATTACCATATCCAAAGATTCTTCTAAGAAAATGAACAGTGTCATGAACAACAGCAATATTAGGACAAGTAAGAACGTCCGCTGACCGAAAAGTGTTATGGGCTGTTCCTCTGGATGGATACAAATGCTGAACAAAGGGCAATGAAATGGTAAAGGAACTGCCGGGAAGGTTAACCCGGTCAACAAATGCCCACAGAAGTCGGATGTGTCGGCCTAACGGCGCAAGAACGCAGCTCTGCTGTAAACAGGCACAACGCAATCACATCCGAAAAAAAAAAACTCCGGATGAACGCAAAAGAAGAAGAAAAAGAAGAAGAAGTAAAGGAACTGGAGACAGTGGAGATGTGGGTTTTGAGAAGAATCTTGAGAATACCCTGGACAGAGGAGGTCAGCATGGCTGAATGGATAAGAGCGCAAGCTCTTAAACTTCTGATGTGCTGATGGCGAGAAAGCGGGTTCAATCCCAACACCGGACATTTGGACTAAAATATTACCTTCTCGACCTTGACTTTGGGATGGAAATTACAAGTACCTCAGAAGTCAGAGTGGATTCACCTGATGGTGAGGGACACCAGTAATAGGGATGGCTAATTGACATGGGTAAAGAAAAGAACAAATGCATCAATACTTCAAGAGCTGAATATTGAAGAAGGTTGGCTATTAAAGATGATAAAACAAAGAAAATTTTAATATTTTGGTCACTTCAAACGTCATGAAAGTTTGGAGAGAACAATAATGGAGGGGTTTGTGCCTGGGAAGAGAGGAAGAGGAAGGCCAAAGAGAAGATGGGTGCAAGATGTGGCGGATGACCTCCAGATGGGTGTATCGGACGCGGGACATCTTATGATCGAGAGGTTTTCCGGAAGGTTGTTATGGGAGCGAGGTTCTGCAAAGGACATGCTACTGAATGAATGAATGAATTGACATGCAAAAATCAATCCAGTGGACTAGAAATAGTAGCACATGTATAGACTATGCTTGAGTTTAATGCAAGCAAACAGTAAAAAAAAAAATTGAGGGAGTTTCCTTGGCGAAGTGGTCAAGTTGTTAGCCTTGCGCTTCAAAGGTTGTGGGTTTGATTCCGGGCTATGTCTTTCAGTTCACTAGTGTATTTTTCTCTGAGACTTATAGGGGTCATCGCCGGAGTTTGTGCTTTGTGCGATGCTTTTGGCAGGGCGCCCTGCGGAAAGAGACCGAGCCATATGGGATAAAACCTGGTGCCATGAAGTCGATACTCTTGACTTTTAAAAAGTCAAGACATGTTTTAAACAGTAAAATATCACCCTGGACGGAGAAGAAAACAAACAATGAGGTATTGAGAGCTGCGGGTGTTACACATTCACTAAACAAAACTATAAGGAAAAGACAAATGAAAGTTTTGGGGGATATCAACAGAAGAGGCAGAATAGAAAAATTTGACTTTTGTAGGAAAAATATTAGACAGAAATAGCCAGAGGATGGCAGAGACAGAAGCTTGTAGAAAGCTGAAACAACTGGGCAACGAGTCATAGTATAAGCAATATAAATGTCATGAAACTATCTGAGGAATATAAACTCATGAAACTATCTGAGCAATATAAATGTCATGAGACTATCTGAGCAATATAAACATGAAATTATCTGAGCAATATAAACATCATGAAACTATCTGAGCAATATAAACATGAAATTATCTGAGCAATATAAACATCATGAAACTATCTGAGCAATATAAATGTTATGAAACTATCTGAGCAATATAAATGTCATGAGACTATCTGAGCAATATAAACGTCATGAAACTATCTGAGCAATATAAACGTCATGAAACTATCTGAGCAATATAAACGTGATGAAACTATCTGAGCAATATAAACGTCATGAAACTATCTGAGCAATATAAACATGAAATTATCTGAGCAATATAAATGTCATGAGACTATCTGAGCAATATAAACGTCATGAGACTATCTGAGCAATATAAAAGTCATGAAACTATCTGAGCAATATAAACGTCATGAAACTATCTGAGCAATATAAACATCATGAAACTATCTGAGCAATATAAACGTCATGAAACTATCTGAGCAATATAAATGTCATGAAACTATCTGAGCAATATAAATGTCATGAAACTATCTGAGCAATATAAACATGAAATTATCTGAGCAATATAAATGTCATGAAACTATCTGAGCAATATAAATGTCATGAAACTATCTGAGCTAAATAAACATGAAATTATCTGAGCAATATAAATGTCATGAAACTATCTGAGCAATATAAATGTCATGAAACTATCTGAGCAATATAAACGTCATGAAACTATCTGAGCAATATAAATGTCATGAAACTATCTGAGCAATATAAATGTCATGAAACTATCTGAGCAATATAAACGTCATGAAACTATCTGAGCAATATAAATGTCATGAAACTATCTGAGCAATATAAATGTCATGAAATTATCTGAGCAATATAAATGTCATGAAATTATCTGAGCAATGTAAACATCATGAAACTCTGACAACAGAGAGAATGGGAGGGTCCTGATTGCCAGTGTCTGCTTCGGATTAGCACCTGAAGAAGAGGAAGAATATTCTTTCATAATGAAGATCAACACTGTACTGTATGCAGTTGATAGGAGCCAAGCTAGTGCTGTCTAACTTCTAAGTTTAAAACGATTTTGTTTAAAATGTGGTCATGTCTAAACTCTGAATATTTTACTTATTGTTTGGTGGAATCCACACATGTTTTAAGTTTGCAATTACCAAAATTATAATAAAAAAATGTGTCAACAGTAGTTCCATGGTGTATGTTACCATTGGGGTATGAAATATTTAAAAAGTTAGTTGCGTGTCCTTTACATGACGTAGCAATCAACCCCAGCATTCATTTACTGTTTGTTATTTACTTGACAATATTTATGTTAAGTAGTTTGCCATTTCTCTTTAAACGGTCAGTGTCATGAATCCCTTCAACGAAATACACCAAACTGCATTGTCGTAGGATTCACTGCTGCCACAGTAATTTTAAAGAGACTATAATGTCTACTTTATTCTATGTTGAACTTTTTTCTTTAACATGCACGCGATGAGATACAGCGAAATATGTCCGGCAATAAATTGTGCAGTATATTGTTTGTCTTCATTATTCAAATTCACAACAGGAGAACATTGTTTTGAAATGATATTGACATAATTTTTCTTCTAGTCTATCCTGGCACAAGTTAATGCGAGTATGAAATGGTGTGCAGACAACTGTCATCACTCGGACCAGAGTTTAAACTTGGGCAAGTGCCTGTTACATGCAGCAGACTTGGAATGTCAGAGTACATCAGGGGTAAGTTCACAGTACTGTGGATTTAAGTTCAGAGTACATGAGGGATAAGTTCAGAGTACATCAGTGGTAAGTTCAGAGTACATGAGGGATAAGTTCAGAGTACATGAGGGATAAGTTCAGAGTACATGAGGGATAAGTTCAGAGTACATCAGTGGTAAGTTCAGAGTACATCAGTGGTAAGTTCAGAGTACATCAGTGGTAAGTTCAGAGTACATGAAGGGTAAGTTCATAGTACATGAGGGATAAGTTCAGAGTACATCAGTGGTAAGTTCAGAGTACATGAAGGGTAAGTTCATAGTACATGAGGGATAAGTTCAGAGTACATCAGTGGTAAGTTCAGAGTAGATCAGTGGTAAGTTCAGAGTACATGAGGGATAAGTTCAGAGTACATCAGTGGTAAGTTCAGAGTAGATCAGTGGTAAGTTCAGAGTACATGAGGGATAAGTTCAGAGTACATCAGTGGTAAGTTCAGAGTACATTAGTGGTAAGTTCAGAGTACATGAGGGATAAGTTCAGAGTACATGAGGGATAAGTTCAGAGTACATCAGGGGTAAGTTCACAGATAATTAGTCATACTTCTCTGTGTCTGTGTGAACATGTCTGGGTACTAGAAAATTGTGATAGCCTATCCATTTAAAATATTTGTTTCTCATGTTTATTTTTATTAGTGCTTTGAAACTTCATACGTATAGAATTTTCATTAAGAGTCTGCAGAAAAGTTCTCCTGATGAAAATTAGCCTTTTTATCTCTTGGATAATTTAGGGGATGGGCCTATTTGGGTCGTGAAATCCAGGCATGATTCTCCTGTTGTTTTTATTCCCCCCCTCTCCCCCTTTGTGCTTTAGAAAAGTGTTTCTGTTTTACTTATTATTTGCAGAGAGGATCATACTTTTATTACATATCTGTTGATTCCTGATATCGTTGTTACTAAGAAAAAATGTCATGTGCCCTGGGTAAAACAATGGGTGCTCAGTCTCTTGTAGTGGCTTCAATGAGTACGTAGTTGGATTGCTTCCTAAGCACCCTGATTGTGGTTTGCATCTGGGTCAACCTTGCAAGTGATCTTTCCTGCCTTGTAGGGAAGTCAGTCAGTAAGTTACATTGAGGTATTGACAAATTAATTGTATACAAACTTGTACATCATTCGCTATTGTGCTCCATTAACCCTTTATTTCTGAACATAATCTCCACTAAGTACACTGACCCCTTCACTGTATCAGTGCTTTGAGGCCTGTAGAACATGATCTTCTGTCTCAATCAATTCACACCTCAGCTCAGTATCTACATCATGCATGAAATGTTTACCACCCAGGTGAGCTTTTAGTTGACCAAACAGTTAAAATCACTTGTGACTACGTCAGGACTGTAAGGTGAATGTTGAATACTTTGCCAGACTAGTTTTTCAATTGTCACCTGAGTTCATTGAGCTTAATGTGTTTTGACTTTGAAGTGATGGAGCGGTATTCCTTTTATCAGTAGTATGGATGTTTTCTTTGAATTGCATCCTGAAACATCAATAGAACTATGCAGTATGATGATGCTGCTACCCTGGGACACCTTTATAAACTATCAACTGCCCATTTTCAGCTTCCCCATATTGGCTTGTAACTTATGACTGACATATCCTGAGTTTTAAAATTCAGTAGACTTTGGCCAGTTGTTTATTTGGTTGTTGTATCATCATGCAACATATCGACAGTTCAATCTTTCATTGGGGGATGATGCATCAATAACATTAGATATGCAGATGATACAGTCTTGATTGCAGACAATGAACAGGACCTGCAACATTTAGTAGATGAGGTTGTTACACACAGTGAACATCTAGGGTTGGAATTAAATTGTAAAAAGACACAGATTATGGTGGTCACTAGGAAGAACGAAATACCACAATGAAATATACAAGTAAATGGGAATATTCTTCAACAAGTGGATAGGTACAATTATCTCGGAACAGTAATAACATCTGATGGGAGATGCCTTGAAGAGATTAGAACAAGAATCGCCATGGCAATAGTAGCCTTTAGCAAGATGAAAAACATACTGACCAATAAAAAGATTTCAATTGAAATGAGAAAAAGAGTTGGGGTGCTACATAGAACCTGTACTTTTATATGGATGTGAAGCGTGGACAATGAGCAGTCAAGCTGAAAAACATCTGATGGCTGTAGAAATGTGGTTTCTGAGGAAAATGCAAAGAATACCATGGACAGACAGAAAGACCAATGAACAAGACCTTCAAGAAACAAATGAAGATCTCAAACTGATTAGAGACTTTAGACGTAGACAGTCAACATTTTTTGGGCATGTTATGAGAAGAAATGAATTGGAGAACTTGTTGACAACTGGTAAGATCAAAGGGAACAGACCAAGGGGAAGACCTAGAAGCAAATACCTGGATGGCTTGGCCACGTGGCATGGTCGAGACAGAAACACGGAGCTGATCCACGACTCTGGTGATCGAGTGAGATGGCAAAACATGACCGCCCACGCTTATCAGCATGGCACATGATGGATGGATGGAATCTTTCCTGTATTGTGAAAAAAAAGAAAAAAATAATAATTAACATTTCTGACCAAATTACCAAGATACACTATATTTAAAAAAAAAGTACATATACATTTTTATGGGTTTGTATGTGAAATAGAGAAACTTCACACCCATTATCTTTTATATAACATATTCCAGAACAAAGCATTCTCTGTCTACCCAGTAAAGGACTTCAACTTTGACAAAGACATAGAGGCTTTGAAGGAACAGTTTGAATTCAACAAGTCCCTGTCTGTGTTTCCAATGCCGGATGAAACTGCTCACTATAAGATCCACAGGTTAGCTCTTCAACTATTCAATAAAATAATTTGCTCTTTATTTACCATCACTGAACATTTGCTGATTAACAATCATACATTTAATAAATAATCTGCTTTTCGTATACTATATTTTACGAACAATAATCGACTGCTCAAATATATCGAAGCATATTAGTTGATTCCAGCTGTTACTATGTAAACAGAAGGACTTACTGTTGACTTCCGTGAATATAATGTTCTACACATTCGTGCAAGGTCAGCGACGATGTACATCATATTTTAACCAAAGTATCATTTATTGTTTCACATCAAATGATATATCCCTCTGCAGTATGCACCTGCCGAGATACAGCAAAATATGCCAGGGAAAAAATCGTGCAATATTTTATTTATGGTGTCTGTGTTTACATTTATTTACCATGCCTAATATGACGGTGGCACAGCATTTGAAATTATGTCTTTTAATCAGAAGTGAAAGTTAGTTGCATGTCCTTTAAAGGACATTGCAATCAATCCCAGCACATATTGGCTGTTTTTGATAGACTAATTAACATATTGCATGTCCTATGCAGGATATCGCAATCAGCTCTCAACCTAAGTTGATTTACTAGGCAATTTTAAGCTCAGTAGTTTGCCATTGCTTTGTGAATGAGAAGTCAACATTTAAGTCTGACTGACCGGTATAGATAATTCCACTACTCAGCCGTCAGCGCACCAGAAGTTTAATGTCAAGCGCATTAAGCTCTGTGGCCATGCTGACTCTCCTTGTGATTTACTAAGATATAATTTCAGTAGTTTGTTATTGCTATCTGAATAGCTGATGCTCGCACCATCAAAATCAACGCTAAGTAGTCTGCTCCCAAATCACCTGCAACTGATTTCAAAGGATTCTTATCTGTCAGAAAGCATTGGCAAACTACTGAACGTAAACATGCCAAGAGATCACAGGAGCAAAAGAAATGTTGGTGTTGACTGCGACGTCCTATAAAGGATATGCAACTAACTTTCTTTTTATCTGTCAGAAGTTAAATAAAAACCTTATCCTGTTAGAGCTTGATGGCTGCTGTAAAGTAAGAAAATTTAATCCTTAGCCCTTTGAAAATCATCCAGGCAGGGGTGCAAGCTTCCATCAGCAAGTAAAAGCAAACAAAACCAGTACAGTCAAATGGGGGTCACACTGTACCTATATTATGACGTGACATGTCTGCTTATTCAGTCTGAAGACTGGATGAAGTTTCTGAATATGTCACTTTTTTAATTCCAGTTTTATAACCGACTTATAAACTTATTCTTGGGAAGATAATATGGTGTCCTTTAAACATTTGGGCATAAAGAGTGATAAAAACTCCACCGCAGAGCAAGCTCGACAGGAGACTTTCAATCGTCAAAACCACTTCCAGTTCCCCGATTGTTTAGGCCCTTTATCTTCATAACACTATATGGGAGGGGGCACACCTGTGTCATGAATTTGTGGTTTTTTTCTCCTGCTGTGCATTCATACCGTGTTTTGAGATGTTCAATTCGTTTTTCCACTTGTTCCACATGTGCGCATTGTGCCTGCTCCAAAGTGACCCCGCCCTTGGGGAGGAGAACATAGTGCACTCGGTGCTTAGTGCCATTACACATATCTTAGCACTTTGGCCATTAGAAGCTAGCTCCTTCCCTGGTTGTTCGCCTCTGTCGTCACCTCTGCACCAGTATTGTCGTTGCCGCCATGTTGCCTTCTTCATACCCTGTTCAAGGCTTAAAGAGCTGTTCTCTCAGTCTACCCCTAAAAAGCCAGCTCTCTCGCTGGGTTACTTGGTTGAAGGCTTGGGCGGAGAAAGGCTGTTAATCAATTCAGAATATATGTGTGTGCATGCGCGCTCGTACAGTAATATGCTCCAACAAGTGAATGCAGTGAAGAAAGTATAGAGAAATTTTATAATGACATGGAGTGTAAAAAAATCAGAAATAAATATCATAATGGGTGATTTCAATGCACAAGTAGGAAATCAAGGCAATGAATGTAGTGTAGGCAACCATAGTTTGGGAGAGCGAAACAAAAGAGGATACAGCCTTATAGAATGGGAAAAAAACAAGAAATGGTTGTAGGAAACATCTGGTTTAAACAGCATCCTAGAAGATTGTGGACATGGAATAGTCCAGACAGCAGGATTAAAAACCAGATAAATTACATCCTGATTAGCATAAGGTTTTGAAATGCGTTAACAGTCATAAAAACAGTTCCAAATGCAGACTGTTACAGTGATCACAGATTAATTAAAGGCACATTGAGGGTAAAGTTAAAGAAAGTCAAGTATAGAACATGAAACACTGAATATGATTTGTGCAAATTGAAAATGACAAAGAAATTCAAGATAATTTAACATGGAAATAAAGAGTAAATTTGCCATATTGTCTGATCTTGAGATCCTATTTCAAGATGTGGATGATCAATAGGAAATGTTGAAGAATTCAATCAGTTTGGCTGCAGAAAAAAAACTATTCCAAAATTAAAGAACGTGGGTCGTAAGACATGGATGACTGAATAAATTTTACAACTAATGGAAACAAGAAGACAGAACAAAAATAATCCTGCCAAATATGAAGAAATTCATAGAAAAGTCAGAACATTATGTAAGGAGAAAAAAAAAAAGCATGGTTCAAGAAAAATTGCATAGAAATTAAAAAACAACACAACAGTAAAAATACCAAACTAATGCACAAAAGAATTCAGAAGCTTACTAATAAAAGAACATGTACATCAGCAGTCTGCCTAAAGATAAAGATGGAAAAATCATAATATAAAAAGAACAGATTTCACATTTATGGTCAGATTATGTGAAAAACCTTTATGATGATAACAGAGAAGAACAGTATGATATTCAAAATAATAATAAACCAGCCAACAAGCCCACCAACAAACCAACCAGCTAACAAACCCACCAGCCAACAAACCCACCAACAAACCAACCAGCCAACAAACCCACCAACAAACCAACCAGCCAACAAACCCACCAACAAACCCACCAGCCAACAAACCCACCAACAAACCCACCAGCCAACAAACCCACCAACAAACCAACCAGCCAACAAACCCACCAACAAACCAACCAGCCAACAAACCCACCAACAAATCCCCCAACAAACCAACCAGCCAACAAACCAACCAGCCAACAAGCCAACAAACCAACCAGCCAACAAACCAACCAGCCAACAAACCCACCAACTAGTGAACACACCAACCAGCCCACAAACCAACAAACCAACAAGCCAGCCAACCAACAAACCCACCAACCAACCAACAAGCTAGCCAACCAACAAATCTGCCAACAAACCCACCAACCAACCAGGCAGCTAAAAATCCCACCCACTAACAAACCAACCAGCCAACAAACCCACCAACAAACCAACCAGCCAACAAACCTACCAACAAACCCACCAACCAACCAGCCAACAAATCCACTAACAAACCAACCAGCCAATAAACCATCCAACCAACCAGCCAGCCAACAAACCCACCAACAAACCAACCAGCCAACCAACAAGCCAGCCAACCAACCCACCAACCAACCAACAAGCCAGCCAAACAACCCACCAACCAACAAGCCAGCCAACCAACCCACCAACCAACAAGCCAGCCAACCAACAAGCCAGCCAACCAACAAACCCACCAACCAACCAACAAACCAGCCAACCAACAAATCTGCCAACAAACCCACCAACCAACCAGCCAGTTAAGAATCCCACCCACCAACTAACTAACCCACCAACAAGCCTACAAAACAACCAGTCAACAAACCCACCAACAAACCCACCAACAAACCAACCAACCAACCAGCCAACAAACCAACAAGCCAACCAACCAACCAACCAACCAGCCAACCAACCAACCAACCAACCAACCAACCAACCAACTAATCAACCAACATTTTATCAGAGCATACTAATCTGGCTCTCTTACTGTGTGGTTAGCCTCTATAAAAGTCATGCACTCATGTTTTTTTTATTTTTTCATAATGATTATTTCCCTTAAACATCTGCTGGGGAAACCTTCTGGGACTGAAAGAGTTAAGTGTATTCATCTATGACTTTGATGACCCTGAGGGTTCTCCACTGTCCTGAGTTTGGTTATATAATAGCTGTATCCACTAAACTTTTGAAACAGATACTTCTGTGAGGTGGAGCTGAACCTCACAAGGCACCAGATTCAGGAGATGAAGGACAACATCTTATACATGAGCCAGTTTGCCCCTGGTGGCAGAGACAGTATATCGTGGCCAGTAGGTTAGTCACGTATTCAACAGTGTGTTTTCATTTTCATTAACTCCTGTGTTATCATATACATGTATTACGTACATTAAGTAATAAATCACAGGCTTCTGTACATTTTCTCCTTCAGTATAGTTGACGAAGGTCATAATGCAAATGTGGCTTGTTTTAAGGCATTGACATTCTTAAAGGTCATGCTCTCTCGTCTGCTTGTGTCCTTTGCCAGTTTTATTTGATATCCCGAGTTATTTTTGTTCTTAGGTTTTTATGTTAGCATGTGAAATGTTTATGATTATAGAAGATATTAACTGTTAAGCTTAAAAGATTATGGCATTTGTTTGGTTGTACAGAATTATGGGACAAATCTGTAATGACTGATAGGTGGGTAGATTAATCAGTCACCTATGTTGATATGATTTCTTTTGTCTGCTTATAAGAAATATGAAAGAGAATGGAACAGGTTTTTGTCCCAGATCTCCTCTTCTTTCCTGTTTCTTTTTCTCTACCTTCTGCTCTGGTGTTTTCTTCTTCTCCCTCTACTTTTCCTCTCCTTCCTCTTTCTCCTCTTCTTCTTCCTCTACCTTTCCTCTCTTCTCCTTTCTCTGTCTCCTATTCTTCTTCCTCTACCTCCTGCTCTGGCAACTCCTCCTCTTTGCACTACATTTCCTCTCTTCTTCTCCTTCCTCTTTCTCCTCTTCTTCTTGCTCCTCCCCTTTATCTCCAGATAGATAATAGAACCTCAGCCATCTCATGGTAGCCTTCCTATCCTTTCCCATCTCTTGTAGTTGTTTCCATATCTTTCTCATGTTACTCATATCTGTCTGTATTTCTAAGGTATTACTGTATTTCTTTTTCCCTGTGGATTCCAGAAGAACGACATTCTAGTTATGCTGTTAACGAATGGTCTCAGTATGTGTCCTATGCAGCACCACTGTCTTTTCTTCAGTTCATGCCTGGTTTACTGGAGTTTGTCCAGTTCTTTCCATGAGCTCCATATGGGTGAGCTTGTCATGCAGTTTAGACCTTTTGTTCTCTGTACAAGCACCAAGTGACAAATGTTTGTAGTTTAATAGTAATTATGTTTGTTGTTCTCCATATTTATCACCCATACAGGAATTCTTATTTGACTTAGCAGTGCTAATTTGATGTGGAAAAGAATACCATGGACAGACAGAAAAACCAATGACCAAGTCCTACAAGAAACAAATGGAAACTGTAAACTTATTAGAGAAATTAGACGTAGACAGTCACAGTATTTTTGTCACGTTATGACAACTGGCAAGATTGAGGGGAAGAGAACAAGGGGAAGACAGAGAAGTAAATACCTGGATGGCTTGGTCACGTGGCATGGTCATGACAAGAACACTGAGCTGATCCATGATTATGGTGATCGAGTGAGATGGTGAAACATGACCACCCACGTTTATCGGCATGGCACATGATGATGATAATAATTTGACATTAGAGTTCAATATTATAAGTTTGGTACTAGTTTTTATTTTTGATGACTTCCACAAATACCATAGTGCTAAGAAAACTCTTGATTTTATATTCCTGTTTCCCCCAACATTTACATTGCTACCTAGATATATGTAATTGTATTTTTTATAATTGTAATTTTGTAAAGCTGTCGTGCAATTTGTGTTTTCAAGTTGTTTACACATCTTGAGTGGAGCTTCATCCCTCCCATATACTGTATTTACACTTGAAATTAAAATTTACACGCCATTAAAACACTTTGGGTGTATGGTGTTAAACACATTATTTTCAGTGACCAGACAGCATATAATGAGTGATACGATCTGTCATCTTTACATGTCCTAAGAAATCTCTTGTACCAAATTTATGTACCCAATTTAATCAACCCCAGAACATTTTCGACCAGTAAAATAAAACTCCCCTCTGCTGGAGATTGAATTCAGACCACCCAGTGTGTAAGCCAGTACACATTCAGTGGCTTATATCCAAAACCTGCTCAAGACGACTACCACCTTAAGGACAGATCAGAACAAGTCATTATTCTGCGTCTCAGAACAGGACATAATAAATTACATAACCAAATGTATACAAAATTCAAGATTGGCAGATCAGCCATGTGCATATGTGGATTGGCATAGCGGACAGCAGATCACATACTCCAAGACCAGCCAACATATGATATAAGATTAAAAAAAACCATATTCTTGAACTTATATTTATCTTCAACTGTGAACATATTTTTGTCAGTCAGTTGTGTCATTTAGTATCACACAGTAAATTGTTAAAAGACTAGTTTATCAATACAAGAGTTAATAAATTAGTCCTTTGTTGCATGTGTTGTTATTTTAGGTGTTCCAGAGCCGTATATTTCAAAGAACAGATTTGATGTTATACGCTGGGACTATTTTACGGAAACACACATCTTCTTTCAGGATGATTTTACAAATGTTAAAGAACTCATTGGTAAGTCATTAGGTTTGTGGTTCTGTTTACACTTAGGCTAGAATAGTGGAAAGGTTATTGAGTGAACAATATTAGAGCAGAAAGTATTTAGATACTGTGATACTCTTGCTTGCAGCTTGAAGAGGTGTCTTAACCTGTTCAACCCTTGTTATTAGTCATGTGATTATAATTGGTGTCATTAAGTTTGTCTCTTCCAAATGATTTTATGAATCTTGGTGCTTGTGGTTTTGGTGCATCTGCTGGACTTGTTACTTTAAGGACTTGAACTTTTATTTGCTTTTCTTGAGGTTTTTTGGGCTGTTGCTAGGGTATCCCATTGTGGGAACATCTCTGCCAGTGCTTGCAGCAGGTTTAGGCTGATGTCTGACCTCTCTGTTTCTGGATTCTTCTTTGGTTTCATCTGCTACTCTCCTGTGCTTTCTTGGTAGCTTGTGATGCTGCCTTTTTGCTTCGTCTGTTTGGCAGCATGCATAATTTCCTCTCCTTTATTGTGTCAGTCCGATATTACATGCATATAAAAGATAACATAGAATATAGCTATATGAATAATAGTATAGAATTAAACACAGCCCAAAGAATAGATAGAGTATGGTAGTTTTAGACATAAGTCTAAGAACTCATAGCATTACAGTATTCACAAAGTACATGTGTACACTTTGTCCGTCAGCCCACAATTCACAGGAGATTTCAATTTTGGGTGAACTCTTTGGTTTAATAAAAGCAGAGAACCAGAGTCGAAAAGAGGACTTGCTTTTTGTGAGGCCTTAGGATAGTTTATAATTATAGGAGTAGCTTAGATAATTAAACTATTAGTCAGTGAAACACAGTGATATTTAGAAATAGCATAGTTAGGTTTCATAGTTATATTTTAATGCTGATTATCGGGTAGAGAATATAGTGTTTACATTCCGCTTTTAGTTGACTGGTAGTTTTGAGCAGTACAAATATTTGTGTTGGTAAGCATAGTTGGTAAGCATACCAGTCTCTGTGGCTAAGGGCTTGCGAACACGGTTTGTGAGCCCATATACCCGGGTTCGAAACACGGCGGTGCTGGTATTTTCAAAAAAGGTATAGGGGCCGGTCGTTCAGAAAGCAATGGCAAACTACTGGACGTAACACTTGCCTAGTACATCAACAGCAGCTGAAAATGCTGGTGTTGACTGCAACGTCCCGTAAGGGATACACAACAACATATATATAAGCATAGTGGACATAAGTTAGTCAAAAGGGGATAGGACATGTTTAGACATATAAATCTGTATTAAATACATCTGTGATGATTTCAGTTACAATGTCACACAAGTTGTAAGATTACTTTTGTACAGCAAGTATCCTGAATGCTTGTGAGAGCGATGTGTGAAGGACAGTGTGTCAGTGTGAGGACAGTGTGGCAGACCGACTGGGACTTGTAGGCGAAATAACACTTCAGTATATTATATTAACTCAATATTAGAGTTATGAAGTGGCTGGGCTCAGGAGGTGCCAAAACAGTAGCTGAGCACAAGGAAGTGTAATAAATTGTGTGATTAAAGTCTGTTTTACTGTTTACACCAGTGTCCTGTCATCTCTATAACATTACAGTTTATGTTCGTGCCTGTGGGTAGAATGTTACACCAAGCCAGGTGATTTTGTTAGAAACACATTATTTCAGCTTCTGTTCTATTTAGAATTATGTTAATCTGTTGCCTGCTCATCCAGCTGTGCCACATCATCATTATTTTTTCTTCACTGCTTTAATCTGTTTCACATTGCCAAGGTTTTGTGATGTTAATGAGGAATAACATTCATTTGTAATTTTTCTGACTGATGTTTCCTAGGGTTTGTTTCTTTTCTACTTGGGACAATCTTTTGGTCATCTTGTACTGCCTTATTACTGTCAAGGTCTCACATCCGAGGTTGCGACGCGTTGTCTGTACCAACGCCAGACACCATAACAACACGCAACCCTGAGTAATGTTAGACACGGCAGAGAGAACGCGGCGTCTTTGCCGACGCCTGGATAAGCAGCCACGCACAGCAATTGAGTTCACCCCGTGAACCGTGCAGGGGACACCAGCTGACGTGAGCGTGTAGCGTGTAGGACGCCAGGACTGGCAGACGGGCTGAGATCGTTGAAGGGACAGGTCGCAAGGGAATGCGAGTTGAGTTTGAATCTGCCTTGAGAGCTAGCCTGTACGACAGTGGGAGACTGAGCCGAATGCTTGTATAGTTTAACTGTAAGTGAGATGTTTATTGCTTGCATGTATTATTATGTATTGTAGTGATCTTGTTCATGTTGAAATGATTGCTATAGATTGTCAGTGCGCGATGTTTGTACGATAATTACTGCAACGCGTCAATAAAGCATGTGAATAATACTTTCGGATATTCACTTCGTGTGATTTGATAGTTTGATATTACTTCACACTTGCCAGAAAACGAGCTACTTGTCTTGTGTTATGCAAGACTCTGACAAGTGCGAATGTGGTGGCTTTCGTCCGGGTTTTGAATCAAATGTGAACGTATAAATTTTTTTTGGTCCGAGTTTGAAGCGAATGTGAACATGCCGATAGAAGTGCGCAAGTCATAGATTAAGGTAAAGTAACGAATTAATAGAGTTGATTTAATTAAATTATAAATGTGAAGATATTATTTGAAGCCAACCGAGGCGTCTTCAGACTTAGCACTAAATTCAACAAATTTTGTACCTAAAATCCAAAATGGCGGCCGTGCCCTTGAATGTCATTGAGTAGAGGTAGTGTGAGCGTGAAAGTTGTTGATTGTGGTAACGACTAACAATAATACTTGACAGCATACAAACCTTTACAGACTTCAGTGACATTACACACACCATACATTTACAAACGTTCTAATTTCGTTTAGTTTAAAAAGTACAGGGTTTTTGTGACAACTTTACCTGAGTCTGGTGAACTTCAAAAATTTGTTGTGCGTCCACCCGAAAGACGTTCCAGTGTGATTTCGAGCACCACTGAACAGTACAGTACCCAAGGATTACTTGAGTATAAAATTTTTTTCCCCAGCTTTCTTTATACTTTCGTTAGTCTGGCTTTGGACATTAACTGTGCTATAAATATTTGTAACTTACTAACATCATAAGTAATTTTGTTTATATTTATTCCATCATACCTATTGTTCATCATGTCTTCTTTGAACGAGTGCATTGAAATGGGTTTAAAATTGAATATGTCTGGTGAGGAATTGAGAGCCTGGAGTGAAAATAAATATGCAGAATACCTTTTGAAACAAGAGCAAATTAGTGAGAGGGATGAGAGAGCGGCCGAAAGGGCATTAAAGCAATCAGAAGTTGCTCTGAAAAGTAAAGAGGCAGACTCAGAAGCTGCTTTAAAGCTTCAACAAGCACAATCAGAAGCTGCTTTGAAGCTTCAACAAGCACAATCAGATGCTGCTCTAAAGCTTCAACAAGCACAATCAGAAGCTGCAGTGAGGCAAGCTGAGATCTTAGCACAAAGTAAGAAAGAAGAGCAAGAAACACAAATGAAAATTGAACAACTTAAAGCTGAATGTTCTAAAGAGAAAGTGAATAGAGAAACAGACAAAGATCAACCTCATAAGAAGTACCAAGGTCTGATCAGAAGTTACAACACAGGTGATTGCATAGCTGCATTCACCCAAAATTTTGAATTTGTTATGGATTATTACAAAATCCCAAAACCTGAATGGGGGATAGTATATGTAAGAAGTCTTTCTGGGGAACCTCTTAAAGTCATAGAGTCGATCCCAAATGACCTGAAAGAAGATTATCTTTACATAAAAGCAAAAATTATGTCACATTTTTTGCTAGATGAATCAGGTTATAGAGAACAGTTTAGGAAGTTGTCTCCTAAGCCAACACACACGTTCTCTGATTACATCTCAGAAATTCAAAATATTTTTTCTAAATGGCTGTCAGCAGCCAAAGTAAATGGAAGTTATGACAAATTGGTTGACCTTATGTTGAGAGATAAGATTATTGCATCTCTCCCAGCCCCCTTTTCTAAATTTTTGTTGGAATGTCAGTGTGAAAGTGTTCAACAGATTGAAAGTCGTGGCTCTGGTTATTTTGCAGCCAATAAGCATTGTTTCTCTAGTGGTCTGACCAGCACAGACTTTGTAGCAGCAGCTACATATGGCAAATATCAGGCAGGGTCAAATAGCAAACAAAGACCTTATAGGCAAACTGCAGAGAAATTATATCAGTGTAAATATTGTAACTATGCACACAATGAGCATGATATGTGCGACCAACATCCTGGGTACACTGCTTACTTGCATAATTACATTTCTAAGCAAGAGAAAGAGAGGAAGAACTACAAAAAACTTACAAAATGTTACCTTTGTAAGGCTTTTGGTCACTGGCGTAAGGATTGTAAAGCCAAGTCAATGACCAAACAGGCTAATGCGGCCATGTTTGACATTTCTTCGTCAGAAGATGAAAGTGTACAAGATCACCCAGTAAACTCAGCACATTCCATTGAGGTATTCCATCAGGAAAAATGTACCATTTGTGATCAATTTCATGAGGATGGCGTGTTAACATGCGGCCATTCTATACCTATTACCAGTGAGGAGGCCAATTCTGTAGTAAACTCCAAAGGTAGACTGAACATCCACCAGGGGTATGTTAATGGTAAACCTGCCACAGTTTTACGTGATAGCGGAAGTACTCTCATTGGTGTAAAGAGAGATTATATTTTACCAACACAATATAGTGGTAAATATGTCACATGCAGGACATTCTCAGGGAACATAGAGAAATATCCACTTGCATGGGCATATATAACTACACCATTCCTTACAGGAAAGGTGAAATGCGCAGCATTAACCAATCCTTGCTGTGATATTATTATTGGAAACCTTCCTGAAGTGAATGACATACCACATGACATCAATACATCATCTGTCAGTTGTAATATTGATACTACTACTTCACCTTCATCACCAATCACCATTCATGATGTATTACCACCTGTAATTGAATGTACAAATACCAACCTGGCTATGCCAGAACATACATGTAATTGTGTGAATGTAACATCAATGTGTGATGAGAATGATCGTTGTAATGTAGTAAACGCAGTAACTAGATCTACTGCACAGATGCAAGATCGAATCGATCAAACAGAGGCTTTACAACGAGTAAGTCCTGTTGTAACATCTCCTGAGACAACTAGGGAGACGTTTATAACATCTCAGAAAGCCGATCGATCTCTGCAAAAGTATTTTAAACTTATAGGCCAAAAGCCAAGAGTAGCAAAGAATGCTCAATGGTACTTTGCTCTCAAGAACGGAATTCTAACACGGTATTACACCAAAGGTTCCAGCACTATAGAACAAACAGTGCTACCGTTAGAAAACCACAAGCAAGCATTGAATATAGCTCATGACATACCCTTTGCAGGACACATGGCTTATGCTAAAACTAGAGCAAGGTTACTTACTCAGTTTTATTGGCCAAAGTTTTGCAACGATACCAAACAGTATTGCAGATCGTGTGACATCTGTCAAAAGCTTGTCAAAAAGGGTAAACACCCACAAGCTGAATTGCAAGTTACTGATTTGGCTAGTAGACCGTTTGAAAAGATCTCGGTCGATATAGTTGGTCCTCTGAACCATATAACATCTAAAGGTAATAGATACATTGTAACACTCATTGATCTATGTACTCGTTGGCCAGAAGCGATTCCAATGAAGAACATAACTTCCAACGACATCATGGAAGTGTTCTTTCATATTTTTGCGAGGGTAGGATTCCCTGATACCATCCTTTCAGATCGGGGTAGCCAATTTATTTCCTCGGCTACACAAGCCTTTACCAAAATGTTGGGTGTTAAACAATGCTTCAACAGTCCATATCACCCACATTCCACCGGTATAGTAGAAAAGATTAATGGCGATATGAAACATATGCTCTCTAAGGTAACCCAAGAACATCCTGAAGATTGGGATACTTATCTGCCTGCCATTTTGTTTGCATATAGGGAAGTGCCCCATTCCAGCACTGGGTTCTCACCATTCGAAATGTTATATGGTGCACAACCACGCGGCCCATTATCTCTGTATGAATCTGTGTTGACTGGAAGTACAACTGTGTCTATACCCATTTCACCATATGAACATGTAACATCATTGCGTGATAGAATTATGAAATCATGTATATTAGCCAAAGAAGCTCTCCAAAAATCAGGAGCTATTTACCGACAATATGCTAACAGAGGAAATAGAACTATTACACTGACGCCAGGACAGGACGTGCTTCTTCTTTTGCCAAGTGATAGACATCTCCTAACTGACTCATGGCAAGGACCGTTCAAAGTGCTACGACAAATTTCGACGGTAGATTACGAGATTGCAGTTAGGGACAAACATAAGATTTTTCATATTAACATGCTCAAACCTTATCACCACAGGCAAGACGAACAAGTAGAGACTGCAGCAAGCACCTCCATAGTGGACCAGATGGACGACAATGACACTGACGAGATACTAACACCAGGTCTTGACACGACGACCAACTTACAAGACATTAAGGTAAATCCTAACCTGACACAGACACAGACTAACAGTTGCAGACAACTGATACAAGACTACAGGACTATCTTTTCTGACAGCCCAGGACAGACAGATTTAGTGCAACACCAAATCATCTTAACATCTGACGTTCCTATTAAGTGTAGACCATATTCCATCCCTATACACTATAAAGAAAAACTTCATCAAGAAATCATTGATTTAGAAACAAATCATATCATTCGACGTTCACAATCTCATTTCTGTTCACCAATAGTTTTGGTACGCAAAAAGGACAACACTATTAGACTTTGTGTGGACTATGGTAAGCTCAACAGCATTACACAGTTGGATTTAGAACCAATGAGCAACTGTGAAGACATCTTGACTGAACTATCTGACTCACGTTATTTTACTAAACTTGACATGACAAAAGGCTACTGGCAGATAGCTGTACATCCTGATAGTATACATCTGACTGCATTTGCCACACCTTGGGGTTTATACGAATGGTGTAAACTACCTTTCGGATTAGTCAATGCACCAGCTACCTTCGTCAGAATGACAAGAATTCTTTTGACAGACATTGCTAACATCATTTGGTACATGGACGACATTTGCATACACACAAAGGACATGACAGAGCACATAACAGCACTACAGCAGACATTTGACAGAATTAGACATCATGGACTGACTGTAAAACCTTCCAAAGTGGATATAGCCTTTCAGGAAATTTCATTTTTGGACTATAAGATCTCAAATGGCTTTATATCAACTGACGATAACATCATGTCCAGAATTTTGAAATTGTCGCTTCCGACAACTAAGAAACAGTTGCGAAGTGTGTTAGGTCTTTTAAACTATTATAGACAGTTTATTCCTCATTTTGCTGAATTGACCAAATGTTTCACTGATCTACTAACAAATAAACACCCCAATGTGATTGTAAACAGTGAATGTTTAAGGCCAGCATTTACGAAAATTCTTTCTTATTTTTCTAAATCACCTATTTTGAAATTGCCAAATTTGAATATTACTTTTAGATTAAGATGTGTTGCGAGCTCCGTAGCCATTGGAGGTGTGCTTCTCCAAGAACACGACCAAATCTTGTACCCAGTATACTACGTCTCTCGAAAACTGAACACCAGCGAACGAAATTACAGTACACCGGAACTTGAGGCTCTTGCCATGGTATTTTCGGTACGTAAACTTTCTAGATTTTTGTTAGGCAAACATTTCATTATTGAAACAGATAATACTCCGCTGACAATTGTTACCAGAGGAACGCCTAGTAACAGCAGGACTATAGCTATGAGGTTAACCACATAAAAGGTTCACAAAACTGTCTTGCAGACCTTTTGTCGAGATGTCCATACAACGAACCTAATACCCAGTCGACACCAGAGCACAGTGCAGAGGGTGTATAAAACTGCAACGTAGATAGTGCTCAGTACCACAGCCAATTGTGACAATGTGTCAGTAACGCTGTGTACACCATTGTGATGGGGAAGATTGTATCTCCCAATGTATATAACTTATGTACATATTGTGATTCTTATTATTATCATGCGAATGAATGCGTATATAATTGTGAGATATGTGAAAGAATGAAATCAGTATTATGTAAACTAATGTGTTGTATAACTGTGAGATATGAGAAAGAATGTAATTATTATTGTAAATACATAAATATTTTAACAACCAGACACTACGGAGAAGTGTCACGGGACAACACTAGAGGATCCAAGAAGTTACCAAGCCACTAAAACGTGAGGTAATCCTAAAGTATCCAGACCGAGGTGCCCAAGACGTTTTAACAAGGTACGAAAGATGACTGCGACAGTACAATCCGAGCAGAAGACGGAAGAGATGATCCAACAGCTGATAGTAACAACTACTACTCCGTTTATAGAAGATCCATCCAGAACGGACCAGCTTTGTTTGAATGACATCACAACACATGTAATAGTACAGCTGTATACTTCCGAGTTTTTGCATATTATTAAAAGTATATAAATGTATGACGCTGTATTAAAATGTGATTTAAAATATTCCCATATACGGAATTGTATATGTTGATTTGTATAGGATGTAATCCCAGCATCATAACTTGATTGCTTCTTTACAAACGTGACTTTTTGTGCACATTTGTCAATAAGGATCAAATTATGACACTAAGAAATAAATTTCCAATTGTAATTTATGTCTTGTAAACGACGATAAATTATTGTTCCTAAATTTTCTATATAATAACCAGGGGACATTATTCTAAATTATTAGTGATATGTAAATATGTATTGTAACCATTAACATGTGTGCTTGATAAATAACATGTCAATGTAACATCGTTTAGATATGGACAGTATATTGCCAAAACTGTTGACCTTCATTAGAAACTCTAAATAGAGGTCTGATGGAGGAGTCATCTCAGAGGGAGATGCTCACGGCTTGACCTGATTATTTTAGTATTTTTGTTCTTGGTTGTGAGGTAGGGGCCAGTTTAGCCGATACCTACCGGACTAGCTGGGTCACAGCGAGGTAATGCCCATTAAATAGATTGTACTTGACTGTTGTACGTCATAGTGCAACATAAGTGGTGTATACATATTGTTGACTATTCACCTGTATATATTTATTATAATTGTTAATGTATAATGTTCAACTTTGACATGTTTAATAACACCTAGATATATATTGTACATGAAAGGAAATCCTTTCATGAAAAAGGGGTGTGGAGAGTGTCAAGGTCTCACATCCGAGGTTGCAACGCGTTGTCTGTACCAACGCCAGACACCATAACAACACGCAACCCTGAGTAATGTTAGACACGGCAGAGAGAACGCGGCGTCTTTGCCGACGCCTGGATAAGCAGCCACGCACAGCAATTGAGTTCACCCCGTGAACCGTGCAGGGGACACCAGCTGACGTGAGCGTGTAGCGTGTAGGACGCCAGGACTGGCAGACGGGCTGAGATCGTTGAAGGGACAGGTCGCAAGGGAATGCGAGTTGAGTTTGAATCTGCCTTGAGAGCTAGCCTGTACGACAGTGGGAGACTGAGCCGAATGCTTGTATAGTTTAACTGTAAGTGAGATGTTTATTGCTTGCATGTATTATTATGTATTGTAGTGATCTTGTTCATGTTGAAATGATTGCTATAGATTGTCAGTGCGCGATGTTTGTACGATAATTACTGCAACGCGTCAATAAAGCGTGTGAATAATACTTTCGGATATTCACTTCGTGTGATTTGATAGTTTGATATTACTTCACACTTGCCAGAAAACGAGCTACTTGTCTTGTGTTATGCAAGACTCTGACATTACCTTCTTATAGGTAACATTCGACATTATGGCACTTTAACAGCTTTTTAGTCTTGCAAACAGAGGCTACCAAGACATATTGCCCTGAGGAAGTAGCGTATGCAGTGTGTGTTGAGATTTGATTGAGGGTTGTCATTTCACTAGTACCAAGGAATGCACCCTGCATTTGATGCTTTCTCTTTATATGATATGCTTTGTAAAAAAATTAAATGTGCCCCATTTAGTTCTTACAGTAACCTGTCCAACTGTTAGTTTATCTCTTTCTTTCTCAGTTTTATTATTTGAACTCCATGAGGCCCAAACATGTATGAGATAACAGTGACGGGGTATAAGTAAAATGACACTTGACTGGGACTGCAAGATTTAATTTACAATATAGAATTTCAAAAGATGTACTACATACATTAACCACTTGAAAGAATCATAATATCAAATATAGAATGTAAAAGATATATTGAGATAGTACATATAATAATCACTTAATATAATCTATATCGTGAACAAAACGCAGCATGTAAGTAGATTATGAAACATCAAACTGGTTTGAGATGCAAATGGGGGTAAGACAGGGCTGCATTCTCTCTCCATACCTATTCAAAATACATGCAGACAATGTAATGTGATCCATCAGAAATTATGAGACCAGAGAAAGTTTTGATCCATTCATAATTGGTGGAAATCCAACTCCAGATCTTAGCTATGCAAATGACATGGTCTTTCTCACAAACAGTGCTAAAGAATTACGAGGGTTGAGGTGATCCTGCCTGTCAAAAGACAGTGAAGATCACAATTGGAATGATTTGTGTATGTGTGGTATTGAGAAGATAACCTGAAGCAGGATTGCTGGAATTACTACACCATGTTTTTCTACTGCAATGTGGCTCCATGTGAAAGAATTGAGCTTCAGTCTTGCCTAGCTTTCCTATTTTATACTAATTAAATTCATGGAAAATTTAGCAGAGCTTGGCAAATGAGTGATGCAAGCAAAATAGTGTGTTGTGACAAAATTCTGCAGCAACAAACACCCACCCCACCCCCTCCACCTATACACCCCCTTCTCCACCCCCCCACCCACACACACACACACACTCTCTCTTTCTCTCTCTCTCGCTCTAAAAGGGATCACAAACTTAATCATGCTGCCAAAATACTAGAAGTGAACACAACACAAAGAAGGTAATGCGTTGAGGGGAAGTCAATAAGTAAGTCACAAATGGCTGTAGAAATATAACTAAATATGATAACTTGAAACCAGTTTATTTTTTATACATACATTGTCCCTTTATTTCTCAACATAATTTCCATCAACATTGATGCATCTATCCCATCATTTTATTAGTCCTCCCAAACCGGCTGCATAGAACTGCATGCTCTATTTTCTAAACCATGTTTTCTCTTCACATTCAACTTTGGCGTCATTTGCGAAATGTCTCCCACCAAGGTGGGTTTTCAGTGGGAAAAAAGATGGAAATCGCTAGGGGCTAAGTCAGGGCTGTAAAGTGGATGTTCCAGAACTTCCCACCTTAGTTGGTTAATTTTCTCCTGAGTTAATCAAGCCGTATGTGGTCTGGCATTGTCATGAAGAGGCCATACTCCTCTAGTCAGCAGTCCTGGATGTTTTCTTTGAATTGCATCATGAAGCATCGATAGAACTTCACAGTATGATTCAGAATTCACATTGCTACCTTTCTTCTTGAAATTGGTTAAAAGCACTCCTTGACAATCCCAGACCACTGGCAGCATAACCTTCTTTTCTGATGGCGTAACCTTGAATTTTTGGTCACAATGGCTCGGAACGCTGAAGAAGAACAAGAAGGTGAAGAAGGATGTTTCCGTTGCATTGAAGCACGCTTTGATTCGGGTTGGTAGTGATGCACCCATGATTTGTCCCCAGTAACAATCCGTTCAGCATGTCTTCTCCTTCATCTTCGTATCGACAGAGATGATGCAAGGACAGGCCAAATTGGTTCATTTTGTGTTCCTCCTTCAATTGTCTGGGTGCCCACCTTGAGCACACTTTCTTAAATTTCAATCGATCATGCATTATGCTGTATGCTGAACCATGTGAGCACCCTGTTGCAGATACTACAGAGTCTATCGTTACTCGCCTGTTACCTCTAATCCTCTCCTCCACCCGCTGCATGGATGCTTCTTTTGCAATCTCAACAGGACGACCAGATCGGGTTTCATCAACAATTTTAGAGCGTCCTTGAGAAAAGTTTTCTACCCAGCTATGCACCGCTTTGCATGACAAACATTTGTCAGCATAAACAGGAAGCATTTCCTTATGAATGTCTTTTGCAGGCAGCCCTTTTGCCCACAAAAAACGTATAACAGCACGTTGCTCTTTGGTTGTACACTCCGTCAGTACAGTCACCATTTTGTTTATGTGCTGCACATGCGCATGAGACACCTAGCGCCACCAGACGAATGGGAATATAAAGTTCGATGTTACTGTCACCTAATGACACCTGTAGAAAACACCAATTACATTTACCTGCCATCCCACAGAACTGTGTGACTTACTTATTGACTCGCTTTCGTATTATAACAGTGTAGGTGAGCTAAAGTAGACTAGAAAGAAAAGGCAGCGGCTGCAGCAGGATATAACAATATGAATATTGTTTCCATTTCATAAAGTAGACTAGATCAATAGTTTGCATCCCAGAGCTTCACTCTTCCAAATCAACAACGAAGGCCGGTGATAACAAAGGTTCAGGTTTATTCTGGCTTCATACAAAAGGCATAGCCGCATACAAGGTTCTTGGTTATAAAATTTCACGAAGGATAATTTGTCTCTACTCGATACCACACTCCAGATGAAGACTTAATGCTACCTTCGACCTCACCAGCTGGCGGACAAGCTATCATTAACTTTGTTGTCATCTCCCGACACCCATAGCTACCCATAGCTATGGTGCTTAATCGTGCATTATTCGCTAACCTATCCTTACCTTGTGCGCCATCCCTACAACCAACCTTATAACAGGATACTCTGTTATAGTATCTTGGAAGGATTGTATGCATGATAGCAGGTTAAGCAGCAAGTCTGAAAGTGAAAGTGTTCTTATGCTTTTTTGTTATTGAAACATTCAAGTTTTGTGTCTCATTTTGTTGAGCTCCACTTTCTCATTTTATGTTAATTTGTTTATTCTTTAATCATAGCAATCACCTGTATCGATCAATACTGTTGTGGATTAGTCTCTTAAATAAATGTTGAGAAATCAAACAGTATTCAGTAGTACACTAAACTTTCATGAACTTTTTCTTCTACTGATGTAGTAATACATAAAAGATGGAAATGAATTTCTGATGTTAACATTTTTACATTGGATAGAAGTGAACTTTTCAAAGATATTTGTATATATATTTACAATCTTGGCTTTTTTGGGTCCTCCCCCTTAGGTGCAGACAAGCTGGATATTCAGGATGTCATTAAAGTGTCTGTAGAAAAACTGAACCTGAAGTATAACAACAAATACTTGTACTCATACCTGATCAATGGCTACAGACGATTTGACCCTCAGCGTGGAATGGAATACATACTTGACCTTGCACTTGATGATACTTCACTACCCCCGGATGAAAGTAACAAGCAGCCTGTTGTTGAAAAGCGTGTCTTTCTTGTGCGACCCTTAGGAGAGGTAGGGATATTAAACTGTTTTAAGTGACGTAATAAAACCATCATCATCATCATTTTGTAATAGGTCCTTTGCAGCATGCCCCTCTCATCCTGGCTGGCTGAAAATTTGCCTTGATCCTGTACCAGTTCTCCTGCCTCATGCACTCTCACACCCAGGGTATCTGCAATTGTCTCCATCCTGTGCCAGTTCTCCTGCCTCATGCACTCTCACACCCAGGGTATCTGCAATTGTCTCCATCCTGTGCCAGTTCTCCTGCCTCATGCACTCTCACACCCAGGGTATCTTCAATGTCTCCATCCTGTGCCAGTTCTCCTGCCTCATGCACTCTCACGCCCAGGATGTCTGCAATGTCTCCATCCTGTGCCAGTTCTCCTGCCTCGAGCACTCTCACACCCAGGGTATCTTCAATGTCTCCATCCTGTGCCAGTTCTCCTGCCTCGTACACTCTCACTCCCAGGGTATCTTCAATGTCTCCATCCTGTGCCAGTTCTCCTGCCTCGTACACTCTCACGCCCAGGGTATCTGCAATGTCTTCATCTTATGCCAATTCTCCTGCCTCCTGCACTCTCATGCTTAGGATCTGACATTGTCTCAATCCTGTGCCAGTTCTCCTGCCTCGTACACTCTCACGCCCAGGATGTCTGCAATTGTCTCCATCCTGTGCCAGTTCTCCTGCCTCGTGTATTCTCACGCCCAGGATGTCTGCAATGTCTCGTGCCTATTCTTCATACTGGCTGACACCACCCCTTTTTCCATGAACCTAGCCTTCTATCACTGTTCTCTCCAGGCCACTGTGACATTTGATATGGCCAGAATATTTCACTTTCTGGAGGTTAGCATGGCTGAATAGATAAAAGCCTTTGCTCTTAAACATCTGGTGTGCTGATACTGAGGTAGTGGGTTCAACCCCTACACCTGTCAGTTGGACTAAAATGTTGACTTCTCGACCTTGACTTGGGGACATAAATTACAAGCAAATTAGAAGTCAGATTGGATTCGCCTGATGGCGAGGGACACTGGTAACATCAGAGTAATCAATTCCTTTAGTTGTCCTCCATGTTTCTTATCCATGTAGCATTACTAATTTAACATCGGAGTAAATAATTCCTTTAGTCATTCTCCATGTTTCTGATCCATGTAGCATTACTAATTTAACATCGAAGTAAACAATTCCTTTAGTCATTCTCCATGTTTCTTATCCATGTAGCATTACTAATTTAACATCGAAGTAAACAATTCCTTTAGTCATTCTCCATGTTTCTTATCCATGTAGCATTACTAATTTAACATCGGAGTAAATAATTCCTTTAGTCATTCTCCATGTTTCTTATCCATGTAGCATTACTAATTTAACATCGGAGTAAATAATTCCTTTAGTCATTCTCCATGTTTCTGATCCATGTAGCATTACTAATTTAACATCGAAGTAAACAATTCCTTTAGTCATTCTCCATGTTTCTTATCCATGTAGCATTACTAATTTAACATCGGAGTAAACAATTCCTTTAGTCATTCTCCATGTTTCTTATCCATGTAGCATTACTAATTTAACATCGAAGTAAACAATTCCTTTAGTCATTCTCCATGTTTCTTATCCATGTAGCATTACTAATTTAACATCGAAGTAAACAATTCCTTTAGTCATTCTCCATGTTTCTTATCCATGTAGCATTACTAATTTAACATCGGAGTAAATAATTCCTTTAGTCATTCTCCATGTTTCTTATCCATGTAGCATTACTAATTTAACATCGAAGTAAACAATTCCTTTAGTCATTCTCCATGTTTCTTATCCATGTAGCATTACTAATTTAACATCGGAGTAAATAATTCCTTTAGTCATTCTCCATGTTTCTGATCCATGTAGCATTACTAATTTAACATCGAAGTAAACAATTCCTTTAGTCATTCTCCATGTTTCTTATCCATGTAGCATTACTAATTTAACATCGGAGTAAACAATTCCTTTAGTCATTCTCCATGTTTCTTATCCATGTAGCATTACTAATTTCACATCGAAGTAAACAATTCCTTTAGTCATTCTCCATGTTTCTTATCCATGTAGCATTACTAATTTAACATCGAAGTAAACAATTCCTTTAGTCATTCTCCATGTTTCTTATCCATGTAGCATTACTAATTTAACATCGGAGTAAATAATTCCTTTAGTCATTCTCCATGTTTCTGATCCATGTAGCATTACTAATTTAACATCGAAGTAAACAATTCCTTTAGTCATTCTCCATGTTTCTTATCCATGTAGCATTACTAATTTAACATCGGAGTAAACAATTCCTTTAGTCATTCTCCATGTTTCTTATCCATGTAGCATTACTAATTTAACATCGAAGTAAACAATTCCTTTAGCCATTCTCCATGTTTCTTATCCATGTAGCATTACTAATTTAACATCGAAGTAAACAATTCCTTTAGTCATTCTCCATGTTTCTTATCCATGTAGCATTACTAATTTAACATCGGAGTAAACAATTCCTTTAGTCATTCTCCATGTTTCTTATCCATGTAGCATTACTAATTTAACATCGAAGTAAACAATTCCTTTAGTCATTCTCCATGTTTCTTATCCATGTAGCATTACTAATTTAACATCGGAGTAAACAATTCCTTTAGTCATTCTCCATGTTTCTTATCCATGTAGCATTACTGATTTAACATCGGAGTAAACAATTCTTTTAGTCATTCTCCATGTTTCTTATCCATGTAGCATTACTAATTTAACATCGAAGTAAACAATTCCTTTAGTCATTCTCCATGTTTCTTATCCATGTAGCATTACTGCTTTAACATCGGAGTAAACAATTCCTTTAATCATTATCCATGTTTCTTATCCATGTAGCATTACTAATTTAACATCGAAGTAAACAATTCCTTTAGTCATTCTCCATGTTTCTTATCCATGTAGCATTACTAATTTAACATCGGAGTAAACAATTCCTTTAATCATTATCCATGTTTCTTATCCATGTAGCATTACTAATTTAACATCAGAGTAAACAATTCCTTTAGTCATTCTCCATGTTTCTTATCCATGTAGCATTACTAATTTAACATTGGAGTAAACAATTCCTTTAGTCATTCTCCATGTTTCTTATCCATGTAGCATTACTAATTTAACATCAGAGTAAACAATTCCTTTAGTCATTCTCCATGTTTCTTATCCATGTAGCATTACTAATTTAACATTGGAGTAAACAATTCCTTTAGTCATTCTCCATGTTTCTTATCCATGTAGCATTACTAATTTAACATTGGAGTAAAAAATTCTAAGATTTATTTCTGGAGACTTCCACAAATTTACTAGTGTCATGAAAGCTCTTCTTGCCTTTTGTATTTGTATTGTAATATGTGCATTTTCTCCCAATCTTTATCCTAATGACTACCTAATTAGATGTATGATTCCAATGTTGACTTCTTGTCCTTGACTTGGGGGAAGAAATTACAAGTACATCAGAAGTAAGAGTGGGTTTAACTGTTGGCAAGGGACACTGGTGATAGGAAACCTAGCCTACATGCAAAAATCAGTCCAGTGTGGATTATGCTTGAGTTCAAAGTAAACAGACTGGGGAAAAAAAACATGGCACATTCAGTTTTGTGTCAGTTTCACTGTCAAAATGACAAAAACTTGACAGACTTTCCAAAATAGGTTACTTTTGATATAGAAAATGATGTATTTTTTTGGGTATTCATGTATATTAAGCACAGGCGTTGTTTTTCTTTTTTCTTTTTTTTTCTTTCTCGCATTTCGTTACAGGACATTGCAGTCAACACCAGCATTTTTCAGCTGCTGTTGATGTCTTGGCAAGTTTTACATTCAGTAGTTTGCCATAGCTTTCTGAACGACCGGCTCACATACCCTCCATAAGTAACCAGCGCGACGTGATCCGCTGCAGAATCTCGCGCAGTTGTGTTTCATACGAGAGTATATGGTATTACGAACAATGTCCTTAACCCCTACACCAGGGAGACTGGTATAGGAGTTTTAGGAGGTAAAAATTATTAACAATTGGGCAAGTGTACATTAGATATTACATAAATGGACACACATAGTATTATTTGGCACTCACAGAAGAAGAAGAAGGAAATAGAGATTAGAAGACGCACTAGACAACATAAAATTTGAAAGCTATAATAGTTACCAACCGGGATCGAACCTGTCGCCTCCAAATGACGACAGCGCCTCGCTGCAGGAACAAGTGTACTTCGACGCACGACCAACTAGTTTACATTAGATATTAGGTATCCGTATGTACATTTGCACCTCTAAAACTGTTACAGACTTGTGCCTGTCAGAGTGATGTTGGTGTAGAACAGTGGTTCTCAACTGGTGGGGAATTCCTCCTCCCCCTCCCCCCAGGGGTTAATTTTAGAGTTTCCAGGGGGGAATTAAGATTATTTCAAGATCGCGTTAATACAAGAACCGATTACTTGATATTGTTTTTCCCTTCATACTTTACGGTTCTGTATGTCTCGCCCTTCTGAAATTCATTTTATGACATAAGTAGACCCGTAAATCACGTTTTATGTAGACATCTAGACTTGTTTTAGTATGTGCTATTAAATTTAGTTTCCATTATTACGTATATTGTGGCGGGCGGAAGGGGTGGATTTTTAGGGAGGAAATACGAAAGGGGGGGGGGGATGACGTTATGAAAATATGGTGAAGGGGGGGGGGGCGCACAGGCCAAAAAAGTTTGAGAACCACTTGTGTAGAACTTTTCTCGTGACCTGGTACCAAAGTACCATCTTCACAGGAAGTGTTGCAGAGCTCTCCTTTTCCTCTCAAAGCTCAGCAACCTGCAGGGTATGCATAACAACCATTACTGGAACTTCACATCAGAGGAGAGGCATGTTACAATATAACCAGGTCATGTTTTAGCGCAGCATGCACAGATTTGCTGATATTAGTTTCAGTTTGATTATGTTTCCATCACATATTTCAGGTATTTCATTGTCAACAGTCTCCAACCCATTTCCCAGAATGAATATTTCAAAATGAAATTCTCAGTCATTTATGTGAATTTATTGTGTTTTCTGTAAGGTGGAGATAGTTCCCATGCCGTATGTGACAGAATCTACAAGAATAAACATCATACTGCCTATCACAGTTCGTGACATGGATGGTTTGGGTGCCTTCTTGGAAAGCTTTGCTCGTTTACAAGTAAACATTGTTGTTATTGTTGTTAGTCTCACTAATATTATCATTATTTTTTAATTAAAAGATGATACCATGGCAGATGTTGCCTGCTGGTCACTACATAAAAACACCTGGTGACCAACTCACTTTCTTATTGCCTTTATTTCCATGTCAAATTCCCAGTAAACTCTGCACATTTATTTTGTACCCAGTTTATGATTCTGGGTTATCTCCTATGCAGCATTGGACACACTATCCATGGTGATGTCGCAGCTGTACAATGATAATTATTATTGCCATCACAATATGTAACTATTGCTTTAAGCGGTTATTAATTTAGTTGTCTTGTTTAATATGTTAATGTAAATTTAGCTATACTATTGTGATGCTAAATGAGAAAGAGAGTACTGAAATGTTACATAGAACCTGATCTGCAGTGTGGCAGTGAATCTTGGATTGTGAGTGAACAAATTAAGAAGAGCTTTGCGGCAGCAGAAATGTGGTTCTGAGACGAATGTTGCGAATACCTTCAACTGTTAGAGTAACTAATGATTGCTTGAAAAGGGTAATGAAAATAGAACATTATACACAGTCATAAGAAGGAAAGAGACAAAGTTCTTTAGTCATGTAATGAGAAAAGATGTATTGGAAAATATGACAGCTGGAAAGATCAATAGTAGAAGAGGCAGAGGCAGACCAAGAGAAATGATTCTGGATAGGCTAAGATGGTGGCAGGGAGAATAACATCAATAGAATTGATCAAGAACAATAAGGACTGAGATCTGCGTAGATACATGAACATATACACCATTTGACAGGGCACGTGATGTTGATGTTTGCAGTGTTAGTTATGAAGTAATCATAGACACATTTCTTTGCAGTATATGCAAGACAGATAGGCAAATAGACAGAAAGGCTGTAGGCAGTGTCATAATAATTTAAAATTGATGTACACTCTGTTGTCAACTTTTTCCATGCAGACGGACGCAGAGGACAAGCTAGCCCTGGTCCTGGTCTTCATATACCAGTCTCTTCCTAAAACCAACGAGGAAGATGTTTACTCTGTTGTCAAGTCAATGTCCAAATATCATGATGAAAAAATTAAGGGTGGCATCAAGACTGTAATATTAAACTTTGCCCGCAATGAGACTTATATTCCAGACTATCAAATCATAGACTTGGTAAGTAATACTTATTTTGAAACTGAGAATCACTAAAGCAATCTATAAATTATATTGTTATATTGTGGGCTTTGAACAAGAGTTTAAAAGAAAAGTGTCGTTGAAATATGAATAAATAGAAATGTGGGCAGCTATCATGGGAAGATAAAATGACAAATCAAGAAGTCTTAAATAAACATATGAACAAAAAAATGTGAACAATATGTACTATTACAGCAAGCAGTTAAAAGGAGAGTGCTGTTGAAATATGAATTTATAGAAATGGAGGCAGCTATCATGGGAAGATAAGATGACTCGTGTTTGCCTCATGTTCTGGAGGTTGTGAGTTATATTTCTGGACTCATTTAGTTCACGAATTCAATTTTCTTGGAGACTTTCAGAGGGTCGTCACTGGAGCTACAGAGTTCATGCTCTACGTGAAACTTTTGGCTGCTCCACAAAAAGAGACAGAGCCATCTTGTGTGATTTCTGTAGTATGTACCTGACAAGATGCAGCAATAAATCGTGCAATCTATTATTTGTGTCTTCGTTATTCAACTTGTCTGTAAGTCAGTGAACTGAATCTTTGAAGTGTTGCAAACACTACCTTAGGAAAAGATTCTTTACTATTTCTGCTTCATTCAGTTGATCACATGCCTCGCCGAAGATTGTTCTTTTGTGTGCATGAAATAATGAAAATGTATAATTTGTTTACATTTTGAAATATGAACATTTTGGACTGAAGTCTTATTACTTCCTCCTCTCTGAATCTTCCAGTGCTCGGATAAGGACCTTATATTTCACTTCATTCCATTGTTTTTAAGTGTACATCTTACATGTGATTGTGCCTTAATGTTATTTTATTATTCCCTATTTGATTTTGGCTTTTATTTTCTGATGAAGGCTAGTTGCCACAACATCCTCTGGTATTTGTCATTGTGTTATTGTAATATTGCTCCTTTAAATTTGCTGTGTCTTCATATAACTTATTGTTCATATTTAAGTGAAGAATTACATTATTTACAAATCTTTCTTCTCTCTCAGGTGAGCAGTCACTTGAGCAGCGATGCTCTGATGATGATGGGAACTCTTGGCATGATTTTGAACACAGAAATGCTGAATAGAGTGCGTATTAATACGATCCAGGGCTGGCAGGTGTTTTTTCCTATAGGTTTCTGGCAGTTTAAACCAAATCTTATATATGAAAAGAAGCCATATCCTTTGGAGGTTGAATTTATTAGTAGGACTGGTCATTACGATGTACTTTCATTTGAACATGGTAGTTTCTATAATACGGATTACAAAGATGCACGTAAATCCATGACAAAATCAGAAATATTAAATTATGATGTCTATGAAATGTTTTTGAAATATGGTAAGCTGCATGTTTTTCGAGCTGTTGAACCAGAGTTTAAACATTACTACATGCAGCTGGAGTGCCTTCCAAATAGTCCACCAATTTTGTATGAGAGATGTGTAGAGAGAAGAGTGCAGAGCCTTGGGACAAGGTCACAACTAGCCAAGCATATATTCCGTTACCAGGCTAAAAAGAAGGCATCAGCAGAAGTTGTATCACAAAAACCAAATAAGGAAAACAGTCAGCAGAATTCCACAAATGGTAGTATACACCAGAAAGCAGCAATGCAAGGTGAATATCAGAAATCAGACAGAAAGGATAATGCAAAAGAGTCTGGCTTAGAAAACAAACAACACATAGCAGGCAAAATAAAATAATATTATTGATTTTAGAATTATTTATGAATGATGCTCATGAAGTGTGAATTCATGTTTGCTGATTTTTACTTTTTAAGAACCCTCATTCCACAGTAAACACAATTCTTTGTCGTAAGATTTTATGTGCATTGTGCATATGTGGTTAATCAGGGCCTATGCTTGTATTTTAATGAAAAGGAACTGCCAAAATTAAATATTCATGTTCGGCCATTCTACTGTACATATTTAGGTATGTTGTTTTAAAACATATATTTTACTAACTTTCTTATTCTGTGTAGTCTAAGTTCTGGTATTGTACCATCTTTCTTTTCACACCTCCATCATTATGCATTTTTAGAAGACACAGTGATTCATAAAAACTGTGGAACAGTTAATTTTCTTTACTTTATTCTGTGAGATTTCAGAAATAAATAGTAAGAAGATGTCCTTTTAATAACACCTGATGGCCATATTTGTCCAGCACCATGACTACATCTTTTGCTTTATTTGTTGTAACCCAATGTTCAGCTTGTCAGAGAAATGCATTTTACAGACATAGTTAGTTGTTATGTTGAGGCTTTGTAAATGACTGACTTTGTTTGTGTCAGTACTAAGACTACCTCATGTGTTACAAGGAGCTAACATTGATGCTGATGAATTGTTATTTATTCTGAAAAGAGTTTAATATGTTGATGCTGACAGTTATTACATAAACAGTTCTGTTTTTCTTTCTGAGCATCATTAATTTCGCTACACTGTTGTGAAACTGTTTCTTCAACTGCTTCTGCTTCATTTCAGCTGTGTTTTCTTCAGTGTATCTGGCCAACACTCAAAACTCTGATGAAAGCCCAGACAGTCAAATAATCAGGCTGCTACTGGTTCCATTAGTAAATGTACTCTTTGCTGGCTGTTGCAGATGAAGATGGAGCCATGTATGGGAATGTCTAGAGTGCTGTGATGTCAGTTCATGGCTCAACTCAACTCTTCAGCGTATATCCTGAATTGTCAGTGTGAATTAAGTCAATAAAAACTGCAGTCTATATAAGTTTTCCAATTACCATACAGTTTTGCTGGCATGTTGGCCATGTATAGTTGCTCCTAAAAATAATTTGAGTAAAAAATTCTAAGGTATAGAGAATAGTTGAGTAGCAAAAGAGAAACCAATGAATTGTTGCATCAAAAGAAAATATAAGAATAGTCAGCATACTATGAGAACTACATTACTATCCATCTTCCGTCTCTCTAGGCATTGATTTGGAGGTTGTTTGACAATGAAATACCTAAAACATGTGGATGAAAAACTTCGGCCTAATCTTAGCCTGTTCGTATGTGCTGTGCTGTATCATGACCTAATTATAGCCTAATATGGTTCCTTCAGATGTGAGGCTCTAGAACCAGTCTTGTACATACCACATGTGTCTGAGCTTGGAAAGGAGAAGGAGAGCGCTACAACACAAGCCCCTTGGGTATTTGGTATCAGGTCATGAGGAAAATCTCTACATCAACCTCACTGCGATAGATGCAAGGCCTTTTTAAGGGTTTAGATGAACTGAATACCAGTGCATCAGATTTAAGGGTCAAAACTTAGTCTTCCAGAGGATTCATCAATCAACCAATCAATTTGTCTTCCACTATATATATATATATATATATATAGCAGCACCACTGTCTGTTTTCGTTTGTAATATTTTCACCCCAGGATATTTCTTTTATTAGCTCTGTTGCCATTTTCCTTAAACTCTATTGTAGTGAAGAATGTTTGACAAGGAATCTTGTTGATTTACATGGCCAAGCCAGACAAGCTTTTGATCTTTCACACTTAAGAAGAGTGGTTTTCAGTAGCCAACACATGTATTTATTTGTTGCCTCGTCATCATGATCAAGTGACTTGCTGACAGGCTTGGGGTTCCATGCTTCTCCACATCTTGCAGTTTCCAATAGCATGTGTCAGTTCCTGTGCCAACACCTTTCTGTGCTATCACAAATGACTGTCAAGAATCTTGCTGTCTTTCCGTATCTGTCTTTCCACAGATATTTCCAGTTGTCACAACATGTTCCAGTTTTTCTCTTCGCCTGATATGGCAACAAGTGTATGACTGCCTCTTTCTCTTTGTGATAAGTTGTCTTTGTATCTTAACCTCTTTCAAAACACTTAGGTTGCTCATTTAGTCTATCCAAGGAATTTTCAGCATTCTTCTGTAAAACCACAAATCTGAGGCCTCAAGGGATTTTGTTGCTTGTTTACTTATTGTCCATAATTCGCAGCCATATGTTAAATGTGGTTCTATGTAACATGCAAGAATTCTTTTTCTGACCTGCAGCGACAGGTATTTGTTACATAAAATGCAATAAAAACAACATTAAAACCCCAAAAAGTAATTAACAAAACAACTCCTTCTTGATAGACTTTGTCTCCATTGCTGAATGATTAGGCAGAAAGAAATGTTTAACATGCCGTGTATCATCATCATTATGTGCCTTGCCAGCTGGTGTAGGCATTCATATCTCTCCACAGAGCTCTGTATTTGGTGTTCTGAATCAACTCTGTTGATAATATTCCTCCATGCCACCGTCTCAGTCCATCCTGCGTCTTTTCTCTCGGTTTGTCACTGTCTCTTTTTCTATTTATCTTTCTAGTTGTCACAGTGTTCTCCAATGCCTTTCTTCTCATCACATGACCAAAGAAAGCTTTTTGTCTTTCTTTTTGTTGTATATAATGTTCTAGTTTCATTAGCCTCTTTCAGACAGTCATTGTTATTTGCTCTGGCAGTTCGAGGAATTCATGTTTGTCTCAGGAACCACATCTCTGTTGCTTCTAAGTTCTTCCTAACTTGTTCATTTACGTTTCCTAATTTTTTCACTTACGTTGCAAGATTCACAGTATACAGCAAAAGAGGTTCTATCTATATAGCATTTCAGCACTATCTCACTAACATTCAATGATAGTGACTTATTGCATAAGATACTTTTTATTTTCTGAAATGCAGCTTTTGTTTGCCCTAATCTGCTCTTAATCTCTGTTGTGCATCTTCCATCTGACGTTATAATTGCTCCTAGGTATTTAAAATTATCTACTTTATTGTTATCTCACATTTTTGTGTCATCTGTTCTGTGATATAACAATTGTTTATGTCTTCTTGATACTCAAAGGAAGTCATTTTTGCACTCTCTGTTAATACATTTTCTAACAATTGTTGAACTGTCTGCCATCAATATTGTGTCAACCGCATAGTGAAGAATGTTTATATTATAATCCTCTGATTCATATTCCTGGCTTCTCTTTGATCTCTCTCATTATTACTTAATTATAAAGAGATAGTTTAGTTTAGTCGATGGATCAACATCACGGCACACAGGTGTAACCCATAAGTGCTCCGTTCTCTGGAGAAACTCAGCTCAGTGCACAAACTCCGTAGCACCAGCGAGTATCCTGAAATACTTTGGGTTGATTTTTAACTCGAAATTTTGCCCAGGCAGCGCTGTTAGGCTACTCTTTTTGATTTCCAACTGCCAAGGGATTTTTTACGTACGCAACAATACACATGAGCGTCCGATCTCACTACCCAGAGACCAGGGGAAATTTTATTACTAGAAGTTCACATGAAAAAAATTCCAGTCCTCACCGGGGCTTGAACCGGGGACCTCCAGCACTCGAGGCGGACACCATACCTCGAGACCACATAGTCCTGCAGTAATTATAAAGAGAGAAGAGATCCAGTGACAAAACACATCCCTGTTGTGTTCCTAGCTTCAATTGTTCATAATTGTCCCCTTTAATTCCCATTTTAATTGCTGCTACTGTTTCCAGTAATTATTCTTTATTATTCTGAGAACTTTCCCATAAATGTTGATATCTTCCAACATTTTAATAAATTCACTGTTTTACTTTATCATATGCTTTGGAATAATCTACAAAGCACAAATATATGTCTTTCTATTTCTTTATTGATCTTTCTATTAGTGTTTGTAATGTGTATATTGCATTGTTTGTACCTTTTCCTTCCATAAATCTTTCTATGCTGTGTACAGCTGCTAAATTCCCATTATTGATAAAATTGGTCTCATGTTAATGGGTGAATGTGAACATAGGACATGCCAGTAGCAAGGTTTGACTTGTTTCAGCTTCATAGGTAATTCTCCTACAGATAGCTTTTCACTAGAAATTATACAATCTAAATTAATCTAGAAATAGAAGCAGAAACCGTTGAGTGAAAGTATAAGTCAAGTATTGGAAACTGTTTATGCTTTTATAAGGTACTTATCATTTAACGTGTAAAATGTAAAGGTTGGTGTAGATATAGCATTTTAAGTATGTGGTTGAAACCCTACACCGGCATTATGTTGGACTTCAAATATGTCTTCTCGTTCAGAAAGCAATGGCAAACCACTGAATGTACAGTTGCCTAGAAAATGATCCTGGGGTTGATCATAATATCCTGCAAAAGACATGCAACACTGGCTGCCATGCTAGCGAAGTTGTTAGCAAAGCACGCTGGTAATGTCATGATTATGGTAGGATGCCGATTCATCTCGGCTCATCACTTGCCAAAGTTAGGGGGAAATTTGGCCACCTAATCTTTGTATATGTTTTGAATTGTAGTAATTTAAATGTATTGCATATTAATTATTGTACAGTTGATATATTATCATGGCTGGTTCACTGTCATAAGTGAGTTATATTTTTGTAAGATCTGTTTTTAAAAATTCATCTGACATGATTCATTTGCATGTGTCTTATTTTGTAGTATTGTGATTGTTTCTGTTGAAGCAGTTATCACTTGATGCCTGTTTCAGACAATGTGCTAGTAAGATAGTTTCTTTGTGTGTCTCCAGAAAAAGCATGTCTGCTTGCTTAATTTGTGTATATTAAGCTGTCGTAATTTTCAGACTCCTGTTGGACATAGATTCTGATCGTTAGTAAGGTATATGTGTATATCGGTAGTGAAATTAAAATCCCTGTTTATGCATTGTGTGGGAGCAGTATTAATAATGGCTGGATGCTCACCTGCAGGCCCGTTGATCATGGGTTCATTCTGCATTGGTGACGATTTGAATTTTATAAATTGACTGGGGCTCCCAAGTCAAATCAGTCTGAAATGGGTACCAGGAGATATCTTGCTAAGTAAAGGCAGCCATTGTGAAATTGATTACATCACCCAGTGTTTGCCCAGTGGAAAATCTGGGTCTAGCATCATTTATTCAGTGCACCCTATGGCATGTAAAAGGGTCCTTGTACTGTGAGTTGGACACTTGGGCAAGACGCTTTTATTCCTTACAAGAATATTTTAATAACTTTAATCAAGCCTCTTACTAACTTGACTTCAAATAATGTATAATCAAATCAACAATAACCATTCTGTTTGTGTTCTTTGAGAGTGTAGGATAATTCAGTTCTACATAAAAAACAAAATTGTACCAGCTGCCTTACCTCCCTGAAAATCTTCCGGCACTCATTCAGTGAGATTGAGTTCACTCACAGCTATTTGGTCACACACAACATCTAACCTCTGTTACGTGAACTTTGAATGCATTCTTATATCAGCTTATTTGAATACATGCATCTTGTATAGTGTGGCAGATTTCCCCTTGTAGTGTCATGAAATAAATGTGTTCATTGTTTATGAAAACTGAAATCATTTGTTTTGCAACTAATTATTTCATTTCATTCAAAATCAGCATTGGTTTTGGTAATAAACAAATCCTGTATACACCCTTTATTTTACACTGTGTACACACCTTTTCTTTAATGTAGGATTATATTTTCTGTAAAAAAATTGTTTGAGCCATTATTGAAGGTATCTCATTGTTATTTATTAATGTCTTTTACGCAGTTATTAAATGTGTATCTTGCTCTGTAAATTGTTTCATAGTGAAAATGTGTATATATTATATCATGCTTTCTACCTTCTTCAAAATGATTTGTATTTCCCAGTTCTTTCTGTCCCAGACAGCTGTAACATTTATTAACTCATTGTTAATAATTTAACCTTCTGTGACCAAGACAGTAATTACTGACTTTTGTTACCAGAGAGTAATTACTTACCTATATTTCCATAGAATTACTCCTCTCTATTTCCATATGGTAATTACTTACCTTTATTAGCAGACAGTAATTAATTGCCTCTATTTCCAGACATAATTACTAATCTCTATTTCCAGACAGTAATTACTTATCTCTACTTCCAGACAGTAATTACTAACCTCTGTTTCCAGACAGTATTTACCTGTAATTTTTCTTCTCCTCCTCTTCCCCCTCATCATTCCCTTTACCTTCCATTCATGTGTAATGGACCCTTAACCAGCATGTGCCAAGCTGCCCTAGAACTGTTCGTGATTGGTTGGATTTTGCCTCTAAAGTTTTCTACAGGATGTGGTAGCCAACCCAAAGCCAAGCCCCTTTTATTCGCCCTTTACAACATGCATGATAGTTACAATGTGAACTAATTTTTGCTTCTCCTAAGAGCACAGGTAACACATAGCCGACTTACCTCTATTGCCAGACATTTATTACTTTCCTCTATTTGTAGACAGTAATTACTTTTCTATATTCTGGTGGTCATGTGGTCGAATCCCTATTGAGGCAGGGATTTAACAATAAAATTGATCTGGCCACCAAAGTTGACCCAGCCTTAATTGGGTGCTAGGACATTTTCTGAGGTGTTTGGTGGAAACACTTGTAAGTAAGGAAACAAAAAGACCGTTTTACAGACCTTAAAGCACATTGAGCACGCAGTGCTGGACCCATATTTTCATGGACTGATTAGCACTTGGTGGGTGATGTGGTCAGTATCACACTGACCATCTGGACTTCCCATGACATTTCTTGGTACCTAATTTAGTCTTGGTCCATTGTCTAGCCACGACGCTACCATGGCTCCCGTCTTTTGCTACAGGAAGAGATCATTCTGTCTGGTATGATGAAGGGAATGGCATGAATAACAAATGTTGAATTAAAAAACAATATGATTATTTGTTGTAATAATTTTCAAATCTCTTATATGCTTGTTTTACTATATGGAATGTTGCATTGTTGTTGTATATCACCTTGTATACAATTTTAAATATATTGTTAGCAAATCTTTATGAATTAACCAAGGGTCCAGATGTGTGCACATGCACACAGTCACTTACACACACGCAGAGAGAGAGAGAGAGAGAGAGAGAGAGAGAGAGAGAGAGAGAGAGAGAGAGAGAGAGAGAGAGAGAGAGAGAGAGATGTGGAGTCGGTGAATAACATACAAAACAGAAGCACAGAAAACTCAGCTTTACCAAAAATCAATCACAAAGCCTGGAGGATGTTGTGGCAACAGCCCTTAATTGACAAAGAAATGAAAGAACAACATCAGACAATGGCAAATGATGCTAAAAAACTACATTAATGCATAATCGTATTATGTAAACACAATAAAAAGGTAAAAAGAGAATGATGTAAATGTAAAATACTTAAGTAGATATCCAGCCAGTACAGAAACAAACATGACAGAAGTAACATGAAAGACCCAGTCCACTAAAACAAAAAGAAAGCAGAATCAAACTGAGATAAACAAAGAAGCCATAAATAATAGGTTGTACGATTAATGCCTGGCATATTTTGCTGCATCTCGTCAGGTGCATACTGTATAGTTATATATCATATGTAGTGAATCATCATCATCATCATGTGACATGCCGATAAGTGTGGGCAGTCATGTTTCGCTATCATTTACGATCACCAGAGTCATGGATCAGCTCTGTGTTTTTGTCTTGACCATGCCATGTGGTCAAGCCATCCAGATATGTGGTGAATAGATTAATCATATTCAGATGAATTACATAACACATATAGTCACTGATATTGTACAAATGTGGAGCATTTGTTATCTTCACGGTGATCGTGGATTTCCACTAAGCCTATCTGTCTGCACAACAGAGGTTTTATATATCTTTAGGTGATTGCATCATTTGTATTTGAATATTCGTTTTTAAATTTTCAAATATAATATTTGAACACGTGGCAACAATTTAATAAGTTTTGAGATATGGTCAAGGCTGGAATTTTATGGTCATTCAAATTTAAGAGTTTACAGAAGATTGCTTCATTCTCTTTCCCACCCACACTGGTATATTCGTTGCCATAATATTTGCTAATTTTTGTTCTATTCTACCTATGTAAGTTGCTTGGCACTCACACTGGAATTGATAAATACATTCTCATTTTGTGTCCTGTGACACAGTTGGTGCAGAAATCAGGATAGTTTTATATCTGATGTCTGGTTCAGCAGCGAAAAATGTTTGATTTATTGCTGTTTTAAGTTAACTGTCTAGATCAGTGTTTCCTAACCTTTTTTGTGCTATGCCCCACCTAAACCTTTCTAAAATTCTTATGCCACTCCCCCCCCCCCCCCCCAAATCTAACATATACATTATTTTTAATATTCAAAAATTGAAATGTTCACTAAAGAAACTTGAATGATACGTTTTAGGAAAAAATCAATAGGAAATTATTGAGCAAACACAGTAAGTACATTTTCAAAACATATAATGGAGAACTGAAATTCAAGTACAAAATAATTTTAATGAAAGATTTTTCTATATAATTTGACCTTATGCCACATTTATTGAAAGACAGAAGATCAAATGGTTTGGCCATGTCGTTAGAATGCAACATCAGCAGCTACCATCACTGGCCTTACATCAAAGGTCATCTGCGACGAGACCACGAGGACGTCCAAGAAGAAAATGGATTGACGACATCAGAGACATTGTACAACCACACGGAATGACACTATCCAGTGCCGCCCACCGGGCGCTGGAATGCAAATTATTCCTCCCCACGTCGCTTGACGGCAGAAGTGGAAGATGATGATGATGATGATGATGAGTAATTATTTATTATTTAAATTTAGTGAGATCCTTGCGCTTGATGCTTGCTGCAAAGAGACTTTATGTCAGGTTCCAATTTAGTTAACTTCAGTCTAAAGTCTGCCTGTTTTGTTATATCCAGCCGATTTCTTCCATTTTCGAATTGCCCCCCTTAAAAATTGAATTGCCCCCCTGTGGGGCGTGGGCCCCACGTTGGGAAACACTGGTCTAGATGCTTCAATACATTTTCTGCTGGAAACGTTAGCTGAAGAAACAATTGAAGTTTGGGGAATGTGCTTCTCTGTTTAAATTCACTGAGGAAATACATTGTTGTATATTAATGAGGTTTCTAAAAGTATTACTTCTAACATCAAATTATGTTCACTGATTGCACAGGATGTGTGTATTTATTTACTGAGAAGTATGGAGTGAGATCTGTTTTTAAAAAAAGCTGTTGTTTTGTGGTTTTAAAATGTTTTTCTCATGATGCTATTCTGACCGGGCAAGGTTTTGTTCATATGTATACATGTGTAGATGTATTTGTGGGCACTCAGACTCTATTATGATTTGCCTTTCTCATTTATATGTATAAATCAGAGAAAAATTAATTTGTTATAGATCTTTGTAAAATCTATGATTCATGTTATTTTAAGGATTTAAAAAGAGCTGTTATCAATGCTATTGTAAAAATGCTTGGTTTTAAAGTGTGACAAAGAACTAATTGCAGATGAATTGAGAATGTTAGAGATATTCTATGATTGATGGTTAGGGCAACATGCCTGGCGCAAGAAAGAAAACTCAAAATGTTCACATAGTTTAATGGCAGGCAAGGACCAGAATATAACATGACAGTTACATAGTCCATCCGTAAATGAACAGATGAACTGACTTTATTTACAAAGGGTTCAGAATTGGGCATGCAGACCTGTCGCGGACATTCTACCTTTCTTATCTCTCTGCCCTCATACACGATTTTATTCATACCTCACTTATGCAGCTCATCTTAGATGGACAAGACAAGGCAGTTATACTCCTAGATGTTAACATTTGGGGTGTGCCCTAGCCAGAAGTAGTGCATGGCATCAAGATTCTTTGTGTGTCAGCAAAACAGTTGAAAGTTCTATAAATTGGTAGCAGATGTCTTTTAGGAATAATGATAATGATGGTGATGATAATGGGACTGTTACAAGCCCATTTGGCTAGCAAGAATAATTGAGGAAAATGTTTTTTTGATAGCTCAGTGATGTCATCCTCCCTCCTTTAACAGTTGATTAGGAGACTGAAGATATGTTGAGCACATCAGGTGAAAATTTAGTGGCAACTGACAAACTTTATGGGAAAAAGGCAAGGGGAAGGCAAAGATAACTAATAGAATGGTTTGGCCACGTGGCATAATCGGGACAAGAACACTGACCTGACCCAAGACTGTTGATCATGTGAGATGGCAGACGAGGGCTGCTCATATTTAGCATGATACATGATGATGATGATGAAGATGATGAGGGGATCACATGTCTAGCATTAATGGACAAAGATGATCAATTGGAGGCTGTCATGTTTTAACATCCCTTGTGTGTGGAAATATGTCCGGCGTTCTGTTTCTTATTGCATACTGTATTAAACAATTAAAAAAATTTACTTACATTCAGCGTAAACAACACTTTTAAGATTTGATTTGTCTGTAATTTATCTCAGCATAATTTTCAAAATACCCACATGTTACCAGTGCCATTAGGGAGGCAGAGAACAGTAACACTGTAACCTACCATGTCTATGGTAAGTGGTCACTAAAGAGGGGTGGCGGGAGGCCGGCTGCCCCATCTTTGAGAAAACTTCGGCTACAAAATCCAACCAATCGTGATCAAGTCTCCATAGGGCTTGGCATGAGTTGGTTGAGGGCATGTGTGCCATTGGGAGATGAAAAGCTGTAGCTAAAGAATTGACCCAAATTCCTAACATTGGGAGATAACAAGCTGTCACTGAAGAATTGACCCAAATTCCTAACATTTGCAGATGCAAGCTGTAGCTGAAGAATTGACCCAAATTCCTAACATTGGGAAATGACAAACCAAAGCTAAAGAATTGATCCAAATTCCTAACATTGGGAAATGACAAGCTGTAGCTGAAGAATTGACCCAAATTCCTAACATTGGGAAATGACAAACTGAAGCTAAAGAATTGATCCAAATTCCTAACATTGGGAAATGACAAACTGAAGCTAAAGAATTGACCCAAATTCCTAACATTGGGAGATGAAAAGCTGTAGCTGAAGAATTGACCCAAATTCCTAACATTGGGAAATGACAAACCGAAGCTAAAGAATTGACCCAAATTACTAACATTGGGAAATGACAAACCGAAGCTAAAGAATTGACCCAAATTCCTAACATTGGGAGATGAAAAGCTGTAGCTGAAGAATTGACCCAAATTCCTAACATTGAGAAATGACAAACCGAAGCTAAAGAATTGACCCAAATTCCTAACATTGGGAGATGAAAAGCTGTAGCTGAAGAATTGACCCAAATTACTAACATTGGGAAATGACAAACCGAAGCTAAAGAATTGACCCAAATTACTAACATTGGGAAATGACAAACTGAAGCTAAAGAATTCACCCAAATTCCTAACATTGGGAGATGAAAAGCTGTAGCTGAAGAATTGACCCAAATTCCTAACATTGGGAGATGACAAACTGAAGCTAAGGAATTGACCCAAATTCCTAACATTGGGAGATGAAAAGCTGTAGCTGAAGAATTGACCCAAATTCCTAACATTGGGAAATGACAAACTGAAGCTAAGGAATTGACCCAAATTCCTAACATTGGGAGATGAAAAGCTGCAGCTGAAGAATTGACCCAAATTCCTAACATTGGGAGATGAAAAGCTGTAGCTGAAGAATTGACCCAAATTCCTAACATTGGGAGATGACAAGCTGAAGCTGAAGAATTGACCAAAATTCCTAACATTGGGAGATAACAAGCTGTAGCTGAAGAATTGACCCAAATTCCTAACATTGGGAAATGACAAACTGAAGCTAAGGAATTGACCCAAATTCCTAACATTGGGAGATGAAAAGCTGTAGCTGAAGAATTGACCCAAATTCCTAACATTGGGAGATGAAAAGCTGTAGCTGAAGAATTGACCCAAATTCCTAACATTGGGAGATGACAAGCTGAAGCTGAAGAATTGACCCAAATTCCTAACATTGGGAGATGAAAAGCTGTAGCTGAAGAATTGACCCAAATTCCTAACATTGGGAGATGAAAAGCTGTAGCTGAAGAATTGACCCAAATTCCTAACATTGGGAGATGACAAGCTGAAGCTGAAGAATTGACCCAAATTCCTAACATTGGGAGATAACAAGCTGTAGCTGAAGAATTGACCCAAATTCCTAACATTGGGAAATGACAAACTGAAGCTAAAGAATTGACCCAAATTCCTAACATTGGGAGATGAAAAGCTTAAGCTGAAGAATTGACCCAAATTCCTAACATTGGGAGATGAAAAGCTGTAGCTGAAGAATTGACCCAAATTCCTAACATTGGGAGATGACAAGCTGAAGCTGAAGAATTGACCCAAATTCCTAACATTGGGAGATGAAAAGCTGTAGCTGAAGAATTGACCCAAATTCCTAACATTGGGAAATGACAAACCGAAGCTAAAGAATTGACCCAAATTACTAACATTGGGAAATGACAAACCGAAGCTAAAGAATTGACCCAAATTCCTAACATTGGGAGATGAAAAGCTGTAGCTGAAGAATTGACCCAAATTCCTAACATTGAGAAATGACAAACCGAAGCTAAAGAATTGACCCAAATTCCTAACATTGGGAGATGAAAAGCTGTAGCTGAAGAATTGACCCAAATTACTAACATTGGGAAATGACAAACCGAAGCTAAAGAATTGACCCAAATTACTAACATTGGGAAATGACAAACTGAAGCTAAAGAATTCACCCAAATTCCTAACATTGGGAGATGAAAAGCTGTAGCTGAAGAATTGACCCAAATTCCTAACATTGGCAGATGACAAACTGAAGCTAAGGAATTGACCCAAATTCCTAACATTGGGAGATGAAAAGCTGTAGCTGAAGAATTGACCCAAATTCCTAACATTGGGAAATGACAAACTGAAGCTAAGGAATTGACCCAAATTCCTAACATTGGGAGATGAAAAGCTGCAGCTGAAGAATTGACCCAAATTCCTAACATTGGGAGATGAAAAGCTGTAGCTGAAGAATTGACCCAAATTCCTAACATTGGGAGATGACAAGCTGAAGCTGAAGAATTGACCAAAATTCCTAACATTGGGAGATAACAAGCTGTAGCTGAAGAATTGACCCAAATTCCTAACATTGGGAAATGACAAACTGAAGCTAAGGAATTGACCCAAATTCCTAACATTGGGAGATGAAAAGCTGTAGCTGAAGAATTGACCCAAATTCCTAACATTGGGAGATGAAAAGCTGTAGCTGAAGAATTGACCCAAATTCCTAACATTGGGAGATGACAAGCTGAAGCTGAAGAATTGACCCAAATTCCTAACATTGGGAGATGAAAAGCTGTAGCTGAAGAATTGACCCAAATTCCTAACATTGGGAGATGAAAAGCTGTAGCTGAAGAATTGACCCAAATTCCTAACATTGGGAGATGACAAGCTGAAGCTGAAGAATTGACCCAAATTCCTAACATTGGGAGATAACAAGCTGTAGCTGAAGAATTGACCCAAATTCCTAACATTGGGAAATGACAAACTGAAGCTAAAGAATTGACCCAAATTCCTAACATTGGGAGATGAAAAGCTTAAGCTGAAGAATTGACCCAAATTCCTAACATTGGGAGATGAAAAGCTGTAGCTGAAGAATTGACCCAAATTCCTAACATTGGGAGATGACAAGCTGAAGCTGAAGAATTGACCCAAATTCCTAACATTGGGAGATAACAAGCTGTAGCTGAAGAATTGACCCAAATTCTTAACATTGGGAAATGACAAACTGAAGCTAAAGAATTGACCCAAATTCCTAACATTGGGAAATGACAAACTGAAGCTAAAGAATTGACCCAAATTCCTAACATTGAGAGATGACAAGCTGTAGCTAAAGAATTGACCCAAATTCCTAACATTGGTCAAACATTTTTAAAAAATAGAATTACAAAACTTATTTTATTACAGAAACATGGCATGCTTTGATATGTTAACATATACAAAGAATATTGCTTAAATTAATTTGAAATGAAGTTAATGCTTACATTATGTTTATTGTGTTCTCTTTGAATGTGTTGATTGACATCTGTGTTATTATCAAACCAGAACAACAAAAATAATTTTATCTATCTAACAAAAGTCATATTTATAATTTTGTAATGTTTATTTATTGTTATGTGCCTTCCACAGAATATCTGAATGCCATTTTCTAACCACATTTGCATATTTACTACAAAACTCCAGATCACTATTTTTGGTGATATTTTTATATAATCTATGACTTGGCTCTGAATTTATGTACAAAATGTGGAATACATTTATGTTTAATATTTCAGTGTTTTGTTTACAATTAGTCAGTATTTGTAATGGTGTGTTGAAATTTATTTTATAACAAATAATTGTGGTAGCCTGTTGGACAGAGTACTGACTTCACAATACAGCAGTACTGAGTTCAATACCCAGCTGAAATGAGAATTCATCTGGCAGCCTACAGTTTTAGGGTTCACCCAGCTTCCAAGGATATCTCTGGGATGGAAAAACAATGAGATATTCATCCATTTCATATTTCTAGCCAGGGCTGATTATAAATGACACTTAACAGTTCTGTGCAACATGAAATTTTATGGGGGGGGGGGGGGGGAGGAAAGAGAGAGGAGAGAGACGGGAGTGGGGGGGGGGGATAGCAGGCTGTTGGGGTGGGGAATGGGACAAGATCTATTGAGGGAAGGGGATGGCCAGAGGGGGGGGGGGAGACTGGGGACAAGAACTTCTATGGGGGAAGTTGGATGGGGTCAACAAGATCAAAGGGGTGTGTGGGGAGGGGGGTGGCCTGGGATAACAAGATCTGTTGTTTGTGTATGTGCAGGATTGTCAGTTAAAATCTAAAATCTGAAGCCTGAATGGGGCATTTATCTATATGAGTGAGGTTGGTGTAGAGACTGCTCTCCCAATCTGGTGCCAAAGTTCTGTCTACAGGGGGACTGTGTTCGGGAGCTCTTATTCCCCTCTCCAACATCAGAAAGCAGATGGATGTGCATGACCAGTACTGACATTTCAATCTGCGGAGAAGCATACTAGAATATAACCAAGTCATGATTCAGTACATCACATACGGACATTTATCTATGGACAGGCTGATCAGTACATCACATACGGACATTTATCTATGGACAGGCTGATCAGTACATCACATACGGACATTTATCTATGGACAGGCTGAGATTTGTTCTGGGATGGTCGTGTTACTTCTACAGGTGTCAGGTATTTCATTGTCAACGGGTGCTAACCCAGCGACTAGAGGGAAACTGTTAGTCGTTAGCCTTCACTGCAAAGGATCATCCCGTAATGCTCCTGTCCTGTGCCAGTGAATATCACACAAAATGCTCCTCACTGTCCCATTTGAAAAGTGGAACAGACAGCAGTACTGACAAAACAACAGCATGCACAGACACACATGCATAAGGCCGTTTCCAGAATGCTAACAGAACAGCCCGCCTCTAATATTACAGTTTATCGTTGATGGAAGCGACAGTAACTAGAAAACCAGCAGTTGCACACACAGAGGGAAACTGTGTCCGATAAACATTTTAAATACATAAGACCAGGTGTCTTTCCCCGCTGCTTGTGCATAAACAAGCATTTAGTTCGGTGTATAAAGTTGGTTGCCATCTAGGTCTCCATAAGCATGTCATGTGTAGTTAGGCAGTTTTTATAGACATCATTTGCTGTCTTAGCCTCGATAAGCGTGTTATCTGTGGTCTGATAGGGATCTGTTACGTCATATTTTTTCTTGGTCTGTTACCTATGTAGCCCACCTATTTATCATAATCATTTACCATGCCTATCAGCCTGTCCAGTCATAGTTTGCCATCCCACACAGATGAGGTCTGTATTCTTGTCCCATGTGATCAAGTCATCCAGGTATTTCTTTCTTTGTTTACCCCCTTGCTCAATTCAAGTCAAGTCTGCCAGTCGTAATTAAGTTTCCATGTTTATTTATTCTTGTAACATGCCCTAAAATCTTGACTGTCTAAATCTAATTTATCCAGTTAATGTAAGGTTTTTATGTGTTTTGTGAAGAACTGTCTCATTCGTTGCCACTGCCTTTAGATGATGATGATGACACTAGTTGTGTGGTGCTCCTGCTTGTTCGTCTCTAAAAATCATCTTACTTGAAACACAAACTGTACTTTGTCATGGTTTGAAGTAGCAGTGCTGTACCCGGGTACTTGATTTAATTAATTCAGTCCTAAAAGATAATATACCACTAAATGGACCTCCCATGTGGATAGAAGGACAATATATCACCATACTAAGGTCATCGTGTTATTTGTTTTGTTTCGGGGTATCTTCCGTAATTTCAATGTCAGTGAATGGAAATTTACATTATACTTGTTCATTTGATTGTGTACCATGTTTGATCCAAACCTACGTTTTATTTGGCACTGAATCAGTTAACAAACATCAGAAGTCAAATGAGCCATCGACATAATGCATTTGAAATACTTCATAACATATGATTGTAGCAATAAGTGGTATTTAAGAATGCAGCTGTGCTATACAAATTATACCTAACATGAGGAAAGCAGGAAAATGTGATTCTGGGAGATAAATTGGTTTTGGGATATGTAAGAGAAGAAGACAGATAACAAATGTATATTCTTCTTCTTCTTCTTCTTCAGCGTTCCGAGCCATTGAAGTTCTTTGCTGCAGATACAATCCGTCTCCATTCGTCTCTCTGGTTGACCTTCTCTTGCCAGTCGTTGATTCCAAGTGCTTGTAGGTCGGTACATATATTATCTCCCCACCGTCTTCTTGGTCTACCACGGGGTCTATGGTCATTTATTTCCTGAGTGTAAGCGAGTTTTGTTTCCCTATTGTCTTCCATTCTTTCTATATGCTCCAGCCATTGTAGCCTATTAGCCTTCATGATGCCAGTGATTAGTGGGGACTTAAATAGATCATAAATGTCTTTGTTACTTCTTCTTTTTCACTCTCCACGTTGTGTATCCCTAATGGGTCCAAACAAATGTATATGGAAAGCTTAAACGCATGATTACAATAAGATAAATAAGACCAGCTCCATACAAATATCAGATGACGGAGAGTATTGGAGATTCATAACCGCCACTGTCTGCTGCAAGCCTGACACCTTCAGAAGAAGAAGAAAATAAGCAGAGGAAGTAGAAGAAGGAGGAGAAGAAGACGAATAAGAAGATCACAACAATGAAGAAGAAGATGAAAAAGAAGATGAAGAAGAAGCAGAAGAAGAAGAAGAAGAAGGCATAGTAGCTCGTTAAATAATACAGAAAACTTTACAATTTTAGCAGCATCTGTTGTGATTGCCTGCTCTGTGGCAAAGAGGTTACAAATCCAATTTGTGATCCCGCATACCATGATCAAAATATATCTGAGCGCGATTTGGAAGCATATTGTCTTGCCTTGGTTTATAGGTTGATAGAGTTTCCTATTCACTACACAGTGGATGGGATGTGCTGAAGAGTTTAGTTAGTTTAGTTTAGTTTAATCGTTGGATCAACATTACGGCACACGGTTTAATCCATAAGTGCTCCGTTTTCCTCCTACCTCAAACCTGAGTCTGGAGAAACTCAGCTCAATGCATGAACTCCGTTGCATCGGCGAGGATCCTGAAATACTTGGGTAGATTTTTAACTCGAAATTTTGCCCGGGCAGCGCCGTTAGGCTACTCTTTTTCGATTTCCAACTGCCAATGTATATTTTACGTGCGCAACAATACACACGGGCGTCCGATCTCACTACCCAGAGACCAGGGGAAATTTTATTACTGGAAGTCCAAGTGGATTTTTTAAATAAATCCCGGTCCTCACCGGGGCCTGAACCCGGGACCTCCAGCACTTGAGGCGGGCACCATACCCCGAGACCACTCAGCCCCCTGTGCTGAAGAGGCCACTCAGTAAATCCGGCAGCGTGTAGCAGCTCACAACACCAGTTCTCTGTTGGTTTTTGGCTTCCTGCATAGTAATAATAGTATTCTTGTCTGGCCACACCGCTTTTAACTTGCTGTTCTCGCAGTCTGACTATGGTTGTAGATTCACTGTCATCACTTGGTTCTCGCAAGTCTTACTTCTCATAGAGCATTCAGTATATCAGACTGGTCCATGGCTTGCCCGCCCTCCACTGTAGCCTTACACTCAAGTCTGTCAGCCTGATCCTTTCCTTGTACACCGGCATGTCCTGACACGAACATCAAACTAAGATGTGCCAGGATACCATTGTCAGGAGATACCCGCACTACTATCTCTATCCATATCACTCTTGACAGACGTTACAGAGAGCAAATCCTGCCACAGTTGAAGGAGGAGGAGAAGAAGAAGATGACGAAGATGAAGAAGAAAACAAAGAAGAAGACAAAGGAGATGTTGAAGAAACAAAAAGAAGATGACGAAAAAGAAGACAAAGAAGTTGTTGAAGAAGAAGAAGGCATGCTAGCTGGTTTAGCCCTAGAACTACCAAGGGGTCCAAAATGGACCCCAGTGTCAACTTTAGCTTTCTCTGTTTTGCGTATCCTTTTACAGGACTTAGCTGTCAACAGCAGCATCTTTCAGCTGTCTGTTGATCTCTTGGCAAGATTACGCTCAGTAGTTTGCCATTGCTTTCTGAGCGGCCGGCTCAGTATCCCGCAAGTCACGAGCGGGGGTCGAACCGCCTCAGCTCTCGCTCCGCTGCGAGACTCTGCGTGATAAACGGGATTACAGAGAGAAAGTGTTGTAACCCCACAGCCAGAGAGACCGGCTAGCTTTCTCTACTTTTCTTAAATTTATTTTAATATGTTTTATATTTTATGACACTGTGAGCAATATATTCCGCGAAAACATGCTAAAATATTTTAAAATCTAATGAAAGTTACGTGTACTATCATACGTTTTTGAACTTGTTACCAGTGGAGATCGACTGGACCCCAGTGTATTTTATATTGAAAATGCATTGACTCGATAATTTCAACGTTTCAATTATTTATTACAAAAAGTGTGACAGATGACATACTGAAATGGACAAACCAAGAAGGAATTAATGTGTTTCAGGACAAATGTAAAATTTTGGAGATAATTTAACTGCAGCATTTTTTTTTTTTTTTTTTTTTAGTTTCGATGTTTGCTGGTGTGCATAAATCAAAACATGAAGCTATTGGTCAACTTTGGAGTAAAGAACATTTTTTTTTTATTCGCATATCCTTTACAGGACATCGCTGTCAACAGCAGCATCTTTCAGCTGTCTGTTGATTTCTTGGCAAGATTACGCTCAGTAGTTTGCCATTGCTTTCTGAGCGGCCGGCTCAGTTATCCCACAAGTCACCAGCGGGGGACGAACCTCTCCCAGTTCTCGCCTGCTACGAGACTGCATGATAAACGGGATTACGGAGAAAGTGTTGTAACTCCTCGGCCAGAGAGACCGGCGTAAAGAACATTGGCGTGCAATATTTTCAAAGGCAATGCAACGAAAAAGATTTAATGCAATTTTTCCAGATGTCTGCGATTTGATAATGTCCAACAGAGACGACAACATGAAAGAAATAGTAAATTTGAGCCAATAAAGCAAGTATTCAACAACTGGGCGAAAAATCTACCCACTGCTATGTTTCGTAGTGCAATGTAACATTTGATGCAATTAGTTACGTTTAGAGGAAGATGCGTTTTCAATCAATATACTCCCTCAAAACCTGGTAAATACAGCATTAAAATTTGGTGCTGTTGTGACAGTGATACTTCATATGTTTTCAATATGCAAGTTTACACCTGCAGAGAACCTGGGCAATCACAAGGGGGGGGGGGAACCAAGGAGAAAGAGCTGTACTGGACATGGCGCAAGGCTGGGAAAATAGTGGAAGGAATATTACTTGCGACAACTCTTTTTTTTTTTTACAAGCTTGCAATTAAGACTGATATTGAAGGACAAAAGCTTAAACTTTTAGGAAAAATAAGAACTTCTTAGTACAGTTAGTTAGTTAGTTAGTTAGTTAGTTAGTTAGTTAGTCGACAGGTCATCCTTATTGCACATCGAACATTCAATCCATAAATGCTCGGTTCCCCTCCTCAGCAAATCCCGCAGCGTGTAGCGGCTAACGACACCAGTTCTGTGTTGGTTTATCAATCTTCTTTGGCTTCCTGCGCAGTGTTCTTGTTTGGCCACACCTCTTTTAATTTGCTGTTCTCGCAGTCTGACCATAGTTGTAGAATCGCAGTCATCACTTGGTTCTCGCAAAAGTCTTACTTCTTGTAGAACATTCAGGATGTACAGCCTGGTCCATGGCGCGTCCACATTAGCCTTACCTGCGAGCTTGTCAGACCGCTCATTTTCTTGTACTCCCGCATGCCCTGGCACGAAGATGAAACTAATCTTTGTCAGCCGAGACCGCTCCAGAGACAGCAACCACTCTCTTCGGATCCACCCCGTCTCTATCCTCTTGAGCATGCTCACTGAGTCGCTAAGGAAACATGCCCTAGTGAATGTCTATGTATCGAGCCATGTTATTGCTTTACTTACTGCCATGACTTCCATAGTCAGACTGCTTGTGGTCTCAATAAAAGCACCAGAGTCCTCCTTCACAGTTCTCCCTCCAGTCCGCGGCATATAGGCCCATGAGCTTCTCACATGTCGGACGACCGACCCATCTGTGTAAATGACAGGATCGCCGTCTAACGAATTCTCGAAAATCAATGCTTGTACTTCTGCCTCCACAGAGCCGGATTTTCTTGTCTGCATTTTCTGTCTAGCTGGATGCAAACTGAAAGGGACGTACAGAAATATGTTGGCACTTGTACCCACCACTCGCCAGGTTCTAAGTCCTCCAGTGAACACACCTGTTAAAGAATCTTTTCGGCTTGACCCATCCACGACCTGTCTCTTTTTAACCTGCTGCCCTTCACCTTCCTAATTTCACTATGCAGTGGGTGTTGTGTGTTTGCGTTAACTCTGATGTAGGCACGTGCTCTGCAAATTTGTAGTCTGTCTTCAATGGTTGGAAAATCAAGAAGGTAGCGCATCGCCCTGCATGCTGTATCTCTTGTACATCCAAGAATAATGCGCCTAGCTTCATTCTGTATCCTTTCCATCCTTTCTATCTGCTTATGGCTGAGAGTCAGGATCGCCATCGCATACTCAAAAACAGACATGACCAGCCCCTCATACAGGAGGCATAGATGGCGCTGCTCACAGTTTGCCGCCGCCATCACCCGCATTGCAGCCAAACCCCGCTTGGCCTTTGTTATCACCTGGTCTATGTGCTCATTATAAGGAAGGCTTCGATCAAAACGTATCCCCAGGTAATTCATTGCCTGCGTTCTTTCCACACTCTGAACACAGATTTACAGTTGGTGTTGGAGTGTTGACAATATGATTATTCAAAGAGAACCATGTCACTGTTGCCTTTGTTGGGTTGACCATTGCCCCAGCTTCAGCACCCCAAGTACTTATGCGATTGAGTTCGGTGTGCAACTCCACAGCAACCTGATTTCTACCCTTACCCTGACGATACAATAAAACATCGTCGGCATATGACAATGTCCTCCCTGGTCCAGTGATCTGCTCGCTGGTGATTCTCACAGTGTAGGCGTTGAACAGCACCGGAGATAATGGTGATCCCTGTGGCAGGCCAGGATATATTGTTGTTTGTTCTGAAGTCCAACTGCCACATCTAAAAACTACTTTCCGTTGGAAGAGGGTTGCAGCGATCCAACTAAGGAGGAATGGACTTATCTTGAGTTCAAGAAGCTGAAGCATTAGAAAATCCAATGGTACTCTGTTGTACGCGTCCTCAAGATCAATCGCTGCAGCAAAGGTTTCAATGCCCGAGTGGAAACCTTCATAGACGTCATGGGCAAAACCTGCTGCATTGGTCCAAGTTTCTTTTTTTGGGACGGTATCCTCCCAGGGTAGGTGGGAAAACACCTTGCTTCTCTAGATGGCTCGATATTTTTCTGCCAATTAACTTCTCCAGCAGCTTGCCTATTGTATTCTGCATGGTTATTACTCGATATCTCTGAACATTTGTGTGGTCTTTGCCAGGCTTCGGCAAGGGAATCAGATAGCTGTGTAACCACTCCTCCTTGATGCTAGCACTCCCTATACTGTCGTTGTACATGTCTGCTAGTTTCTCTAGCTCATTGTCGGTACACTTATTGATATCGTCATATCTTATGCCATGTGGCACTGGAACGCTGTTTTTTTATCGTCGAGGCACTGCCTTAGTGTCTTTCACTGTCACGGTGTTTTAATCCGAAATGTTCTGGGCCTTATACCTGTCTGAGGTGACCTCCTTGGCAAGATTTCGGCCTCTCATGTCTGTCTGGATGCTCTGCTCTAGATAGCGTTCGAAGAGGGCTTTGCCCTTGTTCTCGTCAGACCTCTGTCAGATGAGGTCGGCACCTTGAAAGTCAAATTCTCTTATTCTTGACTATCCCACTCATGCTTTTATGTAGTCGCCAGAACAATTTCAGTGACTTGTCTGTGCTTACTCATTGACATACCTCTGCCAATTTTTTCACTTTTAACCACCTTAACCAGTTATTTGAAATAGCTTACTTTTGTGTGCATCTCATTTTCTAAGTGCATGCAGGGACCAGGATGGGCAACTCTGTTCTTCTTGGCGTTTTGCCATTTCCTTACAGCACTACGCTTATCCATCCAGGCCTTCGCAACCTCAAAATTCCACAAAGGTGGCAGCTCCCAGCTTTTTTCTTAGTACAATGCATGATCAGCCAGATCTGGATCAAAGTACTGATTCCATGAAACCATTGACGATACTTGACTACAATCACACGAAGGGTGGAGTGGGCACAGCCGATCAAATGCTGCGTTGTTATTCAGTCAAACGCAAGATAAACAGATGGCATGTAGTCATTTTCTACAACATGTTTGATGTTTCTTCCATGAAAGCATTTGGTCTGTGGATGCACCTCAATCCTGAATGGAACAATGACAAGTCACACGAGCCGAATGATTTTGATTCAACTTGCAGAAGGACTCATCGAAATGGACCAAACATGTCAACCTGGGAACCTTCCACCTAAACTAGCAAAGAATCCTTATGGATGTAGAAAACGAGGTCACAGTCACTTTTGCCCAAGGGAGATTGACAGAAAATGTAGAGATGTTTGTGCTACTTGCAATAAATTTGTTTGTGGCCAACATAAGAAATTGTTTCTTATCGCTGCACCTTGTAACTTTCACAATTCTATGCTGTGTAAGTAAAATATTTAAGCATTCATTTATCTAAACACTTTGTAATGGTAAATAAATCATTAAAAACTGTCTAGTTTTAACTATATTAATTGGTGGAGTGCATATGGACTTCATTGGTAACCAGTGTTAATTAAAAAAAATACAGAAAACTTTGTAGTGGTCTTTATGGATAGGTTTGTGGTCCAAAGCAGGCGAAGTGTATGGCCATTCTCAGCATGCACAATATGAAAAACTGTCAAGGAAGCAAGTGATACTTTTGCCGTGACAAGGAGTCTTACAATGGAAACAATGGCTGTAACCAATGCCCTGAATTGGGCTGGCAAGCAAAAGTATTTACTCGCATGCATACTGAGTGACTCAATGAACATGCTTAAGAAGGTTCAGACTGGCCTCATATGATTTGAGAGTCTCGGCACATTTAGCACATCACAGTTAGTCAAGCTAACTTTCTATGAAAATGTACCGGGACACTCAGGCATGAGAATCAATGAACGAGCCAATCATTTGCGGACACGGCGGTGATCGAGAAGGGAAAGGCAATGGAATGGGCCAGACATAATTAATACCATAAATGATGCATGACGAACAGTTGATTTTAAGGGAATTGGTTTCCTTGCCCAGAGTGAAGGAAATGGGAGCCACCAGACATAAATATGTTGTTTTGGGCGCAAGACAATTGATCAACCAACACAGAACTTGTGCGATCAATCGATATACGATTATACGCTTGCGGGGATGTTAAGGGGAAGATCGGAGCACCTATGGTTCTGCCCGGAGTGCCATGATAACGATCCTCACGAATCACAATATCAAGGTCGGGCGTACATGATCTCAAGTGCTTTTTCATGTTATTTAAAAAGCCAGCTCTTGAGGATCCGTGATTCCATTCAAGTAACAGCAGAGATAATTTCCAGAACTGACTGGCAACAACCAGGCGTTGTCGTCGTTTGGAGGCGATAGGTTGGAATCTCACTGTGGTCACTATAGCTTTCAATGTGTATAGTCTCTTGTATGTTTCACTCCTCTATTTCTATGGGAGTCAAGTAAAACCGGTGGGGTGGCTTAGGCATTAGTGAAACACGCAGTTTGATAATTTCCCATCATACACAGTCGAGGGTTAGAAATCAATTTCGGGTTGTTTGGAAGCAGTCCGCTATGCGTTCATTTCGATAGTGTGAGGCGTCGGCCGTTGAGAAAGCAATGGCAAACTACCGAACGAACATCACCTAGTAAATCACAACCAGTCAATACGTGCTGGGTTTGTTGGGAACATCCTGTAAAGAATATATTAATATAAATATGCAACGTGTACATTCTTAACACCTATTTAATTCCTCTACTTCTATGAGAGCCAATCGATATCTGTGAATTATTTCTCATATTATTTAAATCATATATATCATTGTTTAAAGCATTTTCCCATTAGTGTTCCAACGCCAACGAAATTACAATTTCAGTTTCCCCCATTTCAATTTCGGATTATATCTCGCCAAGGGCAAGCCATTTCCATTTGTTTCTTTTTTCTTGCTAATCTCCCTTCCATTAACACACAACCTAAATCTAGATGCACCCAATTAAAGCGAGCAAAATAAAAGTTTGCTATTTATTTAATGATTATGTCTAATGCCATTTAATTATTATTATTTGTTTTTTTGTTTGGTTTAAAATTCGAAATGCAATTCTCTGCGACATTATTCTTTCTCAAAAGAAAGGAGCTAATGGGAACTCTTACATATTATATTAGCATCTGGCTATACTCCATAATTGTGGTGTTCGGGTGTTTGACAGACCTGGCTAATGAAGATACATTGTAAGATTGTCTAGTTTTGACCGTGCGTGGAAGTACACTTGTTCTGTTAGCTAATCGTTGTAATTATTTGCATGTTCAAATGTCGATGTGGTCACGGTAGCATTCAATTTATGTATTGTCTAGTGTGTCTTCTGATCTATACTTCTGTCCTCTACATACGAGATATGAGTGCATTTTAGTGCTTTAGATTGACATCTGGGGCTCTTCCAATGGTTTCTACTGGCCCCCAACAATTATTCTCTGAGTGCTACGTTTAGCACAATGGAGACAAGCAATCATGTTCCCCCCCCCCCCCCCCCCAAATGTTTGTCATACACTAACCCCAACATTACACTCTGATGTGTTTGTTTATTATTTGAAATATGCTTGGGTAATATAAAGTTCGGAAGCCAATGATGCTATTTCAACGATCAGATACGAATTCTGTTATTCCATATTTGTGGGCGGGGTGGATGACAGACCTAGCTAATGAAGTCACCTTGTTAGCGGGTCTGGTTGACCGTGCTTGGAAGTACTCGAGTTATTTCGGGTGGCACTCTCGTAAAGTGGACTCGGCACGTTCGAATTCCAATATGGCCTGGTCACTTTAGTGTTCAATTGTTATATTTTCTAGTGTTTCATAGAGAGCCGGCTCTGTGGCGTAGAGCTTACGAATGCAGTTCGTATTCCCGCATACCGTTTTCGAAACAGCCGCGATTTGGAAGAAGACCGCCCTGCGTTGGTTTTCATACAATGGTATGAGTGCCGGTCGTTCAGATAGCAATGGCAAAGTACTGAGCGTAAACTTACCAAGAAATCACAAACGGCCAAAAACAAAACAAAACACCTTGGTGTTGACTGCGACGTCCTGTCAAGGCTATGCAACTAACTTCATAGTCGTGGCCTGGGGGTTAGTGTGCCTGCCTGTCAAGTCAGTGGTCCGGATCTAATCAATAGCGCAGGCAGGATGATTTGTCCTGACACGTTGGCTCTGGGGTCGGCCCGGTTTCGTTAAAATACGAATAAGACAATTGTCAGAAGTTTGTGGGAATTGTCTGGGAAGGAAAAGTGTGGGACAGAAAGGCGCGGGAAGGACAGGTGCGGGAAGGACAGGCCCGTGAAAAAAAGTGTGGGAAAGAAAGGTGTGGGAAGGACAGGTGCGGGAAGGACAGGTGCGTGAAGGAAAAGTGTGGGAAAGAAGGTACGGGAAGGACAGGTGCGTGAAAGAAAAGTGTGAGAAAGAAAGGTGCAGGAAGGACAGGTGTGTGAAGGAAAAGTGTGGGAAAGAAAGGTGCGGTAAGGACAGGTGCGTGAAGGAAAAGTGTGAGAAAGAAAGGTGCAGGAAGGACAGGTGTGTGAAGGAAAAGTGTGGGAAAGAAAGGTGCGGTAAGGACAGGTGCGTGAAGGAAAAGTGTGAGAAAGAAAGATGCAGGAAGGACAGGTGCGTGAAGGAAAAGTGTGGGAAACGAATGTGCGGGAAGATGTTGAAAGGAAAAGTGTGGAAAAGAAAGGTGCGGGAAGGACAGGTGCGGGAAGGAAAAGTGTGGGAAAGAAAGCTGCGGGAAGGACAGGTTCGTGAAGGAAAAGTGTGAGAAAGAAAGGTGCGGGAAGGACAGGTGCGTGAAGGAAAAGTGTGGGAAAGAAAGGTGCGGGAAGGTGTGGGGAAGGACAGGTGTGGGAAGGAAAAGTATGGGGAAGAAAGGTGCGGGAAGGAAAAGTGTGGGAAAGAAAGGTGCGGGAAGGATTGGTGCGTGAAAGAAAAGTGTGAGAAAGAAAGGTGCGGGAAGGACAGGTGCGGGAAGGACAGGCCAGTGAAAAAAAGTGTGGGAAAGAAAGGTGCGGGAAGGACAGGTGCGGGAAGGACAGGTGCGGAAGGAAAAGCGTGGAAAAGAAGGTACGGGAAGGACATGTGCGTGAAGGAAAAGTGTGGGAAAGAAAGGTGCGGGAAGGACAGGTGCGTGAAGGAAAAGTGTGGGAAAGAAAGGTGCGGGAAGGACAGGTGCGTGAAGGAAAGGTGTCGGAAAGAAAGGTGCGGGAAGGACAGGTGCGTGAAGGAAAAGTGTGGGAAAGAAAGGTGCGGGAAGGAAAAGTGTGGGCAAGAAAGTTGCGGAAGGAAAAGTGTGGGCAAGAAAGTTGCGGAAGGAAAAGTGTGGGCAAGAAAGGTGCGGAAGGAAAAGTGTGGGCAAGAAAGGTGCGGAAGCAAAAGTGTGGGAAAGAAAGGCGACGGGGAAGAGAAATGGCCACCAACCTCACATGGACAGATCTAGAATATACGAAGGCCTAAGGCCTTACACCCAAACGGTTTCTCTGCTGTGAACTATCTTCAGTGTGTCTTCTAATATGTGCTTCTTTCCTCTACTTATACGAGTGTCCATCAATAGTCCTAGCCAAAGATCCCCACAGGAGCTTAGAGAGTTAAAACGGAGCTATACAGAGAACACCAGACAGGAGAGACACAGGCACTATATTTAGCTTGACAACAGGACACACTCGTGTCAACTAAGAGGTCGTTGAGTGCTGATGAGCGAGGGTTTCCCAAAAGTATAGGGAACTCGCCTCTCGACAAGTAACTGGAGAATACCAGTTACTTGAGTTAACTAACCAAGCGTGCTGGGACTCTATGCACGCAAACTCGCCAGCGCACGAAGGACTGAATGTCCGTGGTTCAACGCGCAACTACCAGCGTGCGGCAGACTGGGACAAGGACTGATAGAGAGCAGACGTGTTCGCTAGGAACCTTATATAGGTTATCAGCAATAGTGTTAGCTAGGCTTTAGATTCCAATTAGTTAATAGTATCATTGTGTTCACCTCTTACATGCATCTGTGAAACATACCATGTTGTTAATTATCCATGAAGTATTCCGCTCGCAGAGCTTGTGTGTAAATAGCTCTAAATAAAAATGTATCCTTTTGTAAACCACACGAGTTATTGATTCGTGTCGTGCAAAAGTAGGGAGTCCTGAATTACCTGTCGCAAGTAGGTTGCTGACAGGCAGGACCCATTTGGTGTCAGAAGTTTCTGAACCAACGTCTAAAGACTCTGAAATTATTTTGTGGTGTTAAAATTATCCAAACGTGAATTATTTATTATAGAATGGTTGAAATATATTGTTTTTCGAAAATGAACACCAAAATACTTTAAAAAGTACCATTTGTGGAGTTTGAGCCACAATTAAAAGAAGATAATTTAGAAATTGTGTAATTCTGTGAAAAGTGATAGCAAATGTTGATGAATTTGGTTAAATGAATATATGTACAAATATGTTGCAAAGTTATCCAGCACACCATCGTACATTTCATTTTGTGTGATACAGCCATCAATGTCAACATTCATCACATTTAAGAGTATATTAGCTCCCAAATGGAATCGATAGAGCGTAGTCATACCATACTGACGCTCGTGGATACATGTACCAGGTGGATCGAAGCAATTCCACTAAAATATATCACCTCCAAAGATGTGGCAAATATATTTTTGCACTTATTTTGTCGCTTTGGTTTTCCGCGAACGATTTTATCGGATCGGGGAACCCAGTTTATTTCGGCTGCTATGCAAGCCTTAACAAAATTGTTAGGAATACAGCAGCATTTCTGTACACCGTACCACCCAATGAGTAACGGCCTCATAGAGAAAATTAACGGGGATCTGAAACACATGCTGGCAAAAATAACAGCCGAAAACCCAGCTGAATGGGACACGCTATTACCAGCTGTGCTTTTTGCCCATCGAGAAATTCCGCACTCAAGTACGGGTTTCTCACCTTTCGAACTAGTGTATGGGGCGAACCCTCGTGGACCCCTATCAATATACCATCAGCTAATTACTAGCTTACCAGAAAATCCAACACCGGTAACACCATATGAGATGGTAACAGACACACGCGATAGAATCATGAAAGCGTGTGAAATAGCCAAAGCATCTTTGGAGAGGAAAGGACAAATGTACCGCGAGTATGCAAATAAGGGTGCTAAAACAATACACCTAGAACCGAATCAGAAAGTTCTACTGTTGCTACCAGACAAACGTAATTTGTTGCTAACATCTTGGCAAGGGCCATTCAACGTCGAACGTAAAATATCAGATGTCGACTATGAAATATCGATAAAGGGAAAATTAAAGATATTTCATATCAACATGCTGAAACCATATTTCTCACGACAGGAACTACCGACAGACGAACAAAATGCACCCACACCAGTCAATCGGACGACAGACGTACACAACGCAACTACACTAGGTAGGGCGACACACGACAGCGACATCGCAAACACACTTAGCCAGGTAACAACACACGCAGCTAATACCACAACAGCACTTAACCAGACAGATGACGACGGATTAGAATTACCAGTCCCTACGGTAGACACAACTGGGACCATCGACAGCATACGGATAGAAACCAAACTTACGGACGAGCAACGACGACAGATGATAGGTCTAGTGACAGAATACAAGGACATTTTCTCCGACATCCCAGGAAAGACAGACAGAATACAGCATTCCATCATTCTGACTGATACCACCCCTATCAAATGTCGACCTTATTCCATCCCTCTAAATTATAGGGCAAATCTCGACAAGGAAATACTATCTCTTGAGTCGAGTGGAATAATTCAAAGATCACAGTCAGAATATTCCTTTCCTATCGTTCTTGTCACTAAAAAAGACTCAACAATTCGCCTCTGTGTCGATTTTCGACGTTTAAACAGAGTGACAAAGATCGATGCTGAACCAATCCCAGCATGCGAAGATTTGATCCTGGATATGTCTACATCTCGTATATTTTCCAAACTCGACCTCACTCGAGGTTACTGGCAAGTCCCGATGGAAGAAAATTCAATTCCTTTGACAGCTTTTTCTACACCTCTAGGGCTCTATGAGTGGCGCTTTCTCCCTTTTGGCCTTCGTAATGCTCCTGCCACTTTTGTACGTCTTACTAGGGATCTTCTCCATGGGGTGACCAATACTTCTACATACATAGATGACATATGTGTTCATACGGAAGACTGGACGTCACACCTACTGAAACTTCGACATGTCTTCGACAGGCTACTATTATTCGGTCTTACCGTCAAACCTACTAAGGTAGAGTTGGGCATAGAGGAAATTGACTTCCTAGGTCATACCATCTGTAGAGGCCAACTCAAAACAGACGAGAAAATAATCACAAAGATTCTTAATTTGAATATGCCAACGACAAAGAAACAGGTCCGAAGTCTACTTGGTCTTGTAAACTATTATAGTAAATTTATTCCCAATCTGGCGGAAATCACCAGTGTTTTTTCAAATATTTTGAAAGCTTCGGCTAAATTAGATGTAAAAGATGCAAAGTTAATTGGCTCATTGTCAAAGTTGAAATATTTATTAAGTGTACCACCTATTTTACGTTTACCAAATTAAAATCTTCCCTATTTTCTCCGCACAGACGCAAGTGCGATTTCCATATCTGGTATATTGGGCCAGTTTTACGACGGGAAGTTCCACCCTGTGATGTACGTAAGCCGTAAGATCAGCCCTGCTGAATCGAGATACTCAGCATCTGAATTGGAGGGCCTCAGCGTAATCTATTGTGTGAGAAAACTGCATAGGTTTCTGGCAGGTACAGAGTTTGTAATCCAATCCGACAACTCTCCCCTTGCAGTAATGCAGTCTGGTATCCCTCAAAACAACAGGATCTACAGATGGTCCTTAATATTGGCAAACTATGCCTTTACAATCCAACATTTGAAGGGATCATTGAACTCTTTGGCAGACATTTTAAGTAGACCTTCAAATATAGAGGTACCTGAAGTACAGAAGAAGGGCGAAGATTTATCACCAGAAACAGTGACACTGTAGTTATGAATGAAATCAGTGCCGTGTGTGATAAAAAACTTACACTTTGAAGTGCGTTAATATCGCCAGTCGACTAAAATGTGCAAGAGAAACAGTGCCATTATGAGTAAATGAACAGGCACATTAGTTATATTGCTACAGCGCTAACACGTAAATAAGCAATAAGTACATTAAAAGTGTTAGACGTGAACCTACAGAAACTAGTAGGGAACTTTATATATACCACTATCTTGAAAGGAGAGCATATAAGACTGTGGTGAATTGAACTATGTTATTACACTAGTCTACAAGGAACAGTGCTCGAACATTACACCGTACAGGAGGAGTTAGTGTAGTTATATATAATTGTGATATGTATAGTACATTTTTTTAAACAGTGCGCATAACCTCATTGTGTATATTTATAATTCTAATGCTAATGTTCAATTAAATATATGACATTATTTATGTTAGTTTATAGGTACAAGTCACTAACATTTACTTAAAAACCTCATTTAGATTAATACTAACGTTAGAAATGCAATTATTATACATTACTTTATCACATCACCATGTAAACATAATCATTTATATATTAATTTGCTTAAAATATCATTTCTAAACTAACCCAATCATTGCAAAATTATTGTCATTTCATTTACCAATAGTACTATAAGGCAACTAACCCACTTTGCTTAAATGTAGTTAATTAATTAGGTTATTTCCCTTAGGTTAATTTAGGACAGCACACGAAATCACTATAACTTAGGTAGAGTAGTTAGTTTCATATGATCGGTAACAAACCATCATCATAAACGTGTATAATATTTTGTATAGATATGACGCGTGCAAAGACATAGCACAGTCATGTGGCGTGAACACTTGTACGATTCAGCCAAGTATTTATTGTAAATATGCAATGTTCATTTATGTATTATTATGAACCATATTTTAAAGACGAATGAATGTTTTAACATAAGTATGGTATGAAAGTATGGAACGAAAGATATATAATAGGAGAGGAGTGAATGAAGACAAAGTAAACATTGATTGAGAGAGAGAGAGAGAGAGAGAGAGAGAGAGAGAGAGAGAGAGAGAGAGAGAGAGAGAGAGAGAGATTTAGCGGAATTTGTTTTCTCCGCGCAAATCGTCTTTTTATGACTTGTCTGTGTCAATCTGTGTAACCAATGTGTTGTTCAGTTTAAGTGTGTAACTGCTATACTTTAGAAATAGTAGTAGTAAATAGGGAAAGTACTTTGAGCATCTTAAAACGAAATTGTGGTCATAAATAAAAGTAACCGACATTTGTAGCCACAATAATCCGATTTACGGCGCTCGAAGTCATACATACATGTAGAATAGAAACGCATACACATGTTAGCAAGTTAATTACATTTTAGATTATTGAATAACACGCAAACAAACAGAAAAACAAACACATAAAGGTTGCAGTCACTATTTATTTCAAAGAACGGTAACTCGAAACAGGGGACACGATAACTTCTTTAAAAAACCTGAATGTAACATTGAAAATATTTCTTCACAAACGGAGGTTTGAAGGTGAAGAGTAGAACATAGAGCATACGAGTTGGTACTGATATTATAGGGGAACATGAACATTTATGCTCATGTGTTGTTCTCGTAACAGAGACAACTTGTAGCGGGTTGTCATTTTGGGCAATTTGAGGACAGGTCGAGACATAAGTCAACGGGCAGAAGTCAAAGGACATAGGGTCAAACGACGGAAGCCAGGACATAAGTCGTAAGACAACGGTTCCGAATCAATACAATTCCCAATAATATAATAGAGGTATATCCAACTATAATGATGTGATGCACTACTCAATTAGCCGAGTGAATCAATATAACAGTGTGAAAAGGCAAAGAAGAGAATTTGTTCTATCCCAAGAAGAGATACGTAAACTGATGAGATCTTTGACAAAATTGGACAGCCAATTTTTCGGTGACCAATACGTGTTACAGACAGGAGTTAAACGGTTGTAACACTACACGCAGAGGAGAGGAGTGTGTCAAAGTTCCCCACAGGAGCTTAGAGAGTTAAGACGGAGCTATACAGAGAACACCAGACAGGAGAGACACAGGCACTATATTTAGCTTGACAACAGGACACACTCGTGTCAACTAAGAGGTCGTTGAGTGCTGATGAGCGAGGGTTTCCCAAAAGTAGGGAACTCGCCTCTCGACAAGTAACTGGAGAATACCAGTTACTTGAGTTAACTAACCAAGCGTGCTGGGACTCTATGCACGCAAACTCGCCATCGCACGAAGGACTGAATGTCCGTGGTTCAACGCGCAACTACCAGCGTGCGGCAGACTGGGACAAGGACTGATAGAGAGCAGACGTGTTCGCTAGGAACCTTATATAGTTTATCAGCAATAGTGTTAGCTAGGCTTTAGATTCCAATTAGTTAATAGTATCATTGTGTTCACCTCTTACATGCATCTGTGAAACATACCATGTTGTTAATTATCCATGAAGTATTCCGCTCGCAGAGCTTGTGTGTAAATAGCTCTAAATAAAAATGTATCCTTTTGTAAACCACACGAGTTATTGATTCGTGTCGTGCAAAAGTAGGGAGTCCTGAATTACCTGTCGCAAGTAGGTTGCTGACAGTCCTGAATTTATTATGTCGCTATTATACATTATTAAAGATTCCGTGGATACCCCTGGTACCAGGTATCTGATTTGTGGTGACTTCAATGCGCGCTAAAGAGTGAGACAGGTCGGGTGAGAACAGACAGGGTTCTGCTCTCGCGGAGGCCTTGTTTGAGACGGATATGACCTGTATAAATGACGGAACACCAACTAGGCTAGCAATGAATCCGGTGGACTCTGACACCGACCTGGCACTTGTATCCCAAAAGGCGGCATCAGATATAAAATGGAGTGTCCTTAGGGACCATGGAAGCGACCACTTTCCCTGTTCTGTACTGATACCTAAGTCTGACACATCCAATATTATAAGAGCCCACAGGACATTTAACTATGATTGCGACTACTCTTCGCTCATGGGGCGCCTTATATCACAGGGACGTCTAAATCAACAAGAAGAATCGTCACACAACCACCATGGTGAACACCAGAAGTGGAGCAATCATGGAGGGAAAATAAGACGGCCATAATGAAATGGCAGAGGGTGCGAAGAGCAATCAATTTAGTTGACACGGATTCGGAGAAGGCTGACAGGAATAAAAAAGTAAATGTGTAGGATTTTAAACTCCTAGCAGCAGAGGCAAAACAGATGAAATGGGAACAGTTTATAAACAAAGTCGATGGGGATGTGACATTGTAAAAATTCTGGAGGCTGCACCGACAGATGAAAAGAAAGGTGATGCCCGGTATACATGGTACAGTTTATGATGATAACAACCGACCTATGATAACTGACAAGGACAGGGGGAGGGGCTTTCTTGCACCATTTCTAATACAGACTGAATAGCATGACAGGGCTATTAGGGATATGGTCAGAGAAATATTGTCACAGGTCACTAGGAAGGAGGACTATGAAGACATGATACAGGTAGAGGATATTAGACGTGTGTTGAAGTGAGATAAAGACACAGCACCAGGTTCAGATGGGGTTAGGTACACCTATATGAAGAATATGAATGATGAGGACCTGGAGGAGATGGCTCTTTGTTTTAACCTAAGCGTGAAAATGGCGGAAACACCCCAGGATTGGTTGCACAGCTACCTGGTCCCACTCCCAAAGCCAGATAAAGATAACTCAAAACTTAATGGATATAGAATCATAACCATGTAGAGCACCTTTGGCAAAGTACTTGAAAAGATAGTTGCATGCAAGATACAGTATCATTTGGAAAGTCGTAACCTGCTTACCAAAGGTCTTGGGAGTTACCGGCCTGGGAGAGACACTTGGGCCAATTCAGCAACATTTGTATTTGATGTCTATGAGTTCTTCCAGGAAAAGCGAGAGGCAGTGACGGTTGCTCTCGACCTGGATGATGCTTATAACAGGGTCAGGTATGGTCAGTTCATATACACTCTGTTGGACATGGAGGTCTACCGTTGGATTGTCCAATGGATTGCGGCGGTCCTTTATGAGAGTCAAATTGCATTGCGCATGGGTTCATGGACTTCTGATCTCTGTACCATTACACCAGGCTTGCAACAGGAATCTGCCATGTCTCCAGTGCTCTTTGATGTATACACCAGCAAAGTCTTAGCTATCGAGACACCAGATATTGGTAGAATTTTGACATTTGCAGATAATGTGCTGATGTACAGACAGGGCAGAGACAGGGAACGTTTGGCTGTAGACTTACAGACGGTAGTAAACAGGGTGGTGGAGTGGTGTATGGACGCAGGGGCCGTTATAAACCCAGACAAGGCATCGGTTGTGTGGTACTCCCTGAATAACCGGATCATGAAGGCAGATATCCCGTGTATTATATTGAATGGATGTCCTCTTAGTATAGCGAGTTAATCAAAGTACTTGGGAATCACATTTGACAGGTGTATGTCTTTTAAGGATTATGTGGAGGCTTTAGTAGTGAAAGCTGGTAAGCGACTTAATGCATTGAGGGCGATAGCAGCAAACGGGGTAGAGCAGATGGTGCTTTACAAGCTTTTCAGCAGTTGATAATTTCTGTAATTGAGCATGGTTTGGGGCTGCTGACATTATCAAAGAGCCAGCTTGAAAGGTTAGAGAGTATACAGAATGCGGCCATACGGGTGATCCTGTGGTGCACAAAGGACACACCAATTATATGCATGAGGCATATCCTGACACTATCAATAATGGTGGATAGGCATAGGGTCCTTCAAGCCAAATTGTACCTGAAAGTTGCTGCAGATAGGGATCACCCCCTGCATGCAGCCATGGATTTGGTAAAGGGTCATAAACTGAGACGAGGCAGGTTCTGGATGGCACATGTAGAGATATCTATACGTCAGGTGTGTGATTTAGAGACCATCAATCGTGAAAAAGAGTGGGTTAAAGTACCGGAAGACATGACGGACTGAGACAATGTAATAGTAACATTGGGTCGTAAGTGCAGGGAATGGTCAGCAGGCCGCACAGAGGTTAAGGTGCAACAACTGATCCAGAGCAACACACATCAAGATGATATAGTGATCTACACCGGTGGGTTAGTGGTGAGAAACAGACGTTGTGGTTTGGGTTTCATCGCGAAGGCTAATGGACTATGCTTGAAAAAGAAGAGCCTGGCATGTGAGATTACAACCTCCAGAATGAGAATGGAGGTGGAAACAGTAATAGCGGCATTCCGTTGGTTAGAGGAGACCACTGCAACACACGTTGTATTCATTACGGAGTCAAGGAGTATGCTGAGTAAGATGGAGAAAGGAATATTTCGTGTGGAATGGCTATCCTAGCTTCAGAGATAACAGATTGTGAGAATTGTATGGATTTATTTTTAGCCATGGCCATGCGGGAATGCGGGGGAATGAAAAGCCTGATAGGCTGGCAGAGAATGCACCTCTTGGTGGTAGATTACCTATGGACAAGGGGGATGTGGTCGTGCGCCTTTGGGACCAGGTGAAGAAGGCGGGGGAACAGATTGAGAACCCGTATGTGGAAATAATGATATTGCGGGGGATCGGCAGGGTTTCTGGAAGAATCTCAATATTGAGAGGAAAGACAAAGAGAACTTTCAATCAGATAGTGGTGGGAACGATTAGTAGTATGACTCTTCGCTGGCTATTTAACGAGGGGATGGAGCGCGTATGGGAATGTCATGAGTGGAGTGATGTCGCTTCCCAGCTCAGCTAAGCCATTAAAAAGAAAAACAAAGTGTATACACAAATGTGTCATCATAGTGAATGGAAGCAATTTGAAACAAGTCAATGTATTCAAGTATTTGGGTATGAGATGTATTCAAGTATTTGGATACTTGTATAACTACAGATGGAAGATGGAAGTTACATGTAGAACAGCCCAAGCAAAGGCAGCAATTAACAAGATGGAGAATATTCTCTGCAATTTATCCTTGTCAATCCAAGAGAGGCAAATAATTCTCATGAGCTATATCCTGATGTATAGAAGAGATTCACTGACAATTAGCAGACAAATGAGGAATTTTGTGGAAGTCAAGGCGATGCAGTGTCACAGAAGAATGATAAAAAGCACTTTTTTAATTACAAAAGAATGAATGTAAACTTATCGTCATTATGTATCCTGTAAAGTAGCGCGGACGTTCCTATCTCTCCACAGATCTCGGCCCTTGATCTCCAGGATCAATTCTATTGAATATATACTTCCATGCCATCATCTTAGACCATCAGTTATCATTTCTGCCTCTTCTACCCATGATCATCTCGGTTGTCGCTATGTTCTCCGAACCTCTCTTCTTAGCAAACAACCAAGAAAACACTGTCTCATTCTTATAGCTGAACGTGCTCTACTATTTTCCACAAACCCATGGCAGGAGAGTGCTTCGGGGCAATTTATTAATTATTTATACAAAGCAATGTTTTCCCTTAGTGAATTTGAATAATGAAGACAAACAATAGTTTGCACAATTTGTTGCCTGACATATTTCTCTGCATCTCGTCAGATACATACTGCAGAATTCACACAACATAAAGTGAAATAACTAGATAACTCTTTCAAGCTGAAATATACACATGTTCGCACAGTAATGTCGATTGTATACCACGGTAATTTTAAACTGACTAACATGTCTTTCTGCTTGTACAAGGCCGGCTTATGTAGGCTAATCATTATGGCTTCTGCAAACTTTAACAAGCGACTACTTTGTGTGTTAAACAACACGGAATCTGTCTCTCGCAATCACATGACAACTGTCGAGCACATGCCCTGCGATCGATGAAGTGCTTTCCGTGTGCGGGCGCGGGTTCAATCCCTGCGCTCCACGTAGCTACGGGAGGGAAAGCCTGGCAACTTGGTTCCTCCATACCCCCAGGCCTACAGAATGTGGTGGTCTTAATACTTCACATACCACAGCTGATTCCGGCTACAACACACACACACACACACACACACACACACACACACACACACACACACACACACACACACACACACACACCCATAAATAAATACTTAAATATATATACACACACAGACACAGGCACACAAACACATACATACATACACCCACCCACCCACCCACACCCACACGCCCGCGCGCACGCGCACACACACACAGACACGCAGACACGCTGGCACGCAGGCACGGAGGCACACACACACACACACACACACACACACCAGGCTGTTTGCCAGTCTTCCCAATAAAGCTTTATGACACTCTCTCTCTCATCATGTTCCTCTTGTACCTTGCGGTACAAAAGCTTCATGACACTATATGAAGTTAATACCGTTCTTAAAATTTTGTCGGAACCGTCCTTTCCCCATGCACACCCCTGTTTTGTCGATGTATTAAGACAGCCAATGCTTATGACGTCAGCGGAAACCACACGAAATACTCTGGGCCGGATAGAAGTGTCATGTGACAGCCCGTCGTTGTCCGGTGTATGGGGTTTTGGGGGATGGTTTTATTTGGAGCCTGCAGTTACAGAAAATACGATGCATACCAGATGTGAGCTGTCTCGATCAGGACTTAGCATGGCTTTCTTGCTTTCAGTTGTAAGCTTTCTCTACACCAGTGGTTCTCAACCGGTGGGGAATTCCCCCCCCCCCCCAGGGGGGAATTTCAGGGTTTCCGGGGGGGGGGGGAATGAAGACCATTTCAAGATCGTGTTAATACAAGAACCGATTACTTGACATAGTTTTTCCCTTCATACTTTACAGTTATGTATGTCTCGTCCTTCTAAAATTCATTTTATAAAGTAAGTAGACCCACAAATCATGTTTTATGTGGATGTCTAGACTTGTTTTAGTATATGCTATTACATTTGCCTTCCACTTTTACGTATAATGTGTAGGGGTGAGGGGATTTTTAGATAGGAAATATGAAAGGGGGGGAATGACGTTCTAAAAATGCGGTGAAGGGGGGAACGGGCCAAATTTTTGATAGGAAGGGGGGGGGGGGAATGGCGTTCTGAAAATATGGTGAAGGGGGGAATGGGCCAAAAAAGGTTGAGAACCACTGCTCTACACTCTGCTTTCATCGACATAATATATGCCTGTCCATATGCTGCTGCTCACACAATGCCTCTATGTTTTCGTGTCTTTTTGTTATGTAGACATATCATTATCAGTCAGTACATTATACCATGGTTTCTTTTGGTAGCCGCGATAGCGCTTTGGCTAGGACACTTTCATGCATGAACAATGGTCATATGTTCCAAGCCACATCTCTCTCTCTCTCTCTCTCTCTCTCTCTCTCTCTCTCTCTCTCTCTCTCTCCCTCTCTCTCTCTCATCATGTTCCTCTTGTACCTTGCGGTGTCGAGGTGAAGTATAAACTTCGTGAGAGTGCCCGATTATGGGCTTCATATATCGACATTCCCATGGATTCTGCTATTCCCTCCGTCCAACGTTTACGTGGTCGGCCTCTTCCTCTGTTTCCATCTGGTCTGTACATCATTGCTTGTTGTGGTATGATTGTGGTATAATAAAAACGTCCCTACCCTTTCCTATTTATGGACTCCCTTAAAAATAAACAAACCCTTACAATTACTGTTTAAGTAACTTACTTAATGTAGGAGAAAATAAAACAGCGATAGACTGACCGTGGCACAGCTAAAATTAGTTTGGCTTGTTTTCTCTCCCTTATCTGGCCAATCCTGGCGAGGGGGAAAACAAAGACTGAAGCGGCCATTTCTAGTCAAGAGAACTGACAAGAAAGTCGACCTTTCCCTTCGGGGAGAAGGTAGTTTGTTTTAAAACCATGATTCTCTTCAAGCTATTGGTATGTTATCTACATTATTAAGATATATTTATGTATTACATTGACCAGTATGTTTAATTAAGAATTAGTTACAATTCTCTTAAACCAGGCTGGATGATGTTTACTAAGGAAACACAGGTGGGCGCCACGCTGTAATTTTTCCTATGTCTTCAAATCCCTATGTTAATATCTTTTATAGGCATTATGAACTTATATCTAACTAAATAGTGTTTATAACCTATGAATAGTATGTGTACTGTAGTACATAGAGTATCAACTCTCATGTCAGAAACTCTTTTCAATTTAGGAAAGACTCCTGATTCATACTTCAGAGAAGAAAACTCGTTTCTGCCAATTTCATAGTCCTATGAAAAATAACTTCTAGGCAATGGAACTATATATCCCTATCAATGCTTAGAAATCTGCAAATAATTTATGTACTGTAGAGATTGGACTTTAAAGAAACATTTTCTCAATGTAGGAGCAGACTCTTGATTTCATACTGCACAAGTAGAGAACTGGTGTCTGCCACCTTCAAATATCCTATGTAGTGTAAATGCACTGGTAAGGATGTCTCTTAACTTGTTTTATCCATGCGGGGACATACAAATGATTACGCATATTCCTGACTCTTACTTAGTCAGGGGATAAAATATTTTGCCACATTATAATCTGTAACTTGGAAATATAGTGCTAAATTTTAGTACCATTCTTTTTTTAACAGATTAGTAACCACTCCATATGAGGGTGAACATATAATCATTTCATAAAATAGTGTTAGGGACAGGCCATGGTTGAATATAAATTCATGAACAATTAAACGCGTGATGTAAGTGCATGTTCGGATAGGATTCACTCCGCATCGCCTCACCGTAGTAGAAACAGAAGCGAAGATTGATGTGAATAAATTGCTTGCAATATTCAGAAGACTGGACCATGCGGCATAAGTTATTCTTATAAATACCCTCCGAATAATAGCAGTCATTGGCAAAACATATCACAGCGATTACTATCCTCATGTGCTGTACGCAGTGGGGGAAAACAATGGATGTTTTAGTTCATGAAGATAATTCAAAAACCTAGGCTCCCTGCATCATCATTATGATTATTATGTATGATTATCATGTACTTAATATCAGAGAAATGTACATGTATGTTTTTTTTGGTATGAGAATTTTCTCTGTTCTGATTGTTACTTTTTACTGTGGGAAGATACATTTTAATGTTGCACCTTGGGATTAGAGGATGTTGATGTAAGAATCCATGTGTTTGTCAGTACTTTAAGAAGCCAAGGTTGAATAGTCTTGACCTAATGATGATTATAGTGCCGAAAGGAAGACGCGGCATTAGAAACCACAGGGATTCTGTATAGGCTATTCTCTTCAAGTAATGAGAGAGACAATATCAACATGTTGGATGGACAGAATGACTTCACCCATCTAATAGTCCCAGTAACAACAGAACAAAATATAAGTGAGAAAATATCTTACTCACTATGAAGAGTCAGAATGGCTCAACTCAGCAATGAGGGACAGTGGAACATGGACACCCACTCCTTTCCCCTTCTCCCCTTGTTGTTTTGTATTTGTGTTTGTAATTGTGTTGTAAACCTTTTATCATAACACAGTAGGTTAATGCTAGTGTTGTATTCTTTGTCATCCCTTTTCTATAGAAGAGAAACAGGTGGTGGTTGAATTTGGTGGGACTATATCACTAACACTGGATCCTGGGTCAACAGCCATAAAGTGAATGTCCAAACCATAGTCTGGATCTAGCAATACCTCAATGTTTACTGCGGCACTCAATAGCTCCATAGCGAGCAACAGATAAATTAGAAGACAACTGACTGGGTGAGTGATTAAGTCCTATTTTAGTAGGAATATCCAGGATGGACTTCAAGATCTAATAATCTACAAAGATGAAGATCATCAGAGTACTGACAACAGTGTATCGTTTGCGTTACTTCTGAGAAGTATCACCAATGGCCTCATCATTCAACCAAGTCAGTGAAACTGGGACAATCCTTCTTCAAGTTACTAAAACTAACAACAGTGAGTAACCTTCAACTGTTGGTTGGATTACCAAGTTAATATCCACAATGGATAAGTCTTCGAAAGAACATCTCACAGCTGCAACAGTCAAAAATAAGGTTCCAGCCATGCAACACCAAAGTCTAGAATACTAGACACCAACTCAACCAAATGGGAAGAGACACTGAAACAACATTATAGCCAATACAAACAAATGTACCAACTTCAGAACATCTGAACCATAACTACACCAGATTACCTCAAGGTCCAAAACCTGAACACCATCAAAAGAACCATATGAAAGCAGCTAGATGAGTAAATGCCTTTACGCCTGCAACCAAAGGAATCACCTGATGGCTTGCAAACCTGGATATGTGGTGGAGTAATATTCTTCAGTTACATGCCTGCAGCAGAATCTTCAGATGAAACCAAATGAATGATTCACCACTGTATGTTCTACACAGAAATGGAATGAATGAGAACTCTATGCTGGTCCCATGTCAGCCTAACTGCCCATCATCAAGTGTGGGATGGCCTATCAACATGAACCGGGTGTGTGACAAAGCCTTTTGAACTAAATTGGGAAACGGTTAACATAAACCGAGCTGTTGGACAGTCGTCATCTTTTCATCGATAAGATGATATAGGGAAGAACCTTCTGCAGAGCTTAAGTTGCATCTCCTGAAAGTATGACAGACCTAGGCATCAATTTCAATTGGAACACAACCCAAATGGCAACCGAGTATTCTTAAATTCAGTCTCATGGAGAGAATATGTGCTTATGTATAATTCTATTCTTGGATTATGGATTAGAAACATTCGCCAGCCAACTTCGGTGGACATACTGTGAGTAGAAAATGACTGTGAGTATAATTCTGCACGGATAATTATGGACATTAACTGCTTTGCACTGGAGAAGAATGCCATCCGCAACGCCTAAATGAACACTATAATTAATTAATTTAATTATTAGTATCAACTGTTTTCATGAGTGTGGTTTTCTTCAATGACAGGAAAAGGGTAAAGATTGTTTTACATGGTAATGGTGTACACCTAAAGGGTTATGTTATGACATATATGTATAATATTTTGACACCCACTCATTATTTTTAAATATGAGAATTGTACATGGTGTCAGAAATAAATGTATGTATGTTGGGTTTCTGCACCTAGACCAATGTGATTTTATCTAGGTACAATGAGTCAAGTTAGCAGAACCAATTTGTGGTTGTTGTGTTGTTTGTAATAACCTTGTTTTTTTCTGGGGTCACTGGGTACTATGTTGTAATACTGCATATCATTCCCATGCCTGTCTGAAAATGCATAGTGTTTATTACACCTATATATATATATGTAACTACAGATCTTGAGTTAATACCTGAACTGTTTGTCCAAAAGTGTTGTGTACATCAAGTAAATGTGGTGTCCAACAAGTGGTTGTTTATATGTTGTGAGCAATCAATATCCTTCTAGCATCTATAGTTAATTTAAGGGTGAAGTGGGAAGGGAAACCTACACACAGATGCCATTGTTTCAAGGATTGAACTCTTTTCTCCTGGGATTTGTGGTAAATATCCCTGATCACCCTGCATTCTGACCAGTGACCAGAGAATCAATAATACTCCCTAGACATTTTAACGAATTATTCTCAGGAATTAAAATCCACATCCCACAATGATGTTGACTGGTAACCTACTTGCATGGCCAAACCATTTGATTTGCTGCTTTCTAATAAAATCTAGTGCTGCTATAACCCCCACTTTAGTCCTGATTTCTTCATTTCTGATCTTATCTCTTCTTGATAAATTGAGTATTATTCTCAGGAATCTCATTTCTGTTATTTTTCTTTTCTCTTTTTCTGACATTGTCCAGGTTTGGCATTGGCAGCATAGAGTTGGTAGGAAGATTGTATTGTAAAGTGCTTTCTTAGTAGTTATTCATACATGTTTGTTCTTAGTATTGGTGCCATTTGTCCAATGAGTTGGTTTGCCTTATTGCATCTATTTTCGATCTCGTCTTCTGATCTGCCATTTGATGATATTATACTTCCTAGGTACTTGAAACTCTTTATTTATTTCAAGCGATGTTCGTTTAGGTGAATTTTTTTTTCTTCTTTAGTTATAGTCATTACATCTGTTTTGCTTGTGCTAATTTGCATGTTATGTTCCCTACACATTTCGCTTAGACTATTCACGTGGTCTTGTAATTCAGCTTCTGATTTTGCTATTAGTGCTTAGTCGTCCGCAAACAGGAGTTCTCTAATGGTTAGTTTTGCAGATGCTTCCTCTTCTGTGTTCTCGTCATGCGGTATTCTTGCGGTCTCTGGCTGTTTTTTTTTTTTTTTTTTTTTTTTTTACACATTTTGCCTATATATCTTATGAACAAGAGAGGGGACAGGACACAACCTTGTCATACTCTTATGGTGAAGGGTTCTGAGTGTCCTCCAGTTGCTCTCACTATGCATTCACTGTTGTTATATAAGCTTCTACATAGGTTAGTTAGATGTGTACGCACACCATATTGTTTAAGGATTTCCCACAGCTTGTTTCTGTCTACTCTATCAAATGCCCTTTCTTGGTCGACAAAGGCTAAGTTTAACTGAATTCGATTGATTTTTCTATAAGTTGTCTAAGAGCAAAAATGGCATCTGTGCATCCTTGTTTTTCCTAAATCCAAGTTGTTTTTCACTTAGCTGGGGCTCTAGAGTAATTCGTAATCTTTTTTCAAGAATTTTGCAAAATATTTTCCCAGTATGACTCAACAGTGAAATGCCTCTATATTGTGTGCAATCTCTTTTGCTGCCATTGTTTTTCCAAATTGGGATAATTATGGCGTTTCCCGTCTCGTGGTGTCTGTTGTTCTACCCAAACATGGTTGAATAGTTTATGTAGCCATGCTGTTCCTACTTCTCTTGCTGCTTTAATTAGTTCATTTGGTATTTCATCTTGTCCCGGTGATTTCTTCAATGGGGCTAATCTGATGGCTTCTATAATTTATTCTTTTAGTATGTCTGGTTCTACTTCTTCGGTGGCATCTGTGTAGGTTTCTTGAAGTCCTGTGACATCTGATGGGATGTTGAGAAGTTGCTCGAAATACTGCTTCCATCTTATTAGGATTTGTTGTTGTTCACTTATTGGTTCTCCATTTTCGCTGTTAATTATTTCAGTTGGGTCAAAGGGTTCTACTCTGGTTCTCATTGCACTTATCTTTTTGTAGAAGTTTCTAGTTGCCTCCTTGTAGTTTTTATTTAGGGTTTCTCCTACTCTTCCCAGTCTTTTTTTTTCCCTCTTTACTATTATATTCACATGTCTTCTCGCTATTCTATATTCTATGTTATCACATTCCTGTTTGCTCTTCAACCACTTTTTATAGTTTTCCTTTTTGTCTTTTACCGCTTTCTTTACCTCTGCGTTCCACCAACTTGTTATTTTCTTTATCCGTATTTTGCGTATTTTCGTGGTTCCACATATTATTTTTGCAGTATTTAAAATACTTAATTTGAACATCTCCCATTCTTCTTCGACTGTTTTTCTTTCTATAGGTAATTTTACAAAGATTTCAGTTAGTTCTTTCTCATAATTTTACCTTACTGCCTAGTCTTTAAGTTTTTTTTTTTAAAGTTTACTGATTCACATGGCATGCATTTTCCTGCTCTTTGCTTTCTTCTTCTGATGGTTCTTATTGTGGCAACGACTGCTTTATGATCTGTGTTTATCCTTAAATTGGGCGTTGCCCTTGCATCTAATATATTTCTCTTTCTGTTATTTCTAGTTAATATAAATCAATTCGGCTTTTAGTATCTGTCATAATCTCCCCACCAGTTCTGCCACGTCTTCATCATCGACGCCTGGCAATTACGTCAGGTACGACTGTGAGCGACACTAACTCTGCCGTGACAGGAACGGTCAGTCGGTGCAGCGCGTGGTACACGGAGTCCACGCAGGGAGACAACCACGACTAACGAGGACTCACGGCGGTTAGAGGCCAGACGGCGTCGGACGGTGGTACTGGACAGACGGATCGAATGTATGCTCGTATGGCTGGTATGTGTGAACGCGAAGAGAGAGAGAGAACGCCTGTTTGAGTGTAGAAGACTGTGCGCCTGATACGGAGGATTGTAAGTTGTGTATTGATATTGCATGTATATATTGATTGTATAATGGCATCGCTTTTGTGATTGCGCGATGCATGTAATGTTGGCGGCGAGTGAGAAGTGCGAATAAAGTGTTAGAATTGTATTCGCTGTGTGTCACGTAAAGTCATTCTGTGACAGTGTTTGTTATCACATCTGTGAGGTATTACGAGCCTGTATTATTGCTGATTGCAAGATCCTGACAGGTGTGAACTTGGGGGTTTTTCGTCCGCGTTATGAACTGAATGTAAGATACAAAAAGGTGTGAACGTGGGTGCATCGTCCAGCTTTGAACCAGTTGTAAAATAGTGGTGAACGTGGATGTATCGTCCAGCTTTGAACTAGTTGTAAAATAGGTTTGAACGCGAGTGTAAGCGGAAAGTTTTTGTAAAGAAGTGAAATGGAAAGTGAGTGTTGAACGGACGAAATTACGACTAACAAATATACTCTACTGCATACAAACCTACAAAACTTAGTTGACAACGCATACACCACATAAACATACATATTCTAATATTTTCTTATCCAAAAAGCACAGGTTTTTCTGTCATCCGAAAGTATTAGAGTCTAAAGATCATTTTTTCCCTGGCGGTAACGATCAAGCAGCCACTCTCTGGTACAGTGTTCCAACATACTCCAGAGGTCCAAATTCACTTAAGTATTCTGTTTTTTTTTCATATATACTTTTGTGTGTGAGTCCAGGCATAGCTGTACTTTTGATAAATATTGTACATATTATTATATCTACTAACACCATATAATTAATTCTTTTTTGAACATTCACTGTAACTAAAGTAATTCATCATGTCGACATTAGGCGATTTCATTGAATCTGGTTTAAAATTGAAATTAACGGGTGATGAATTAACAAAGTGGAGTGAGGCAAAATATGCAGAGTATGTCCTATTACAGGAAAAAGCCAGAGAACGTGAGGATAGAGCTGCTGAAAGAGAGCTAAAAAGGGCAGAATTAGAGGCCGAGGCTAGGAAAGCAGAATTAGAATTACAGGCTAGAAAAGCAAAATCAGAAGCTGCTATAAAACAGTCAGAGTTAGCGGCCAAAACTAAACAGGCAAAAACAGATGCCGAAATAAGAAAAGCTGAGATCTCTGCCCAAACCAAAAGAGAGGAGCTTGAAATTAATGCACGAACGAAAAAGGAAGAACTTGAAATGCAGCTGAAAATTAAACAGCTGGAAGCTGAAACATCAGCAGATAAAGAATCTAAAAAGTTAGAAAGACAAGAAAAAGAGAATCAGTTCAAAAAGTACCAGGGGAGCGTCAAAAATTTCACTACGGGCGACTGCATTGCAGCCTTCACCCAAAATTTTGAAACGATAATGGAGCATTATCAGATCCCAGAGACAGAATGGAATATTATTTATATGAGAAGTCTTTCAGGGGAACCTCTCAAAGTGATAGAGACCATTCCCAAAGATCTTAGAAAAGACTATCAGTATATTAAGACCAAAATTATGTCACACTTCCTGTTAGATGAAGCAGGCTACAGAGAACAGTTTAGTAAATTACCTCCAAAACCTACACAAACTTTCTCTGACTAGTTTCAGTAGTACAGGTTGTGTTCAGTAGATGGTTGTCATCAGCTAAGGTGAATAACAGCTTTGACAAGTTGAAAGATTGAATTCTTAGAGATAAAATCATTTCATCTCTACCACCACCATTTTCTAAATTTCTGCAAGAATGTGAGTGCGAGAGTGTGCAACATATAGAGAAACGAGGTTCGGCTTATTTCACAGCCAACAAACAGTGTTTTACTAGTGTATTGACTGACACAGAGTTTGTAGCAGCCGCTACCTATGATAGAACGAAGTCAGGTACCCACAGTAAACAAAAGCCCTTCAGGCAATCTGCAAATAAGAATTACCAATGCAGATATTGCAACCTTCCACATAATGAAAGTGATATGTGTGATAGATACCCAGGTTACCTCACATACTTGCAAAACTATATGGATAAGCAAGATAAGGAGAGAAAGAGCTATAAACGACTAACCAAATGCTTTCTTTGTAAGGCATATGGCCACTGGCGTCATGCCTGTAAAGGTAAACAAATGACAAGAAAGGCTAATGCAGCCATGTTCGATTGCTCTTCCTAAGATGAGGAACAAGTAGAAAATCATCCTGTTAATGCAGCACAGGCCATTGATGTGTTCCATCTCGAAAAATATACCACCTGTAATCATTTTCACGAAGATGGCTTATTAACATGCGGCCACTCAATACCTATTGCCAATGAAGAAGCAAATTTGGTGATAGATTCCAAAGGTAAACTTAACATCCACCAAGGTTTTGTAAATGGAAAATCAGCCACAGTTTTACGTGATAGTGGATGTACTCTTATTGGTTTAAAGAGAGACTTTATTTTACCTGCAGACTATACAGGCAAGCATGTTACACGCAGAACTTTCTCAGGTAACATCGAGAAATACCCACTTGCAGGGGCATATATTGACACATCATTTCTCACAGGCAAGGTTAAATGCGCAGCATTATCTAACCCATGTTGTGACATAATTGTGGGTAACCTTCCTGAAGTAAATGATATGCCACATGACAGTGTAACATCTTATGCTGAATGTATTGTTAACAATGTAATACCATCTTCTGCTGAATGTATTGTTGACAATGTTTTATCATCTTCAAATGAATGTATGTTTGCAAATTCATTAACATCATCTCATGATTGCATTGGTCCAAATGTAACATCACCACATCATATTTCTGATATTTCAAATGCATTAACTAGATCTGCTGCAAAAGTGCAAGAGCAAATTAACCAAACTGAGGCTCTAGAAATGTTAAGCCCAGTCATACTACTTCTCAATACCATGAGAGAAAATTTCATAAAAGCCCAAAAAGCCGATGTATCTTTGCACAAATATTTTAATTTGATAGGCCAAAAGCCAAGAATAACAAAGAATGCTAGATGGCACTTTTATCTCAAAGGTGGTATCCTTACACGGTATTACACCAAAGATACCAACACCACTGAGCAAACGGTGTTACCAACCGAACACCGCAGACAGGCATTGCATCTAGCACATGACATACCCTTTGCAGGGCATATGGCTTATTCTAAAACTGGATCTAGACTACTAACCCAGTTCTACTGGCCTAGATTCTGCAGTGACACCAAACAATATTGCAGAACGTGTGACATCTGCCAGAAGCTTGTGAAAAGGGGGAAACACCCGCAAGCAGAACTACAGATAACAGATCTAGCAAGTAGACCTTTCGAAAAGATCTCTGTTGATATTGTAGGTCCTCTAAACCATATTACAGCAAGAGGTAATAAGTTTATTCTAACGATAATTGATCTCTGTAGTAGATGGTCTGAGGCAATTCCACTTAAGAACATAACTGCCAAGGATGTAATGGAAGTTTTCTTGCATATTTTTTCAAGGGTAGGATTCCCTGATACCATTCTCTCAGATAGGGGAAGTCAGTTCATAGCTGCAGCCACTCAAGCCTTTACTAGAATGTTAGGGGTAAAGCAATGGTTTAATAGCCCGTATCACCCTCATTCGTTGGGGATTGTAGAAAAGATGAACGGTGATCTCAAACATATGCTAGCTAAAGTTACCCAGGAACACCCTGAAGACTGGGATACTCATTTACCTGCCATACTATTTGCATATCGCGAAGTACCTCATTCCAGTACGGGTTTCTCACCATTTGAACTTGTCTATGGAGCCAAACCACGCGGCCCATTAGCTATGTATCATTCAATGTTAACTGATAGTGTAAAAGAATATAAACCAGTATCATCATATGAACATGTAACATCATTGCGAGATAGAATTATGAAATCGTGTATTCTAGCTAAAGAAGCATTGAAACAATCTGGTGCTATTTACAGACAATATGCAAACAGAGGAAACAGGACAATAACACTGACACCTGGAAAAGACGTACTATTACTTTTGCCAAGCGACAGACACCTACTGACAGACTCATGGCAAGGACCGTTTAAAGTACTGAGACAAATCTCGACAGTGGACTACGAAATCGCAGTAAACAACAAACACAAAATATTTCACATCAACATGTTAAAACCGTACTACAACAGAGACGAAGACCAGGACGAGACAGCAGCAAGCACAACGATAGTGGACCTCACAGACGACGACGATACAGAAGAAATACCGACCTCATCACTTGACACAACAGACACTCTACAGGACATTAAAATAAATCCTAATCTTACTCAGACAGAGACCGACAATTGCAGACAACTGTTACAAGACTACAGTAGTATTTTCTCCAACCATCCAGGACAGACAGACTTAGTACATCATCACATCATTCTGACATCCAACACACCAATAAAGTGCAGACCATACTCCATTCCCATACACTACAAAGACAAGTTACATCAAGAAATTCTAGAACTGGAGAAGAATCACATCATCAGAAGATCACAATCACATTTTTGTTCACCGATAGTGATTGTGAAAAAGAAGGACAATTCCATACGTCTCTGTGTTGACTATCGGAAACTCAACAATATTACACAGTTAGATTTAGAACCAATGAGTAACTGTGAGGACATATTGACGGAACTGACAGACGCAAAATACTTTACGAAACTGGACATGACTAAAGGATATTTGCAAATACCGATGCATCCAGACAGCGTACATCTGACAGCATTTGCCACACCCTGGGGTCTATACGAATGGTGCAAGCTTCCATTCGGGCTAGTCAATGCCCCTGCGACCTTTGTACGGATGACCAGACTGCTACTGATAGACATCCCAAATATAATTTCCTACATAGACGACATCTGTGTACATACGAAGACCATGACAGACCACTTAACGACATTACAGCAGACACCATGGCCTAACAGTCAAACCATCAAAGGTTGACATAGCCTTCCAAGAAATTACTTTTGTGGGGCTATACAATTTGTAACGGCTTTGTCACTACTGACGACAATATCATCTCAAGAATTCTAAAATTGTCGCTTCCGACAACAAAGAAAGAATTAAGAAGTGTCCTAGGTCTTTTAAATTATTACAGACAGTTTATTCCAAATTTTGCTTTTGGACTGAGTGTTTCACCAATTTACTAACCAAAGATAAACCTAACAAAATTGTAAACAGCGAATGCCTGAGACCTGCATTCACAAAAGTGTTATCTTACTTTTCTAATAACCCGATACTCAAATTGCCAAATTTGGACACTATTTTCAGATTGAGAAAAGACGCGAGCTCCATAGCGATCGGGGCTGTGTTATTGCAAGACCATGATCAAATCCTTCACCCAGTATACTACGTAAGTCGTAAATTAAAACCAAGAGAAAAAAATTGGTCGACACCTGAAGTTGAGGCCCTTGCTCTGGTGTATTCTGTTAGAAAATTATCTAGGTTTCTTTTAGGAAAACATTTTATAGTCGAGACAGACAACAATCCGTTGACAATCATCACTACTGGAACTCCTACTAATCGCAGGATAGCAAGATGGTCTCTATTACTTCAAGACTTCAAGTTTCTAAGTAAGGCATATCAGCGGCACACAAAATACGATTGCCGACCTTCTTTCCAGATGTCCGTACGACACATCTGAAAGCCTACTTTTGCCTGAGCGCACACAGCAGAGCAGTAATTAATCTGCAGATCTTTATAGCGCTCAGCAACACGGCGAATATTGAATATTTCAGAAACGATGTGAAATAATTGTGATAGGGACAATGTCACAATGTAAATATATTATATCTTATTATAGTAAATGTGATGAATATTTGTGTGTTATGTGAACGAAAGGTAATATTATTTTAAATATTTGTGAACATTGAAACGAACAGTGCTACGAGGAATTCAAGACTTACCTTACTTGAGTTATTCGAGTATCCGTAGTACCTGTGTGTATGAACACTGTTGAACACTATTAATATCATCTTAGTAGAGTGTTCAGACTTTTTAAACTGTGAGAAAGAGACAACGATATCTAAATCCATGAGAACGTGTAATCCGTACTTCAAAAGAATGTTTAATCCAGCAGCTGTGCTTGTGAACTGTTTAAACGTTTACTCAACATCCCGACGGAAGAACATTGTGTTACTTACATCTTAACACACCAGCTGTGTACTTCCGGTGTTTTTGTAATTAATTTAGAAACTAGCAGACTATATTAGAATTCTCACAAAGAATTGACGCTTTACATAAACTTTGTGAGTTGAAATTTTCCATATACAAATTGTATGAAAGGATTTTTGATATTTGTAATCTGAGAATCATAATTTAGTTAACTTGTTCTCAGTAGTACCATTTGGTTCTCTATTGACAATAAGCATCAAACTGTGACGCTTAGAACTTGAGATACAAATGTAATTTATTTTCTTTGAAAGCTTGTGAAAATTATCGCCCATAGAGTTTTGTGTTGTTTCACTTGTTACAACTAAGGGAAACAATTTGATATTATTGATAATGTTAGTTAGTTAGTTAGTTAGTTAGTCGCAGTTCCAACTTCACAGCAACGGGTCGTCCCCATTATGCTCCGTTCCTGTGCCAGTGAATATCACACAAAACGCTCCCCACTGCGTTTTGTGAAAAGTGGAAAAGACAGGAGTCTCGATAAACAACAGCCCGCACAAATACACTATGCATAATGCCGCCAGCAGAATGTCAACACACCAGTCCCCCACGAAACACCCAGTTCATCTCTGATGGAATCGGCTGTAATTTTCCTATCTGAATGTTTCCTAGATGTTCACCCACATTCCACGAAAATACAATTCATCGCTGATGGCAATGGCAGTCAGCCAGAAGCCCAGCAGCCACGCATTTCTGCATAAGACTAAAACCGGTCAACTCTGGGACATAGCCACCTGCCATCACTCCGAACATGCAGTCACGTTCCAAAAAAACCTCAGGCAGATTCAAAAGCATTTCACACGAAACTCACAGCTCACAGTGTCGCGCCACGCACTTACTCAGTAGCAGGGCGATGGAACCATCAATCCTCCTTACTCGCCTCTTACAACATGCGTGGTATGCTACAGTGTTGCTATTCTTTGCTTCCCTTATGGGCCCCGGCAACACACGGGAGTATTGATAATGTGTAACAGGTATAGAAAACCGTCCTCATGTTGCCAGAATGGCGACACATCAAGATGACATCAACTATGCGTGGAGATAATTACCGAAGTTGTAGACCTACATGAGACCTCCTGACCATATGAGGTAGGGGTCAAAATGTTGGAGTCATCTTATAAGGGAGAAGACTCGCGGCCTGAAATGTCGTGTTTATAAATTTTTTTTTTCATTTGTCGTGAGGTGGTTGCGTGGCTTGAGAGATAGCATAAATCGCTTATAGCTACCGGACTGGCTGTGTCAATTTACAACCTACGTAAATATCCAACTAGTGGATTGTACTTGACTAGTGTGGCTTGATAGCTGCATTGAAGAGCGTGTGTATATATCATACAATTATCTACAGTATTTCAAATGTAATCCAAAATGTCACGTCAGATGACAAACAATGGATCTATTCTGACAGGTTTAATGAATAAACCAATGTATATAGCCAAAATGAAAGGATACTCCTTTCATGAAGAGAGGGGCGAGAGAATGTCATAATCTCCCCACCAGTTCTGCCACGTCTTCATCATCGACGCCTGGCAATTACGCCAGGTACGCCTGTGAGCGACACTAACTCTGCCGTGACAGGAACGGTCAGTCGGTGTAGCGCGTGGTACACGGAGTCCACGTAGGGAGACAACCCCGACTAATGAGGACTCACGGCGTTTAGAGGCCAGAAGGCGTCGGACGGTGGTACTGGACAGACGGATCGAATGTATGCTCGTATGGCTGGTATGTGTGAACGCGAAGAGAGAGAGAACACCTGTTTGAGTGTAGAAGACTGTGCGCCTGATACGGAGGATTGTAAGTTGTGTATTGATATTGCATGTATATATTGATTGTATAATGGCATCGCTTTTGTGATTGCGCGATGCATGTAATGTTGGCGGCGAGTGAGAAGTGCGAATAAAGTGTTAGAATTGTATTCGCTGTGTGTCACGTAAAGTCATTCTGTGTTTGTTATCACATCTATGAGGTATTTCGAGCCTGTATTATTGCTGATTGCAAGATCCTGACATATCTAGATCGTTCCATGTATACCAGGTGTATACTTGTGAGTCTTTATGTTTATAGAATATGTTTGTTATATAGAGGTCGTGTTGGCTGCATAGCTCTATCAGTCTACATCCGTCATCATTCCTTTCATTATGCTGATCTCCAAATGCTCACAAACAGACAATAAATGCTGGGCTTCGTATACATGGTGTTACCTTTCCTCTGGAGTAAACTAGGCAGCCGAGAGAGGGATCATACCAAACCATATGGTCAAGCCATCCATATATTGACTTTTCTGCCTCACCCTTGTCCATTTCCCATCAATCTTGCCAGTTGTCACCAAGTTCTCTAGTTTTTGTCTTCTCATAAAGTGCACAAAAATGTTGACTGTTTGCGTCTAATTTCTCTAATCAGATTACGGTTTTTATTTGCTTCTTGTAGGACTTGCTCATTGGTTGTTCTGTCTGTCCATGATATTCTTTGCGTTTTCCTTAGAAACCATAATTTCACTGCCATTAGATGTGCTTCAGCTTGTTTGCACATTGTCCAAATTTCACATCCATACAAAAGTACAGGTTCTACGTAGTACTTCAACACTTTTGTTGTTGTTGCAAGTGACACTCTTTTATTGGTCAGTGCCACATTGCGTTTAGACATAATGACGTCATCGGAAAAGGCGGTAGAAAATCATATAAGGAAAACCCCACAAGTAACTAAGAAACGGTTGGTAAACAACACAAAGGACAGTGACGTCAGAGGACAACAGAGAAGGACAACGGAGAGGACCTTGTGTGATTCGGCTGAGGCGCGACATATTTGGTGGAGCTGTGGGCGTTCAGAGATTTTGGTTGTAAGGTTTATCAGGTGGAGGATGTCTGACGAGAAGACTGTCAATATCGAAGAGAAGACCCGTGGGCACGGAATACCTAGACAATCTTTCAGATGAGAATAGTGGGATAAACGGCGATCCGAGGTAAAGTAAGATAATACGTGGATATAGTTTGCAGATATTGTGTAAATGCTATCCCTGTGTTAAAGGGGAACTTTACGGTCTGGACGACCACTGTATTGATCTAGCACCACAAATAAACGTGTGTGTAAGTACTTTGACTATCGGAATGGCGTCGGTTGATTCTTCGCATTTCATTTGCAAAGTTTGATGTGAAACTTTAACTGTTGTTGAGCCAGAGCTTTGACGTTGACTTTCCAGTTAATTGTTACGGGAGTAGTTGACTCATGGCAGATGTGGGAGCATCGATCCGGAGCTCAAGATATTGATTATCAAGTAAATTATTGTCAAGATAGCCCCTACCAAAATAGTCGAAAGTAAAGACGAATGCACACCATAACTCAAAGTAACGAACGGTGCAACACGGGAACTGAAAGAGCGCAGGAAGAGACGGTGGTCAAAATGTCGGCACAAACAGTGGAACATTTCAGAAATCAGTGAAAGTAATTCATAATGTATTATTCTGAAAATACCTGTGTTCGGTAAGAGGAACATTAGATTATATATTAATATACCGTTGTATCGGACACATACAAGAGAGCTGACGTGCCTAAAAAATGTACGAACGCCACAATATTCACGGCTATAGTTGCACGTCACAGAAAGAACACACTATACTACACGCACCATTTGTAGCATACTAAAGAACGCGACACTGCATTAATGAAGAAACGCTGATGTAAACAGTGCAGTCTACAAACATTGAATATTTATACGCACATTGAGTTATTTGTATGAACTAAGTACACAGTTGACACGACACACCGGACACTTAAACATATTTGATACGCAACTGTCAACGAAGAAAATGACACCAAATATGATGATACTTGCTGCCGACACTCTATCATAAATTCACTATCGGCGCGAAGGACATTAATTATTCTACATTTCGTGAAATACTTGCGGACGTCGGATGTTATAGGATGATGTACAATATGATGAAGTTTACCTTTGGCACCTACATTGTCATCCACCTGAATTCTTTCGATAACACTCGATTGAACGCTACACGTTAGATATCACATCAGGACTTGTTAAATTTATATTTACACCGATTCTCGGACACCAAGACATTGGGACAACACCAGATGCATCACCACAGAATACCACACACGATTTGAAGAATTTACGATTTATATTGACCCATAATCAAGTCACCGAAATTAAGTGAATACATGCTCATGGATCTTATGTCGTACACATTGCGTTGAATCAAGCATTTATCGACGTCATTCCAGTAATCAAGGTCGTCACTGGGACACTGTCGCTAGCTGTTAGAGCAGCATTTCGTTTATCACGGTGCCATTTCAATATATTAGACTGACACCTCACTTGCATATAATCAACGCAACGAGTTTTCTGCACAGAATGTCGGATTATTCAACGTCAACGCTTCACACTGGACACTACCTGAATTTAAACAGTTACACTGCACACTTCATCATAGACAAATTATAGGACATACAGGACAAGTCACACAATAGTCATTGTATTCTGGACTTTAAATACGCAACTACATTTAGTCACTGCGGGTATCATACATTCAGATACCCACTTCAACTGGTCAACCAGGATTTATCTCGTTAAGGCCAGTACATTTGCTGTTTGTTGCTATATAACTGTGGTCTGTTTGGGTGTCTAATATATAACATATTTTTTCTTCCGATAGCCGATTCCGTAATAGGTTTAACAAGGCGGGAGATTGAAGCGATATCTGAATGTCACATGAGTTTATTTGTCTGACATTCAGACACGTTATTTACTGACGGCTTGTAAGCTTGTGACAAATATATTTTTTTGTGACGAACTTGCGATTCGTTGGTAGTATATTAATTTTTTTCGCGTTGTACCGTTAGGCATTTACATTCCTTATTCTATCACGTCTCCTTATTTATATGTGATTAAATATTATGTTGGTATGTCACTTCGTAGTTCGTTATCGTAATAGCGTTATTGTTGTGTCAGTATATTCTTTATATTGAATATATATTTTTACTACTAATTTCTAGTGCTTACATTTTGTAACGGTTAGGACGTTATCTATCTCGCGCCGAGTTGCTATTCTTCTCGTGTGTTTATACACTTCTATATTATTGATTTCGAGTTGACTTCTCGTTCAACTTGCGTATATATTTGGATACGCTGGTTATTGTCTGCCTACGCATTCTATCGGCCGTGCGTCGCATATCTACTATTGTAGCGGCATAATTTACAGATCATTAAGACAACATGTCAACACTTCAAGACTTCATGGACATGGGTGAAAAGTCTGATTTGACTTGTGCAGACCTCAGGAATTGGGCGAAGCAAGAATTGAAAGATTTTCAGACACAGCAACGTGAAGAGAGAGCTGAAAAATTGGCAGCAGAGAAAGAAGCAAAACAACTTGAGAAAGAGTTAAAAGAAAAAGAGATGGCGTTGGAACGTGACAAAATTGCCGCTAGGGAAAAGGAATTAACGCTGGAACGGGAGAGGATAGCAGCTGTAGAAGAGATGAAAGATAAGCAACTGGCATTTGAGAAAGAAAAACTTTTGGCCGAACAACTTCTTAAGGACAAGGAAGTTGAAGGTAATTTGAAAGTCAAGTCATTAGAAATGGATCGTGAAGCTGAGATTCAACGAGAAAGAATTCAAGCAAAACATAATGATCCAGTAAAGAAGTATCCAGGTCTTTTTCGCAATTTCCAGCAAGGTGATTCTGTCAGTTCTTGGATTACCAATTTTGAAGTTCTCGTAAAGTACTACAAGGTACCGGAACTAGACGTACCGATTCTGTTCCACAGGCATCTCGCATTGGAGCCTTTAAAGGTAATCGAGTTAATACCTGAGGACTTACGTACTAACTAGAAATACATGAGAGATCGTGTTTTGGCACACTTTAGTTTAGATGAATCGGGCTTACGTACTAAGTTCAAAACACTCACTCCTAAATCTAACCAAACTTTCCTTGACTTTGTTTCTGAATTAACCTCATCTTTTGATAAATGGACTAAAGCCGCTGATATTGGGTCTGACTACAATAAAATTCGAGACTTAATAATTAGAGATAGACTACTATCTGCGGTACCAGAGGCCATGTCTATATTTCTAGTGGAGAATAAATGCAAAGATCTTAAGGAAATGGAAACGAGGGGAGAATCATATTTCAATGCACACCGTGACATATTTGCGGAATGCACACAACCTGAACTGGTAATAGGGGCTAGTGCTAGAATTCAGAATAACAGAAGTAATGGTAAGTTCAGGAAATTCTCTAATAGAAACAGAGGACCTTACCAAAACACAAACAGAGATTCTGACAGACCTAGAAAAGGTCACTTCACACGATGTCAATATTGTAAACTCTCGCACGGTGCTTTGGAAATGTGTGACCAACATCCTGGTTATCCGGCGTACCTAAAAGACATCACATCTAAGAAAAAGAGTAAGTATGACTCCTACAAGAAGAGTGTTAAATGTTATTCTTGTCGGGCGTATGGACATACAAGCCGGTCGTGCGCGATGAGAAACTCTTGGAAGGAGGCGAATACTGCATACGTGTTCTCCAGCAGCGATTCTGACGACTTAGAGGACACACATGCGGCTATTATTCAGACTTACAACGACAAATTAGATAAGACTGAGAAAGACATTCCTGATGACGAATGCCTAGTGACCATTCAAGAGGCCAATGCGGCGGACATACAGAATGGCACACTTAAAGTTCACAAAGCTTGGGTGAACGGGGAACCTACTACATGCGTTCGTGATACAGGCGCATCTATTATTGGGGTAGACCAAAAGCTCATAAGAGAGCAAGACTACACAGGCAAAACTGTAGGCTGCAGAACTTTCGGCGGCACAGTTGAAAGGTATAAAATCGCCACAATCACGATAAAATCTCCATACTTTAAAGGCACAGTAAATGTAGCAGTACTTCCGAATCCGTGTGCCGGGTTACTCATTGCGAACGTACCCAATGCAAATGATCGCACTCATGAAGAGGCAATGGAATGGGAGATTGAAAACACGCCAACAAATGCTGTCACAAGAGCACATGTGCATCGTCAAGAAGAAGAGGATAGGGACAATTCTTCATCTTCTCAGACTGATAGTGACAATATTCAGAATACTATAACACTGACTGCGGACTTAGCTAAGGAACAACAACAAGATTCTTCTCTTAAATCTGTTTTAATAACATGAACAATCCTTCGAAACAAGCTAAAAATGGTGATTGGAAATTTGTGTTAGACAATAATATTTTGTATAGACAATACAACAGAGGTTCAACATTGTGTCTACAAACAGTGCTACCAACCAAATATCGTAGCGAAGCACTGAAATTGGCACATGATTCGCCATTTGCGGGGCATATGGGCATTGCGAAGACTACTCATAGGTTGTTAGCGCAATTTTATTGGCCTGGTTACACCAAATATATCACAAATCATGTTCGTTCGTGTTCATTGTGCCAAAGAACCACACAAAAAGGCAAACACCCTACAGCTCATGTTCAGAAAACTGATTTGGCATCACGCCCATTTCAAAAGATTGCTGTGGATATTGTGGGTCCACTTAACACTACTACAGATCGTGGTAATCGATTTATCTTAACCATGATTGATTTATGTACTCGTTGGCCGGAGGCTATCCCGCTCAAACACATCACTAGTAGATCCATCCTAGATTCATTTTTATTGATTTTCAGTAGGATAGGATTTCCATTATACATTTTATCAGACAGAGGTAGTCAGTTTATATCTGCGGCTACCCAAGCAGCGATGAAAGTGCTGGGTATTCCACAGGTGTTTAGTTCACCGTGACACCCAATGACGAATGGGGTAAATGAAAATTACAACGGGGTCCTTAAACGAACCCTAGCAAAAGTTGCGACTGAACGTTCGAAAGACTGGGACATTATATTGCCTGCAGTATTATTTGCGTACCGGGAGGTACCACAAGCTAGTACTGGTTTTTCTCCATTTGAGCTCGTGTACGGAGCCAATCCTCGTGGTCCATTGATGCTATACAATGACATGCTGACTAACAAAACATATAACCACCCTAAAAGAGAAGCGTATGAAATGGTTACGCAGTTGCGACATAAAATCATGACAGCTTGTCAAATTGCTAAATCAGCACTTGAGAAGGCAGGGGAAAAATATAGGCAATACGACAATAGAAAGACCAAGACAATAGTCTTGAAGGAAGAGGACAACGTGCTACTGTTACTTCCCGACCCTCGGGATTGTCTTGTTACTTCGTGGCAGGGTCCATTTAGAGTCATCAGAAAGGTTAGCGACGTCGATTATGTCATTGAGGTAAAAGGGAAAAATAAAATTTTCCACATTAATATGCTAAAACCTTATGTTACACGTGACACTGACACTCCGTATGATAACCAACAAATACCACATAGAGTTGCAGCAGCTTGCTGGGTTATCAACGAACAACAAGAAGACGCTATTACACAACAAATACCAACACCAACAGTTAACAGTGATAAGGATTGGCAAGCAATACAAATTAATAACAAACTATCACCACAAGATAAAGATAAGCTTATTTCAGCTATACAAGAGTTTAGCACAATCTTTTCTGATAAACCTGGGCAAACATCACTTAGTAAACACAAAATTACTTTACTATCTGATATTCCAGTAAAGGTAAAACCATATCATATCCCTCTACATTATCTGGATAAGATTACAGCAGAAATATCTGAACTTGATCAAAGTGGTATAATTAGGAAGTCCATTTCAAATTATTGTTCTCCGGTAGTCATTGTGAAGAAAAAAGATGGTTCACTACGTTTGTGTGTCGATTACAGGAAAGTGAACGCGTTAACACTCCTCGATGCTGAACCAATGCCAAATATCGATGAACTAATCGAAGGCATGGCAAACTCTAAGCTATTTTCAAAGATTGATCTTACTAATGGGTATTGGCAAATCCCCATGGATGAAGATTCCATACATATTACAGCATTTAGTACTCCTTTAGGTTTGTACGAATGGGCATATCTTCCATTCGGGTTACAAAATGCACCAAGCACATTCATGCGTATGATGAGAAAATTACTACACGGTATTTCTAATGTTGCTACATATATGGATGATATCTGTATCCATACTTCTGACATTGACACACATGTTAAAATATTAAAACAAGTATTTCAGAGAATACAACAACATGGTCTGAAAGCAAAACCTAGCAAAATAGAAATAGGTTTCACTGAAATACAATTCCTTGGTCATAGAATTTCTGACGGATTCCGTAAAACTGATCCACAAGTAGTTACCAAGATCTTAAATATTAAACCACCTACCACTAAGAAAGAACTTCGAAGTCTGTTGGGTCTCATTAATTACTATCAGAAATGTATTCCCAACTTTGCTGATATGACGGCAACATTTTCTGAACTTCTAAAAAAAGGTCAACCAACGAAAATTATCTGGACAGGTGATCATGATAAATTATTACAACAGATCAAAACTCTGTTCAGCACATATCCTATTCTTAAATTGCCTGATATCTCTAAAGATTTCGTTTTACAAACAGACGCTAGTTTTCATGCAATTTCAGCTGTTTTACTTCAAATACATGATGGTAAATTGCATCCTATTCTGTACTTTAGTAAGAAACTATCAGATACTCAGAGAAATTATGCAATTACTGAACTGGAAGCTTTAGCGTTAATTGAGAGCATTGATAAATTTTCTAGATACCTTCTTGGGAGAAAATTCCTAGTTCTTTCTGACAATAAACCATTGCAGATCTTTAAATCTGGTCATCCAAAGAACTCCAGAATTCACAGATGGTCACTTCTGTTACAGGACTATGAATTTGATATCTGTCACATTCCAGGCAAAGACAATAATTTGGCAGATCTTCTTAGTCGTCTCTAAAATAATTATGTATGTTATATTCTCTTACTTATTGTCTGCGTTCGTATTTGGATTTTCGTTAGGCTGATTAACATATATTGCATACATTCACCCAGGTAGATTACTGTTGAAAACCAACAAATTGCGAATTATGTTAAATTTGTTAGTGTTATTCGGATATGTACATGGTTTGTTTAATTCGTTCTTTGGCAGGGACATTGTTCGCCATGACGAAGTGACACTGCAAAGTCGAGTGCGATTGATCACATGTGCGCGGTAATTGACGAACTATACCTGAACACTTCTGGATTATCGGAAATCGTTTGTATTTCTAAAATAATGTTATGTCATATTAGTACGGCATATTCGTATTAAACAGTGATAGTATAGTTATATTTCGAGGATCGAAACCTGACTCTTGATGAGAGTATATGTGTTGAACACTGATACAGTAGATGAAAATAGACACGGTTTTCGTCGCGAAACGACATATGTCAATATTAATTGTACCCTTATGATCACTACTTGAGTAACATTATTCATTTCATTAATTAATAATTAATTTATTGCTAATGCGTCGCATAGAATTATATATATATTTTCTTTCACATAATTTCAGTTCAAAAAGTTAAGTAGTTACATATTCTTATTAGTATTGTTCATATTTGGTACTTAATGATGATGAGTCATAGGTTTTTAATTTTACTGTGATCGCTATTGCCAAGTATAGCCACCACTACGTATATCATTATGAAATACGCCATTAAACGATATTGTCACTCGGTCATTATTCCCACATTTACACAACGAGTTATGATGACGTCTTTAAGTAGCATTTACCTTGATTACGCTTCAGATTATGACGTCATAATACTAATACCTCACCTACCCGTTTAATGAGATTGAGATTCTTGACATAGCACAGATGGTTACAAGACACTAGTAAATGCAACTGGTACCTGTTTATTTACTCACGTCCCCTTACTCCAGGTTTTGACCTAGAGAAGGACGCTTGTCCTTAGGGACAAATGAGGGACTGATCGTTATGGTTAGTTAGTACAGCCTCCCCATGAGCTGTACACACGACATCTACCGTCGGGGTGTAGCTTAGAGGGCGTGCCCATTATATATTAATTTTTTTTTATTATTTTGTGGGTAATCGATAGGTGTCCATAGCATCTTGCTAGTCCCATAAAATTCATTGTGTCTGCACTGCTATGTGTCAGGTTAATTCTCTTGATGTAAAAAATGATTACATCATTTTAAAAAGGAGGGGGGCATACTGCCACATTGCGTTTAGACATAATGACGTCATCGGAAAAGGCGGTAGAAAATCATATAAGGAAAACCCCACAAGTAACTAAGAAACGGTTGGTAAACAACACAAAGGACAGTGACGTCAGAGGACAACAGAGAAGGACAACGGAGAGGACCTTGTGTGATTCGGCTGAGGCGCGACATATTTGGTGGAGCTGTGGGCGTTCAGAGATTTTGGTTGTAAGGATTATCAGGTGGAGGATGTCTGACGAGAAGACTGTCAATATCAAAGAGAAAACCCGTGGGCACGGAATACCTAGACAATCTTTCAGATGAGAATAGCGGGATAAACGGCGATCCGAGGTAAAGTCAGATAATACGTGGATATAGTTTGCAGATATTGTGTAAATGCTATCCCTGTGTTAAGGGGGAACTTTACGGTCTGGACGACCACTGTATTGATCTAGCACCACAAATAAACGTGTGTGTAAGTACTTTCACTATCGGAATGGCGTCGGTTGATTCTTCGCATTTCATTTGCAAAGTTTGATGTGGAACTTTAACTGTTGTTGAGCCAGAGCTTTGACGTTGACTTTCCAGTTAATTGTTACGGGAGTAGTTGACTCATGGCAGTCAGTATGTTTTTTTATCTATCAAGACACCTCCCATCAGATGTTATGACCGTTGTGCTATGGATAGGTATAACTCCATCTCTGGTCCCCGCCATGGATTGTAGCTATTTTGCCTTATTTTAAAAGCACATTATAATAAACTATCGCCTGTATAGACGACAAAGTGACATTAGTTGTTGTAGATGCAGTGCGTACGGACACACACATACACGCACACACGCACAACGATTATACCTTCCGAAGGAGAGCAGCCCTGCAGTGATAATAGTCAATAGATGTCCACCGAATGCAGTGAAATAACCCCTGGCCTCCTAATAGTAGCCGACTCAATGGCGAAAGGTTTACGGACGTGGATAATGATCCCGCATGCCCCCATTAGAAACACATCTGCGCGCGATTTGGCAGCAGACTGCGTTGCGTTGGTTTTTTTACGAAATGGTATGGGTGCCGGTCGTTCAGAAAGCAATGGAAAACTACTGAACGTAAACTTGCCAAGAGATCACAACAGCAAAAAATGCTGGTGTTAACTGCAATGTCATGTAAAGGATATGCAACTAACTTTTAAGCAGCCATGTGCAGGACGTGACGATTCCTTGGGTGAGCCCAGTACCAGAGCGCTATGTGTTGGCTCTGCAAGTATAGAAGATTCCTTGGATGGCGGGGAATGCCCATGGTCTGCCCCTGCCTTCCCTTGAGGGCTGACCAGGATGTCTTTGGCTGTTCTATATGGGCCAGCTGGGATGGGGGATAACACCACAACAGTGAGAATAAAAACGTCATAAGAAACCCCCGGGATGGTTAACCCGGTCAACAAATGCCCGCAGCAGTCGGATGTGTCGACCTAACGGCGCAGGAACGCAGCTTTGCTGTAAACAGGCACAACGCAATCACATCCGAAAAAAAACTCTGGATGAACGAAGAAGAAGAAGAAGACAACTAACTTTTAACTCCTAATAGTTTATTAATGCATTGAGTATTCATTGGGTATGGGTTGGGGCTGCAAACAGTATCAAAGAGCCAGCTTGAAAGTTTGGAGCGCATACAGAATGCTGCCATGTGGGTCATCCTGGGGTGCACAAAGGACACATCAATACCAACAATGGCTGATAGACAAAGGGTCTTTCAAGCCAAATAATACCTGAGAGGTGCTGCAGATAGAGAACACCCCCTGCATGAAGCCATGGATATGGTCAAGGGTCATAAACCAAGACGAGGTAGGTCTTAGATGGCATAGGTAGAAATATCTATACTTCAGGTGTGTGATCTCCATCCATCCATCATATACCATGCCGATAAGCGTGGGCGGTCATGTTTTGCCATCTCACTCGATCACCAGAGTCGTGGATCAGCTCCGTGTTTCTGTCTCGACCATACCACGTGGCCAAGCCATCCAGGTATTTGCTTCTAGGTCTTCCCCTTGGTCTGTTCCCCTCGATCTTACCAGTTGTCAACAAGTTCTCCAATTCACTTCTTCTCATAACATGCCCAAAAACTTTTGACTGTCTACGTCTAATGTCTCTAATCAGTTTACGATCTTCATTTGTTTCTTGAAAGACTTGTTCATTGGTTTTTCTGTCTGTCCATGGTATTTGGACTATCATGTCGTTAAGTCGCTAAAAACCTAAGTCACGTCACCCGTCGACTTCACTATTACGTTCGTATAAGTGCTCAGTGTGTTGTGGCCTACCGTTATGGGGTTCAAATCTACATCGAAGCGATTTTACAAATTAACCTGGGATCTCAGGTCACTCAGCCTAAGATAGATACCACGAAATATGTTGGGCAGTAAAGGCGGACGGCGCGATACTGACCACACCACCCACCGTGTGCCAATGCTCCTAAGGCTGTAAAATAGTTTTTCACTATTTCCCCTACTACCTTGCTCTATGGTCCTTCTGAAATACAAGTCCACGTTAGCGTTATGTCCGAGAAGTGCCCATCCAGTGATATCGATCATGTAAGCAACTGACACTAGTTCACGGCACTGAGTTATTGCCTGTAAATCATCACAGTACAGAGATGTATATAGAGATGTTCTCTTTGTCTAATACTGATATTCCTGATAAAGTTTTGAATAGACTGTATTCAAAGCATGAGCATAAGTGTCTTGTGCCATGCCGATAAGCTTTGGTGATCATGGTTCACTCATCAATGTCCGTGTTCTTGTCCTGGCTATACTATTTGGACAAACCATTCAGATAGTTATCGCTTCGTCCTTCTCAAGCTCTCTTCCCTTTTCAAGATTGCCAGTTATCACTCAGCTTTCAAGTTCATTTCTCCCAGAACCGACTCAAACCCACACAGGTAATCCCTATAACATATTGCACTATAACAGTACACGTCGTTGATTTATACAGGCAACGAAGAACTCGCGGGAGTCCTTGAGGCCATGCAAGTATTTCTGGCATCTCTTTATGTCGCAAACAATCGTTATTTAAAAATAATAATACAGAAGTAGGTGTCTACCAGCACGAAAATGGACACAGAACGTTGCAGACACTTCTGACATACAAATTAACAAGAAATTAGTTTTCATCCGGCTGTGATAAGTGCGGCGTTCTGCACAGCAAGCGCTACATGAAGCTGAAAACTGAGTGAGGAGATGTGAGCACAGTATGGGGACAGGAGTCGAAGTAACGACTAGGACAGAGACATTCACAGTAACAACTTAAACAGTGCGGTTAAAAGTAATGTTTGGGAATAAAGAAATACGGAAAACTGAAAGCGTTGTGATTAACAAGGCGTCACTGATCAGCATAAAATGGAGGCTGTTTAAACGTGACTCTTCGCAGAATGGGCCCAGTTTCTTGGATGAAATAGAAAGACAAATAAGGAAGCTCTAGAATAAATCCATATAAAAGGTTTGTTGCTGAAAGAAATGAAATAAGAAAGACAAGGTATTGCGGTTACATATGATAATATAACAAACTGAATACCACAGTTGAGAACAAAAAATTTAGAGGATAATAAACATTTAAATGGATATAAACCATAATGACAAGGTTAGGATACATGTTCACCGAGTGTCTTGTCCACAGGCGTAGACGATCACGCTTCTCCACATGTCGCGATCTCTAACAGAATGTATTAATTCATGAGCTGACACTTTTCCGTGCCAAGACGACAGGATGGCAAGCATCTTCTCTCGCTGCCTTCCCATTGATCTTTCCAGTTATCACATCATGTTCCAGTTTTCTCTTTGCATATTGTGGCCAACAAAAGTGCCATTTTCTGACGTTTGTCAAAAGTTGTCTTTGTGTATTATCTTTATTCAAAACGTTGAGATTACAATTTGGCTGTTGATAGAATTTTTAGCTTTCTTCTGTAACACATCTCGGGGGCCTGAATGGGTGTTTTTGCTATTTTACTGAGGTCGGGATAATGGGTGTTTTTGCTATTTTACTGAGGTCGGGATAATGGCGTTTTTGCTCGTTTACTGAGGTCGGGATAATGGGTGTTTTTGCTCGTTTACTCAGGTCGGGATAATGGGTGTTTTTGCTCGTTTACTGAGGTCGGGATAATGGGTGTTTTTGCTCGTTTACTCAGGTCGGGATATAGCCTAGAAGAATGGGCAACCAAGACGCAATATCGACAATGCTGGAGGTCTGTCGCCGCTAACCGACACCGCAGACATAACCAGATGATGATCTGCATATGGTGTGTTTCTTGCTACATAATTGGTTAATACGAGTAAATGTATAAGTAAACAGCTTTCGTATTGATTGTTATGTGTGATCTTTCCTTGTCTTCCATTCCCCGTCCCATGAGATCTAATCAATTAGTATACATTTGTAAATCTGATTATCATCACCTCATGTAGCGAAATCAATAAATTAAGGGGGGATAACAGCGCTACAGATGGGAAAATGCGATGTATGTAGAAGTTTAAAGAATGTAATGTTGTCAGCGTTACCTTAATTGTACCACGGAAAACAGAATGGACGTTGTGGTTACACATCCTTCGCCAGCAAACAAGAATCTAAAAAAAATTGCGTGACCTTTGCAGGACGTGGTGATAAACCTCAACCCTAGGTTGCTTTTCTAAACAATTTTACGTTAAGTAGTTTACTATTGCTTTCTGAACTAGAAGTCAACGGTGAAGTCCAACTGACCACTGTAAAGGTTGATTCTGCTACACCGTTATCAGCGCACTGGAAGTTTAAGAGCGTGAGCATTTCGGCCACGTCAACTATGAAAGATATAATAGACACACCTAAACTAACAAAATTATTACTATATTTGACTTAACGGAAGTACTAACATATGGTTGTAATAAATTACACTTAACCATCACTTCCTGCCAACATTGGCTATTTTCACTCAGTGATCTCACTTTCATGCCTGCAGAAGTCAAAGCAGTTATACAGAAAAGACCTTAAAAAAAATCAACGGGTCCAGATGGAATAACAACAGAAGCTATTCAGGCCTGTGGGAAAACAGGCGTTAATGGCTAACACGAATTTTTAATATAGCATGGGAAGAAAGAAAAGTCCCAGATGATTGGCAACAGGCAATAATAGTTCCAATATGGAAAAAGAAAGGCAATATGAGAGAGTGGGAAACATACAGAGGTATATCACTCCTGAGACATATAGGGAAAATGTACGCAAAACTATTGGAACAAAGAGCTAGACTCATAGTTGAAAAACAGTTAAGCAAAGTAGTAGTACGTCATGTGGTTACTAGACCGGAAATGTGGAGGGCCTCCTCCAATAAATCCTTCTATACTATGTGAAGATTGATAACACCGTATAGAAGGATTTATCGGAGGAGGCCCTCCTCATTTTCGGTCTAGTTACTAGACGACGTAATACTTAAAGTACAATTCGGTTTTCAGAAAGGTAAATGTTGCACTGATGCACTATTTACACTTAAACAAGTATATTATAAATCTATAGAATATAATGACCAGCAGAATACTGTGTTTGTAGATCAGGAAAAGGCTTTCCATAGAGTAGACAGATACAAAGTATGGACCATCCTTGAAGACTATGGGATACAAGGGCAATAGCCAGAAAACAAAATAGACATGTACCACTCAAGCCGAAGTGCAGTAAAACTCAAGAAGGAATATCAGATATGTTCACAGTCAATACAGGAGTGTAACAGGGATGTGTGCTCTCTCCTCTGCTATTTAATATCTACATGGACAGAGTATCCAAAGAAGCAAATCTTGACAGAACAGGTTCAGAAAATGTAGAACTCTTTACTCCAGATGAAACAACTGATCCACAGGATATAAATGAACGTCTATCTGCAGACGATCAGTGCCTGTTTTACAGCGATGAGGGCAGACTACAAAATCATATTAATAATCTGAGTTCAACCTGCAGCAGAAACAATATGAGTATAAATACAGCCAAAACCGAAGTAATGCAAGTCAGCAGAACGACGGGCCCACTAAGTATACAGATAAATAGCACAACTCTGAAACAAGTTAAAGAATTCAAATATCTTGGAAGTATCTTCACAAAAGATGGCAGATAGGACAGAGAAAGCGAAGTCAGATATCAAAAAGCGAGTGCACTTACATATCAACTATCACCCTTACTGAAACATCCAAATATACCCATAACCGCAAAACGACCGATAATAAACAGCATATTCACACTAAAACTATGCTACCAATCTCAGACTTGGACTTTATCCAAATCACTCTCTCACAAAATCAACACCTGCGAAATGAGATGCCTGAGTAGAGCTGCCAACTTAACAATCCGAGGCCGAGTAAAAAATGCTGTTATCAGACAGACAGTGGGATCAACACCGTGTGCCACATTTATTGAAAGACAGAAGATCAAGTGGTTTGGCCATGTCATTAGAATGCAACACCAGCAACTACCATCACTGGCCTTACATCAAAGATCATCTGCGACGAGACCAAGAGGACGCCCAAGAAGAAAATGGATTGACGACATCAAAGACATTGTACAATCACACGGAGTGACCATATCAAGTGCCGCCCACCGTGCGCTGGAGCACAAATTATTCCTCCCCACGACGCTTGACGGCAGAAGTGGAAGATGATGATGGTGATGGTGATGATGATGATGATGATGATGATGATGATGATGATCTCACTGACTGACGCTTTCACGTCTGCAACCTGAGCTGTAGGCATATTTGTTTTGTTTTAGCCTCAACAAAATGTCACTGTGTTTTAATAATCTTCTTCTTCCGTCATATGGCCTGGAGCAGACATAGGCGATCATGACTCTCCTGTTATTGAACGTTGTCATGACATTTGCTGTTGCTGGTGTTATTCTCCGGCTCTATGGCTAGGGAGTTAAGGAAGCAAGTTGTAATCCCGCATATTGGGTTCGAAATACAGCTGAGAGAGATTTGGCAGCAGACCGCCTTTTGTTGGTTTTCAAACAATGGTGCGAGTGCCGGTCGTTCAGAAAGCAGTGGCAAACTACAGACAGTAAAACTTGCCAAGAAATCAAAAACAGCAACAACAAAAAAAAAACAAACAAACTGGGATTGACCGCGACGTCCTTTAAAGGATATGCAACTAACTTTAACTACCCTATTATTGCAGAACTGTTGAAAATAGACAGATCTATGACCAGGTGTAATTATCATACTTTCTACTTGTCGTTGTTTCGTATGCAGAAGAAAACTGTGTAAGCGGCGATTCTGTTCCTTGTGATCGTGTTCCTGTGAAAGCTGACAAATTACACACTCTGCTTCATGGAAATGAAATGGTCATTTCTGTTAATACAAGACACAATGGTTAGTGCGCTTGCTTGCCAAGCCAATGGTCTGGGTTCAATCCGGCGCATTGGCAGGGTTATATTTTCCAGATGAGTATGACTCTGGAATCGACCCAGTCTCGGAAAATGGTTATCTGATAATTTTTGTTATTTGTCGCGTACCCACGACCATCGGGTTAACAAGCTAACGCCCTGGCCACTTTGCTACGACGTCTTCACTTTTACGTCTAGTGTACACACATGTACAACTAAAGTCTGCTTTTAAGTAACTGATCCAGACATTTCTCGCAGGGACGACGTAACCCATCAAATGTCTCCGTCGAATGCATGCAACCTCGTTGACGGACAAGAATGCTGCACAGACAACAGCAGCAGACAACAGTTTGCAGGCATTCGAAAAGGACAAACTGATAGGAAAATTCAAAATCTAAAGTCTCCAACCTGCTCATTTAGGTGATAAGCATAACGGTAGAGTCGATAGAGAGAAGGATCAACACAGCCATAATGAAGTGTCTAGAAGTGCCTGTCGGACGTGGTCCTGTACTACAAAAAAAAAAAAAAAAAGCAAAAAAGCTCATACTACTCCTTAAAACCGTCACCAAGAAATATACACTTAGAGATGTCAGGGTCGCGATGATGTTATGCGATCTCCCAGACCAAACAATCCGTGACTTCCAACCCGCACCAAGAAAATAGGAAGGAAAGCTATCGATTCTGCCTGTGAATCACTGAAACTAAAGGAAACGATGGAGTGTATCTACTCCAGTAAACAAATTTCAAGGCACGGCCAGGGATCGCAGAAATATTGTGGTCCAGAAAATCCGCGAAGGAGAAAGCGACAAGGAAGTGTAAAAGGTTTTGCAACAGTCGCAATAAGGCTAGAGGATGTCATGAGAAGGGGTTTTGAAAGGGTCCGGGACCTGGATTGACATGTCACTCCCTCGCGACTAAACTTTAATGTGAGATCACTTTACAATGACCTAACCTCAGCTGCCTACCTAGCCAATTGGATAACATCCAACGATGCAACATACCACCTCAGACGACAATCAGAGCTCTCAAATACTATTGCCTGCAGAAGTCGGATGTGTCGGCCTAAGAACGCAAATAAACCTGGACAACGCAAAAACGTCTGAAAAAACACTCCGGATGAACGCAGAAGAAGAAGAAGAAGAAAAAGAAGAAGAAGAAGAAGAAGAAGAAGAAGAAAAGGCAGAAGAAGAAGACTATAGTCGTGCGTAAGTTAGTACGCGGGCAACGCCAATTCATATGTCGCAACTGCAAAGTGCTAACTTAACTGGTCACCATTGTGGATGTGGTGAGAATGCAGATAAAACCTCGCGCTGGTTATAGAAAAAGACGGAACGAAGAATGAAGCAAATCTCCACAGTAAGATGGTCCATTACTCGCATAGCGAACCGTGTGCGGAACGGCAATAGAGGCAAACGACTGGAGAAAGAAGTGGACTTTCTCCCTGTCAAGTCTATGGTAATGTGAGAAGTAAACAGCACAATGCCCCAAGTTCGTAACGTTTGCCTTCCGATGGTTACTGTGATTGTTGGGTTGGCGAATTTATGGGCAAGTGCAATCATCGATGGATACCATATCTGGCATACAGGATCTGAAAGTACAAAAGTAAAAAGACACATGGGATTCAAGAGTTGGGTGTCCCTCACGTCCCGGGTCCCCTCCCTCGAGAGTGGAAAGAAGATAAAGAGGTCGAAATATTCATAGATCAGAAGTTTCCTGTTGTGCTTGCTCCACCGTGGACTATCAATTACTGGTTGTAATAATACGCTTTATATTACACTGAAAAATAGAGGATTTCAGTTTCTCTTATCACCATGCAACTGTCTGCTTCAATATCTCGGGTGTCAACAAATGCAAACACTCCAGTTAACAGTTTTTGTAACTATGCACACAACAGCTGGTCTCATATGGAAGCAAAGGTAACAATAGGTGCATGTTTTCTTCAATATCTCCTGATCGCTTAGACAACATTGGACTTTCATATCCTCTAGTTATTATATTTAAATCATCCTCACCGTCATGTGCCATGCAGACAAGCTAGGGCGGTCGTGGTTCGTTATCTCATACGGTCACCCGAGTCTCGGATAAGGTCTGTAATGTAAATTAATTTAACATAATTACCATTTGTATTTCATACATCGAATAATTACCTTTTATAAGGTGTGAAAAGCAAAATGTATGACTAATTTAAAGGAAAAGTTAAAGTATAATGGCCTTACACATATTGGCCCCTTACCTGTCCGCCTGCCTTCCTGCCTCCCCGCCTACCTACCTACCTACCTACTACCTACCTACCTATTACCTACCTAACTACATACCTACCTACCTACCTACCGATCTACCTACCTACCTACCTATCTGCCTGCCTACCTGCCTACTTGCCTGTCAGTCTGCCAGCCTGTTTGCCTGCCTGCCTCCCTGACTGTTTGTCTGTCTGTTGACCTTGTCTGCTTGTCTGCCCGCCCGCTGCCTATCCATTCATCTATCCATAATAATTGTCTAATTAGTCATTGTTATTTTCTATTGCAATATCCTGCTGTAGTCAATATCTTCTTTATGCCAAACGTAGATTTTATATTTTGCGTATCCCTTACGGGACGTTGCAGTCAACACCAGCATTTTTCAGCTGCTGTTGATGTACTAAGCAAGTGTTGCGTTCAGTAGTTTGCTATTGCTTTCTGAACGACCGGCTCCCATACCAGCACGTTATAACACAACGCGACACGGAAACGTAGATTATTGATGATTAATTCCTAGTTATATACTGTCCCCCACTCTTGCTAAAATACATCATGAGAAACTGAAGCTTTGGTTCCCAAACAAGTCAAACCCATAAACAAGTAGAAATATTTTAATATCTGAGTCACTGGTGGCAACAGGCGTAAAGAATTAGCCTGCAACATGAGACGGTTTTAATGTATTAACGGGTATGCAACGTAGCTTCTACACATTTCAGGAATTTTTTTTATTGTATACACAGCAGTTACAACAAAAACATGTACACTACATTTCCGTTACATCACTATCTTTTGGAAACTACATACTTTTGCCAACGTTCATGAAACTGATGGAAAAGATTCCTGAAACCAAATCTGTGGAATCTTTATTAGCTGCACTGTAATATTGTTGACTACGTCCTTTCATTCTTGAATCGCAGCCTCTTCTGTGTTGATTTAAGGTAGAGTAACAAGTCAACAGTTAAGAATGGTAAGCCGGGAGGTCATGTAGGATGTTGCAGGAAGTCACATTGTGCGCTGCGAGGTACTGCTTCACTACTAGGGATCGATGTGCTGGACCATTGTTATGCAGAAGAAGCTAACTGCTCTTCATTTTCCTGATCGATTCCTTCGATTGCTTCTCTTAGACATCATCATCATCATCATCATCATCATCATCATCATCATCATCATCATCATCCTCATCATCATCATCTTCCAGGAAGTCTCCGTGGCGAAGTGGTCAAGCCATTTGACTCGGGCTCCGAAGGTTGTGGGTTGGATCTCCAAAGCTGTGTTTGCTACACCTTAGAGTTTCCTGTTCCCGTCCACCACCACCAAGAGGTGGAGCTGGGATTTTCCCTTCATCCAGTTATGTGCACATGACGCAATTAGAAAAAAAAACATCCATGGGTAATTAGAAATTGAAAAGAGCAGACGGAATAGGCGGCTGCCCGGGCTACATTATCAATTTTGAAAAATTCTGCGCAAAACAAAGAGTGTATACTATATTGCCTATATGATTTTGATGTGCGCACATTTTGATTGTCGCTACCGAGTTCGTGCACTGTAATGAGTTTTTTCTTGCGTGGTCTATGGGGATACTCGAGTGCAATAAAGGTGATCTTTAAAGAATATCCAAAGCGAAATTATAATCATTCAGCGCATCTACGCGTTATGGGTTAGCAGTAATGGATCTCCTACAGTTTGTGACCTCAGTCTACATCCTGCTAGACTGTATCCTGACCTTATCTTGACATTGACCTTCTTGTGACTTCACTCTACATTCTACTAGGCTGTATCCTGATCAATCAAGGTCTGTTGTCTGTTAATTTACGTCCTTTAGTTCCTAGTTCGTTGCTCTCGTTTTCCTTAGTTGTATTTTAAATTAGATTGTTAAGGCGTTTGTCGCGACTAAAGACATTTTGCCTTCCTAGTTTTCATTTCCGTTATTAATGCATCTCTTAAGTTGAGTTGTTCTAGAACCTTCTTGTTTGTCTACTTTCCAAGAATTTCAGCCCAGTCATCTCAATACCCACATTTTTATTGCTTCATGTTCACTCACGATCTTTTCAGCCATGGTTCTCAATTTCACGCTAGGCAGTAGTATTGAATACACATAGCCAGACAACTAGCCTCAGTTTCAGTTTCTGCTATTTATTTTGGGCGAGCATAATATATTTAATGTTGTATATTATGCACTTTGCCATTTCAATTCTGTTTGTGATGCCCGTGTTATTTGTGCCATCGTCTAATATTATTTGGTTGAGCTAGTTGCTTCTTGGGATAGTCCACACGTGTCTCGTTGTACTATGTCATTCCACAGTCATCTGTCTCTTGTGCTGCCAATCATTTTTGTTTACCGATGTTCCTTCGTCCCATGATGCCACACTTTTAGGTCTTTTCTACCCGTCTAATTTTCACATTGTCACGACGTAAACTCGCTTTCCCTTCTCATGATGTTTCCAAAGAATATGAACTGTCTTCGTCTGATGCAATAATCCAGTTCTCTTTGTAAGTTAACTTCTTTCAAGATATCTTCGTTACGCTTTATACCGTCTACAACGGACTTGGAATTGAAAGAACTCATTGGCTTGGTCTCTAGGAACCTCCCCCCCCCCCCCCTTCCCTCTCCCCACGCAGGGGGAGCACTGAGCAAGGCAGACGCAACAATGATCACTATTCGCACGAGGAAACACACAGAGTTGACCACGGACGGAGGGACTTCAGGAATCCAGTTTCACACAGGCAAAAAGGAGCGTTATAGAAAACGAAGTAAGTGCGTAACCACCCGCCACAAGAACCACACGTGTAGACATTCTACTTAAACTAGCAACTACTCTAGAACCACACGTGTAGACATACTACTTAAACTAGCAACAACTCTAGAACCACACGTGTAGACATACTCCTTAAACTAGCAACAACTCTAGAACCACACGTGTAAACATACTCATTAAATTAGCAACAACTCTAGAACCACACGTGTAGACATACTCATTAAACTAGCAACAACTCTAGAACCACACATGTAGACATACTCCTTAAACTAGCAACTACTCTAGAACCACACGTGTAGACATACTCCTTAAACTAGCAACTGCTCTAGATCCACACGTGTAGACACCTTAAACTAGCAACGACTCTAGAACCACACGAGTAGACATACGCCTTAAACTAGCAACGATTGTCTGGAAGAGGCTAACGAGAACAACACATTATACACGAGTATAAGAAAGAGGCAAACAGTGTTCCCTGGTCACATAATGCGAAGCGAAGTATAGGAAAACACAGTGACAACTGGAAAGATCAGGGGGGAAAAGAGGTAGAGGCAGACCGAGAGAAATAATACTGAATGAACTGAGACAGTGGTATTAGGAATATCATCAGCAGAGTTGTGCCAGAACAGCAAGGACCAAAATCTGTGGAGAGACTGCAGTTGGCAGGACACATGATGGTAATGATGATGATGAAGTCCCAGAGACCAGTGTACACATCGTGTGCATGTTATCTACATCTAGCTTCACGTTGGAAACCTATTGACCGGCTGATGATACTAGAAGCAGGTTTTCTTGCTCGTGTTCAGAATTGAAAAAAAAAAAATCCTAGCAAAACTGGTTAAACAAGCAGGATCCCCATTCAACGACAACAGAAACCTGTGTTTTAAATTCCGAAACGATGTCTTGTAAACAATTGCAATTGTCTATAGTTTCTGTCTAATGTATATTGATGCCTGTTGCCATTTCAAACCTTTGCTGTTAATGTTTTTTTTTTAATGAGATATTTGAATAGCCGGCTTCCTAGCCTAGAGGTTAGCAACTTTTCTCTGTAATCTCGTATACTCTCGTAAGTAAGGAGACGACGGTGAGAATCAGCAGTGGTTCGAATCGCGTCGGTAACTTACGGGGTATGTGAGCCGGCCGCTCAGAAATCAATGGCAAACTACTGAGCGTAATTTTGCCAAGAAATCAACAATCAGCTGAAAGATGCTGATGTTGACAGCGATGTCCTGTAAAGGATATGCAAAACATTTAATTATTTATATTTCAATAACCGACTGCATGTTTTCAATTTCTGTTGATGGCGGGTGGCGGGGTAGGGGTATCTCTTATCACAGAGCAAGTAAGGTGCCTCGCTAATCTAAGGGTCACCCTTGGGCAAAGTAGAGACCTTTCGATTTCACCATCATACAAATTTATGCACCAACAACAAACAGCAGTGATGACAGTGTCTGTGAATTTTAGAATGATTTGAAGAATGTCTTCAAGAAATGCGAACATTCGGGAATTAAATATCCTAATGGGTGACTTGAATGCCAAAGTTGGAATTTAACAGGACGGATACATAGTAAAAAGTATGGACTAGGCCAGGGGTGGGCAAAAAACGGCCCGAGGGCTGCATGCGGCCCGGCAACTGCTATTATGCGGCCCTCGAGGGTATTTAGAAATAAACATTTTTACTTCGATTTTAAGTTATTTTGTTGAATTTTACATAATTTCATGTCATCATCATCATCTTCCACTTCTGTCTTCAAGCGTCATGGGGGAGGAATAATTTGCGGTCAAGCGCCAGATGGGCGGCACTGGATAGTGTCACTCTGTGTGATTGTACAATGCCGTTGATGTCGTCAATACATTTTCTTCTTGGACGTTGTCTTGGTCTTGTCGCAGATGATCTTTGATGTAGGGCCAGTTATGGTGGTAGTTGGTGTTGCATTCTAACGACATGACCAAATCATGTGATCTTCTGTCTTTCAATAAATGTGGCACAAGGTGTTGATCCTACTGTCTGTCTAATAACAGCAATTCTTGCTCAGTCTCGGATTGTTAAGTTGGCCGCTCTCCTCAGGAATCTCATCTCACAGGTGTTGATTTTGCGAACGTGTGATTTGGATAAAGTCCAGGTTTGAGATTGGTAGTATAGGGTTGGTGTGAATATGCTGTTTATTATCTGTCGTTTTGCGGACACGGGTATATTTGGATGTTTCAGTATGGGTGATAGTTGATATGTAAGTACAATAGCTTTTTATTTTATCTACCATTATGATATAGGTCTTTATTGTCGGACTGCACCTTGCATGCTGTCATGCGAATTTCAACAAGGAAACTTTCTCCAGATTTCAAGAATATTGCATTTACATCTCATTAGAAATCCAATATATATATATATATATATATATATATATATATATATATATATATATATATATATATATATATATATATATATATATATATATATATATATATATATATATATATATATATATTATAATAAAAACATTGTAAAATCTTGTTAACAAATTAGTAAATGTTTTTGTCCATATTGTAAAATATTATGTATAAATGTATAAGTAAAATAAAATTGTAATAATTAGTTATTTAATCTGTTTAATAGCCTATACATAATTCATAATTACTTATTGTGATAGGTTGCTGTAAACAAAGTGGACATAATATATATGCGGCCCCCCAATAGCTTTACATTTGTCAATGTGGCCCTACGCACAAAATGTTTGCCCACACCTGGACTAGGCGAACAGAATGAACAATTTGCAGACTTGTACAGTAGGCAAAAAAAAAAAAAAGCATGAGATTTATTATTGGAAACATCTGGTATCAACATCACCCAATGAGATTATGGACATGGAGGAGTCCTGACCATAAGATAAGAAATCAGACTGTTTACATTCTCATCAACAGAAGATTTCGAAATGCCTTAAAGGTCGCAAAAACTATACAGAGAGCAGGCTGATACAGCGACCACAGATTAATCATAAGCAATTTATATATACAATTAAAAAGGGTCAAATATACCACACACACACACAATTCGATGAACGTGCACCGAAGAGTGAGGAGATAAAAGATACGTTCAACGTATATGTAAAGAACAGATTTAATGCATTTTCCGATATGGAAATATTATTTCAAGATGTCAGCAATCAATGGGAAATATTAAAGAAATCAGTCAACCAAGCTTCAGAAATAACCATCTAAAAAAAAATTAAGATGATGGGACGTATGAAATGGATGACAGAAAACATCGTAAAACTCATCGAAATAAAAATAAATAACAAAATAACCATCACATTTATGAAGAGATTCACAGGAAAATTAGGAAACTGTGCAAAAAGGCTGAAGAAGCATGGAGTGAGAAAATTGCAGGGAAATCGAAAACCAACACAATAACCGGTGTACAAAATTAATGCACAGAAGAATTAATGACATCTATATTTATAAAAGGGAATGTTTGTTTGTTTGTTTGTCCTTTATGCGTTCCGGAACGGTCCATCCGGTTGAGATGAAATTTCTACAGATGTTGTTCTCACTCCCTCGGATCCAACTGAAATAGTTAGTTAGTTTAAAATTAGTTTTGTACGTAATAAAACAACATTAATTATTAAAATATTCCAAGGGGACTTAACTTAAGAAAAGTTATATCAATGCACATTACTTTTAGTATCATTGCTGTATTATGTAATTTAAATAATTGTTGTATTTTTCTTATAGTTTTATAAAATGTTTAAAGAAGTTGTATACAGTCATATGCGTTATAAACAAAACTATAAAAACTTTAAGGCATCTTCAAAGTTTTCATAAAAATAATGCATCTATTTTAGATACGTGAACATTTTCTAACTCATCTTTTTATTTCTCTTCGACATCTATACTGAATAATATAATTGTGTTTTTGGAGAGAAAGTTAATTGCATATCCTTTGAAGTACGCCGCAGTCAACCCAGCATTTATTGGGTGTTCGTGATATCTCGGCAAGTTTACGTTCAGTAGTTTCAGGTTGCCTTTTTTAGTTATTGGAATGAAGATAGTTCTCTTCCAATATTTTGGCCATATACCATATTTCATATCTTCTACTGTATATAGTAGAAGAGAATGTTTGTGTGTGTGTGTCTTTTATGCCTTCCTGAACAGTCCATCCGACTGAGATGAAATTTTGTACAGATGTTGTTCTCACTACCGTGGATCCAACTTAAATAGTTAGTTAGTTTAAAATCAACAATTTTTCCTCAAGCACAAAAGAAAAAGACATTACGAGCTTCAGAAATAGACGAGCAACGGGAACGGGAACGGGAACGGGAGCATCAGAAACAGACGAGCAACGGGAACGGGAGAAGGGGCCGAAAGCGTACTCTGTACGCTTAGAGAAATGTATTTGAATGTATAATGACTACTTATATGAATTGTGAGACGCTCCCCTCCAGGGGCTGGACGAAGCCTGGCCATGTCGCCTAGTCACTTATAAAAGAACACATACATAAAAAACCAACGATGACAAAATCATAATAGAAAAAGATAAAGTGTTACATGAGTGGTCAGATTATATTAAAGACATTTACGATGATACAAGAGAAGAAAAGTATGAGATTCGGAGTAATAAAGAAGGACCGTTAATTTTGAAGATGGAGGTTCAGACTTCTCTTCACCATATGAAAACTGGCAAGACCCCGGTCCAGACAACATCACAACATAAATGCTCAATGCCTTAGAAGAATATAGAATAGACCAGGTCACCAGACTGCTGAACACAATATATGATGCTGGAGATATACCTCCCGAATTATGTAATTCGATATTTATTGCAATCCCGAAGAAATCATGAGCCTTTGAATGTGATCAACATCGAACAATAAGTATAATGAGCCACATCACGAAGATTTTGCTAAGACTCATCATGCAAAGAGGAAGAAAATACAACCAGAAATAGGAGAAGAAAAATGTGGGTTCGTCGAAGGCAAGGGTACAGTAAATGTTGTGTATATGCTAAGAACATTAATTGAACGTTTTATAGAGGTAAAAAACGACCTACATTTTTCCTTTATTGACTTCACAGAGGCTTTCGATAAAGTAAGACATGTCAACATGATGAAGATGTTTGCAGATCTACAAATTGATGGGAGAAACCTTAGACTTGTTTAAAAAAAAACATATATTGGAAACAACAAGCTGCCATAAAGATTGATAATGAATTAGATCAATGTCAGCCTATTAAGACAGGTGTGCGACAGAGACGTGTAATGTCTCCAGATCTTTTTTTCCCTATACGGTGAAAATATTTTCAGAAATATAAAAGATAAGGGAGGAATCACTATTCGGGGATGTAACATCGATAACATTGGGTATACGGATGATACGGTATTGATTGCAGACAATGAACAGGATTTGCAACATTTACACGATGTGGTTGTTGCAGACAATGAACAACTAGGGTTAAAATTACATTTTAAGAAAACACATTATGGTAGAAGAAGGAAACCGGGAAGAAGGAAATACCACAATGTAATAGGTAGGCGCAAGAGGTTTGTCTCCAACATCGTGTACAATGTACTCAAGCAGCTAAGCATATAGGGACTAGCGAGTGCTCGTGCATTAAAATAACTCGGCGGGGCTGCAGAAATAGCCTCAAGTTAGCTTTTGAACAATCGGAACGATGTATATGACAGATCGGAGAGGTACAGATAGTATATGTACCTCTCCGCAAGTGAAAGTATAACATGTCTCTCATCGAAGCAGAAGCGAAGAATCTCTCGTTTAAAATCCGGAAACCTTTACTGTCTCAGAAAGTGAAATGTGGGATAAGTGCTAAACTATTTGAACGTCTGGAAGGCATGGTGTGAACGTACGGCAGGAGAAAGACCCCCGAAGTCATGAACCGGATAGGACCCGCCCCTGGAGAGTGTTTGAACATAAGTGACCGAAACAATCAGCGACGGGGGATTTTGTTGATGAACGGATGCTTCCTGTCGTGCTTGCTCTGTGACGGAGTTTTTAATCTCTCTCTCTCTCTCTCTCTCTCTCTCTCTCTCTCTCTCTCTCTCTCTCTCTCTCTCTCTCTCTCTCTCTCTCTCTCAAGATTTATTTGCCGCGGATATAATTTCTACGCGGGGGGATGAAAACATTAAAAGTGCGATAGAAATTACAATAACCTTGACATTGTATTGTAACATGTCAATATTGTTGTTAAGGATGTCAAGCGTGTTAAGCACTGACATCACGGTGACGTCATAAGGACTGTTTAAAGATAGTCGCCCAACTTTTGACATGCACCAAAGATGAGCTGCGTTCAGTTATCATATTTTTTTTTAATCAGTGAAGGGCTGAAACCTTTAGAACTTCCTCGGCGAATGAAGGTCCAGCATGGTGATGCATGCCTGTCAGTCAAGCAAGTGTACGAGTGGAGTAGAAAGTTTCAAAACGCCCTGACTTCTGTGACAGACTGTCCATGACCGGGTCAGGCACACCGAGTTTTGACCCCAGAGTCGATTTTTCTACACTAATCCAAGCACTTGATGTGCGCTGGAGGACTTACATTGAAAGCAGTTATGCCTAAATCGAAAAAGTATAAATTTGTTCTTTACTTTTTCAGAATATATTTCGATGCCCCTTATATCTCAAGGACTCCTCAGGGATTGATATCTATAAATCAAGCAAGATAAGTAGAACTGTGACTTATCTTCACAACCTAAGCCTGAATAAATACAAGAAATGGGGTTAACTGCGATACAGCTGTGAGACTACCAGGGTTAACAGGACAATCACGAAGTGTCGACAGTCAGCTTTTCAAGAACACTGTAAAAATGCAATACGGAGAATGTTACGGCCACAAACCTTCATCAACTGACAAAAACAGAAATAAGTCATAATTATATGTTGTAAATACGTGCTATTAAAAATAAAACAAGCATAGAGAAGTGAAAGTAAGGAACGTATGTAGAAGGCGGTACAGTTCTAGAAGTGGACAGTCTTATTGCTTTAGTGTTATTTATGTTTTTGTCTGTTGTAGTTGTTGTTATTTGTTTTACAACGCTGATGAAGGCTTGTCGGCACCGTTTTGCTTTTGTTAAATGTTGCCCCCTTGTTAGATAGTTTTCTAGTAAATGTGATATACAACAATGCTTGCTAATTCTATTGTACATACTGTAGAATAAAGATAATCTGTTATAAATGGATGAAGAACATTTCTTCGAATTCAGCAGACTTAAATTGAAGTTATTCAACCATATTTCCCCCCCCCCCCCAAAAAAAAAGGTCGCCAACTTCAAATCTTAAACGATATATATTCTTTTCCCCAAAAGTGCTAAAAAGTAGATAGTCTGGCAAAGATAAAGTTGTTGCATATCATTTACAGGACGTAGCAGTCAACCACAGTATTTTCAGGCTGTACGTGATTCCTGGGCAAGTTTACGTTAAGTAGTTTGCCATTGCTTTCTAAACGACTGCACCCATACCATTTCATACAAAACCAACGTAAGGCGGTCTGCTGCCAAATCGCCCACAGCTGCGTTTCGAACGCGGGTATGCGGGTTTTCAAACAGCGCCCGAAATCCTTCGCCACGGAGTCGGTTGCCAAAGATTTAGACGATAAAAAAAAAGTCGAATATCCCAAGGTCATAGCAGTTGACTAATAATACAGTCATAATGAAATTGTTTAGCACTATTTGAAACGTAAAAGCATGAAGGGTATTACGAAGTTTGATTGGACAACTTCAGAAGAGTTTGAAATCAAGAGTGGAGGTAAGCAAGCTTGTGTACTCACTAGCTCCCACCCTCTTTGGAATATAATTTTCACTTCTACTGAAATATGCCTTTCTTGATCAGGATGGTAGTATATACATTCACTCACGCTCAGATGGCGGCCTCTACAATGCTCAGAGATTAAAGGCCAAGACCAAAATTAGGAGGGTACTGATCAGAGAGTTGCTTTTTGCAGATGATACTGCAATTACGACCCACTCTGAGGAAGAATTGCAATGTCTACTATCTGCATTCTCCAATGCTGGTTCTGAATTTGGTTTAACAATAAGCAAAACGAAGACACAGATTATGCCACAAGATGCACATGGGGTACCAGCAATCTTTATTGACGACGCCAAACTGGAGATAGACCATTTTACATATCTAGGAACAGAGGTAAATAGCAAATTATCCCTAGATCAGGAAATCAACATCAGGATTGGTTAAGGCAGCAACAGCAATGAACAGGTTAACATGAAAGAGTCTAGTAGAACAGGAAGCTTACTGCCAAAACAAAAGTCCTTGTCTACCAAGCCTGTGTCCTTATTACTTCCTTTTTATGGCAGTAAAACCTGGTCAACTTACTCACACCAAGATAAACGTTTAAACAGCTTTCATATGCGGTGTCTGCGAAGAATACATGGGATTAAGTGGCAAGACAAAATCACAAATACTGAAGTATTGGAAAGATCAGGCTGTGTATCAGTTTGTTCCATGAACAGTCTTCATAAACGTATATGGATAGAACACGTTAGGAGGATGGATGATGGTAGAATACCAAAGGACATCATTTTTGGTGAATTACAGATGGGTAAGAGATCTCAGGGACGGCCTCTACTACGATACAAAGATGTGTGTAAGCAGGACATGATTGATACAGGCATTGATAATGCACATTGGGAGCAAGTCGCCGTCGAACGTATTGCATGGAGGGCAACTATCAGAAATGGAATAAGGACAAAGGAGAAAATTATTGCAGATATGTCACACACTGAGCGCGTGAGACTTAAGATGTTGCGTGGTGGTGAAAACGACCATGTGTTCACATGCATCCATTGTGGACGAACATGTATATAGCAAATTGGTCTGATCAGTCACATTCGCTACCGCCATGGGTTGTAGTTATTACGCCTTTTTGAAGCACAATGTAACCAACTATCGTCTGTGAAGACGACAAGGTGTCAATGAATGAATGATTTGAAACGCCACGATGTAAAATAACGACTGTGCATTATTTATTTAGTGACCAACTGCTTGAGTGAATATATTTAGATGCTACAAGGAACAGGACTGCAAGGAGCAGGCTCTTGGAATGTCTGACGACCAAACATGATATCTGTCGATGGGCATGAACAGTTGTATTATAATTGCTTCGGTATGTAACTGGGTGACTGAAGGGACAGCAAGTGAATGTGTGGAAGTACATTATTATATGGGAAAGAAATTGTTTAAACTGCGGTAAAACAAAATAAAAGCATGCAGTGTAAAGCAGTTTTATAAAATACAATTGCTAAAAACAAAAGACGTTAATGCGACAAGCCTTCATCAACAAACACACACACACACACACACACACACACACAAAACACATCAACATATAAACTATGGCATAATAACAGAATCAGAAGAATGGGTGAAAGAGGGGGGATTTGGGGGGGGGGGGGGGGTGGATGAAAAAAAAGTGATGAAAAGAAAATGTGTTCTACAGCCGCAGGCTGATTCATATTCTGGGTCAATAGTTTGTTTCGACTTTGTCAGGAGACTGGACGATGAGGATATGAAGGTGAACAAGCGGTATCTATCAAGTGAAGCGACAGAAGGATGAGGAAAACCGACTGTTCATATTCATCACTATCGTGGGATTAAATTATTGATCATATAGGCTGTTCTCGTTAAATATGGAAACGTTCTACTCCGTTCATGATAGAGGTTTGGATTCTGTTATCCATTTCATTTAACCGTATAACCCCTTCGAAACGATTGAATACAACTTTTCTGATAACTCACTTGTCAAGGTAAAACAACCATTGCGACAGAACACTATAGTGCATTTACTTTTGTCTGCCCTAATATAAAATTCCATATTTCAGTAACCAGCTGAGGTAAAATGATGAGATTTAGCATATAATCTTATCATGATGTCCCCAAACAAATTTTTTTTTATTCTGGAGATTATACAGCAGATTTCAAAGTTTGTTTATATGCGGTATATAATTTACGAGTCAGGGATTAAGTTCAAATTTTTAAATGTATTCCACCGTAGCCAGACAATCAGCGCTCAATGTTGAATATTCTGCGGGTTTCACGGGATTTGGCCTTATGCCAAGAACCCCGCTTTGTTTAAATTGGCAGTTTTCAGAGGTGTCATCAAAATGTGGGTTATTTCATGAAACCTGATTATTATTTTTTTTAAATCTTACCACTTATCGCTAACATTGAAATGTGTGAATATTTTTCAATGAAATTGAATGCGAAATTATGTACACTTCAACGCATCGCTATAAAGTTGTACACATATTTTTGTCAAGAAGCTGATCGCAGGAAGATGTTTTATACTATTACAAATTCCGAAAAAATAACAGTGCATGCCTTTGGTTTGAGGAAAAGGTCATTTCGTCGATGGGTGCAAGAATCTGGAATTAAACCACCACGCAATAACCAAACAGTAGGTAGAAAGGTTATTGTAGACAGCTTTGACAAGGATTTCATAAAACCACAACGCAATAACCAAACAGTAGGTAGAAAGGTTATTGTAGACAGCTTTGACAAGGATTTCATAAAGCGAGCTATTATAAAAATTCTTTAAAAAGTCGCTTAAAAGTCGACAGGATCGACTTCATTGCACCGGGTTCTATCCCATATGGCTCGGTCTCTTTCCGCAGCGCGGAAAGCATCGCACAAAGCACGAACTCCGCAGCTCTAGCGACGACCCACAGGAGTCTCCGAAAAATTTAACTCGTGAACCGAAGGATATGGTCCGGAATCGAACCCACGACCTTTGGAGCCCGAGTCAAAAGGCTTGACCACTTCGCCATGGAGAATCCTAGAATTATAAAAAATTAGGATTTTATATCCAGGATTATCCAGCATTATAAAAATGCTGGATGCCAAAGAAACAGTGACTGTAAGAAAACTTAGGGTTTGGTTGAGAAAGAACAATAACATAGAGCTATCCAAAACAACTTTGCGGAAAATTATAAGGATATTATCTTCACTTTTAGAAAGTACAAGGGACGTAGAAATATTCTTTGCGAGCAGCCGCATTTAGGAGTCATGAGAAGCAGATACCTACGTGAAATAAGGGAAATGCGCAAAGAAAATTATGGCATAGTGTATTTGGATGAAATGTGGATCATTGCGCACCACACAAGTGATAAGGAATGGCAATCAGTGGATGGACAGATAAAGCGATATGTGCCCAGTAGTATAGGACAGCTTTTGGTCATGGCCCATGCTGGTAATACGCATAATGGCTTACAACAGAATTCTGGGCTCGTGTTCGTATCAAAGCATACAGACAATAGGGATGATCATAATAAGATGCATGGTAATGTATTTAGAGATTGGCTCGAGAATACTGTGATTCCATCTCTAGATAGACCTTCGTGTCCAGTTATGGACAATGCATGATATCAATGTTGTTGCACAAGAAGACAAAATACCTACAGCATCGAGCACAAAGGGAGCAATAAAGATATGGTTCCGAATGGAAAACATACCATTTTCAGAAAGGTAATTCTAGCTAGAATTGTTGTCCCTTGTAAAACAGACGCCAAAAAGCAAGAAATATCAAATCGACAAGTTGATAGAAGACCATCGTCATGGGTGCTTGAGACTTCCGCCGTACCATTCTCATTTTAACCCTATAGAACTTGTGTGGGCTAAAATTAAAGGACTGGTGGCAGCTGACAATACTACATTCAAATTGTCTGACGTCAAGATACTAATCCAGTCCGCGCTATTAAATACTGATAAAAGTTACTGGGAAAATGTGAGGACCATGTGTTGAAAGAGGAAGAGGACTATTGGAGAAAGGATGGATTGAATTTTATGCAACCGAGGGCAGTCATCAATCTACTGGAATCGTCCGACACAGATTACGGTCTGAGCAGATCGCAGACCTTAATCTGCGTGCACGCTTACTGGGATATTTTGCTTCAACAATTCAGACTAATTGCAGGCCCTAAACATTACAGCATCAGCACAATGTCAATGGCAACAGTTTGTATTCCACAGTGATGAATTTTCAGTTCCGCAAGCCCTCAGCGGTGACAAACAACTAGTATTGAAAAAAAAAAAAAAACACTAAACGCTTTGAATACCAACAGAAGAGTAATATTGCGGTGGAAACAGACATATTGTGGCATAACAAGAAACGTGAGAGCAAACACGTTGTAAAATTACGGGACAACACACGCGCATACGAATCAATCTATAAACTTTAATGAAAAGAGGACTAACATCTTTGTCGTTAAGAAGAAAGCCCACTACAGAGACACTGACAACTATTTTCATAGTGCAAAACAGATAATCATAAATATGTTCCGTCTCTGAACAGTAAACAGCAGAGTAGACACTCTTTCACGAAAACTCAAAGCGGGTCTGTCACACGTGTGTACGTGTGAACAAACTACACAGACAGCTGAACAGATCCTTAAAAATGGACACATGATGACTAAATTGCGGTATCATTTCTGGTCACTCCATACGCACATTAACGCACAGCTATTTGGAAGCTTTCACGAACTCAATATAAAAAGCTAAATGCATCCTAGTAACATGAATACTTGTGTACAATTATTAACCAGCAGCTGAAGAAGCAAGAAGGAAATGAAAAATAAGGTAAGAAATATATTCCTTCTACTTTCCTGTCAATTTACACATTATTTACCCCATGCCTCTGTAAATTTTCTGTCTTTACTAATATTACACATTGCACCCCTCTCGGGATTCTCCGTGGTGAAGTGGTCAAGCCGTCTGACTCGGGCTCCGAAGGTTGTATGTTAGATTCCTTCATTTCACGAATGCATTTTTTCGGAGACTCCCGAGGGTCGTCTCTGGAGCTACGGAGTTCGTGCTTTGTGCGACACTTTCCGCCCTGCGGAAAGAGACTGAGCCATATGGGATAAAAACCTGGTTCAATGCAGTCAACCCCGTCGACTTTTAAGCTACTTTTTTTATTGCACCCACTCCCATACGAATCTGGCTACGTCTTGTAATTGTGTCCTTACCAGAAATAACGTGGTTTGTCGAGACTCCTGTCTTTTCCACTTTTCACATTGGGCAGTGGGGAGCGTTTTGTGTGATATTCACTGGCACAGGAACAGAGCATAATGGGGACGACCCGTTGCTGTGAAGTTGGAACTGCAACTAACTAACTAACTAACTAACTAACTAACTAACTAACTAACTAACTAACTAACTAACTAACTAACTAACTAACTAACTAACTAACTAACTAACGTGGTTTACTGTAAGACTAGTTTGTTAGGGTGAATTCACTACATTTTCCCCAAAACATCAAAGAAATGTCGCCGCTTTTGATGATTTGAGTAGCTTTTGGACCTATCAAAGACATATTGCTTAGGTGGGGGTAAATATAAGACGGCAGGAAAAATTTCATAACGATGCAACAGACAATTTTCAAAATAATTGATCGTGAATGACGGCATTCATTTCTGGACATACTATAACAACAAACGCAAATATTACTGGCTAAAATATCCAGGAAACATTAACAACGGCAACAGCAGCAGCAGCAACAACAACAAGAACGGCAGTCGTATTAACAACAATATAAACAGTAGCATTAACAACAGCAACAACAACAACAACAATAGTAGCATCAGGAAAAGAAAAACAATAACAACAGCAGCAACACAGCAATAACAGCAGCAGCAACAATAGCAATAACAACAACAACGACAACGACGACAACAACAACAACAACAATAACAATAACAACAACAAAAACAACAACAACAACAACAACCGCAACAACAACAACAACAACATTAACAACGGCAACAACAACAACAACACAAATAGCAGCAGCAGCATCACCAGCAATATAAACAGTGGCAATAACGACAGCAAGTGGTGCTGTGGTCAAGGTGTTGTGAACGCAATTCTCAATCCCATCAAACCGCGTTCGAAACACAGCTGCAGGCGATTTGGAAGCAGAACGCCTCGGTTGATTTTCATACAGTGGTATGAGCATCGGTCGTTCAGAAAGCACTGACAAACTACTGACCGTAATCTTGCCAAGTAAATCACAAACAGCCAGAAAATGCCGCGGTTGACAGCGACGTCGTGTAAAGTACATATAGCCAACTTTTTTGACAACAGCAACAATAACAACATTAGCAACATTAGCAACAGAAACAACAACAACAACAACAACAACAACAACAACAACAACAACAACAACAACAACAACAACAACAACAACAACAACAACAACAACAACAACAACAACAGGGGAATCACATTTGACAGGAACCTGTCGTTCAAGGATCACGTGAATGGAGTTGTTATGAGATCTAAGAAAGGACCTGGTGAACTGAAGATTATAGCAGCAATGAACATAGAGCAAAGAATATTGTTATACTCTATCAACACCAATGAGAATGGACGAGGACAGCTCACAGTGTCCAAGAATCATCTGGTGAAACAAGAGTGTATACAGAATGAAACTATGCCGGTGACCCTGGGATGCCCACGGGTTACGATGGTGGTATGAATGCGATAAATCCTAGCTTTAACAACAATTTCATACAGCCTCAAGGTAGTGCAGGCTAAATCGTGTCTACGAGTGGCTGCCAGCAAGGAACATTTCCTGCATGAAGCTTTGGACAAAGTTAAAGGCCTCAGAATAATAAAAGGAAAACGGTTAATGGCCGAGACAGAGGATACAATCATATAAATGTATATGCTTGAGAACACTGGGAGAGAAGAGGAGTGGGTCCGAACACCATAGGAAAAGTCAGACCAGTGCCAGGGCCATTATCACATTGGATTTGGAGTGCAGGGATTGGCCGGCAGGCTGCACTCAATGGGAGCTGCGACAATTCATTTATGACAATTCGCACCCACGTCGTATAATCATCTACACGGATGGCTCAGAACTAAGACAATCACTACTCCGAGGAAAGGTTAGGCCGAAACATAATCAAACTACACATAACATGATTAGTATTTGAACTCTTCACTGGCTGTTGAAGATGAAGATGGAGCACGTATGGGAACGTCCCGAGTGCTGTGATGTTAGTTCTTGACTCAACTCAACAACAGGAGAATCACATTTGACAGGATCCTGTCAGCAGCAGCAGCAACAAGAACAGCAAAAACAACAGCAACAGCCACAAAGCAACTTGAGTCACTCGAAATGTTTGAACAATTTCAGACAGGACAGAGAATCATTAACTCTCAGACAACCTAATAAAACCACACTGCGCGCTAGACTTCCACATCTGACATTGCGTACACATACATTTAGGGTTAACGTGACAACACTGAAAGGCCGATTAACTGGTGTTTTTACGTTGATGTCAGAGATCGTTTGTGCGTTTGGCCCACTAAACTGTACGACTGGGCACAACCAGTTTCAACCTATCTTGTAAACTGCAGTGACGATGAGTGTGTGTTCGTTAATGAAACTGTAAAATGGTGCCGAATTTCAGGATGGAACGATTGTATTGAAGTTAATTATCACGATGAGAGCTAATACAACAGCTAGTTGTTGAATGCAAGTAGTTCATTGAAACAAGTGCTGTTAAATAGTTCAATTAGAAGATATCAACCCATTCAGCAGAAACTGTCATTCAATACCAACGTCACAACCGCTTGGAAATTAGCCGATGGATTTAGTACAGAGGCAGACCGCTTTGTGTTTGATTTCAATGGTATGAGGTATCGGCCATTTAGAAAGAAATGGTAAAATACTGAACTATAACTGTGAGTCAATCACAAACAGCCAATACATGCTGGGATTGATTACAACGTTCTGTAAAGGACATGCAACTAACTTAATCAACATCATAACAACATCGCAGCACTGGGGACATGTCCATGTGTGCAAAGTCTCCATCAGAAGATTCCGAGATAATGGATACTTATAGTTCAAGTTCAAGACAATGCCAACCGTAAATAGAGAATCCAGAGAAGCACACTAAGTTCTAATAAAGCGGTGGTAGCACACATTTACACTACGACAAGCGTGAGTAATCAATCATATATTTGATGTAAACAATTTGGTGAATGCGTGTTCATTATCATGATCGTCATCATTACTATTATTTATAGCAGTCACGTGTTTCCGTTGCTGTTAAGCATAATTCCACTGCTAGCTTGTTAATCTGCTCGTCGTATTTCAGTAATTTAATTTATTTTTAGCTTTGTAATAATTCCTCTTTGTCAATATCATGAAACCCACAATACGTTGACAGATCGTTCCAATCTCTCTCTCTCTCTCTCACTCTCTCTCTCTCTCTCTCTCCCTCTCTCTCTCTCTCTCTCTCCTCTCTCTCTCTCTCTCTCTCTCTCTCTCTCTCTCTCTCTCTCTCTCTCTCTCTCTATATATATATATATATATATATATATATATTAGGGCTGCGGAAGTTAACGATTAATTAATCGATTAATCGTTAATTTTTTACGATTAATTTTTTTTATCGATTAATCGAAAATATTTCTCCCATCACTTATACAAATGAACCGGATGTCGAAAAATTCTCGGACATTTTAATCATAGTGCTGCAAACACAACCGAGTTGCAAAATTGTACCTACTGAGTCACCATTGTGTAAACTGCAGCAAGATGTACCAACAAGATGAAACAGTATGTTTATTATGCTACAGAGTCTTCTACAGGCCAGAGAAGCATTAACTGTCTACATGTCAGATGAAAACAATACAAAGGTCCAAAACTGTCAGATTCAGATTGGGAGAAGATTTCGAAATATGTCAAAGTTTTGGGCTTATTCTGCCAGACCACGGTCCTGCTTGGCTGTTAAGATTTTGTTTCTGGTAGCTGTGTATTGCCACTGCTATCATCGTTGACAAAGCATTTAACTGTACATGATGATGATCCGGGCTACATAGCTAAATTTAAGGCAGCATCTTTTAATGACTTCAGTGAACGTGTAGCTAATATGTCAAGTATTGAAATACTACAGATTGAAACAGCACTTGATCCGCGCTCCAAATACCTAAAGTGTTTGCCAAACGATGCAAAATAACGAACTTCATCACGTATTGAACAATAAATAGCAGTTGATGTTCCTGAGAGCAGATGGAAACTGCTGCAACGAATGATACTGACATTGACAATGAAACTATATGTGAACCAAATGAAAAGCGTATTAAGCTAATGGAGTCTGAATTGGAGAACAAAGTTGCTGAATCGGTTGACCCTCTACAATGGTGGAAACTTAATGAACATCGATATCCAAAATTGGCATTCATTGCCAAGACCATTATGTGCATACCGGCTACCTTAGTTCCATGTGAACGATTCTTCAGCTCTGCTGGTTATATTGTTAATAAGTTTATAAATAATTGGTTTATTAGATGTCATATTAACAAGACAATCCAGTGGGACGCAGAGGTGTTTCCAAGGCACCAGGGCCGGGTTATATACTGGCCAAGACCTATTGACGCGTCCTCGTCGAGCGTCCTGGGCAACAGGTCCCTTCGGGGTCCTGGCTAAGGTCAGTAGGATCGCCGATTCCTCCGAAGTCGGAGAGTGTCTGCCTGTACGGCGAGGAACCACCAGTCTGCACACCAATAAGCCAGAAATGGGACAACGGATACTCACGCAAACCTCAAGTCCTGTATGACATCACACTGATGTTGGACAACAGGATGCCTTCATCCGACATACAGGACTTCGCGTTGGAGCTCAAGCCAACGAACACAAGCAAGCAAGCAAGCAAGCAACAAGACAATCCAGTGTTATTTCGTTTTTTTGACAAATACGACTATAATGTGAGTTATTTGACTATAAATGTTTTGCTTTAATCGAAATTAACTATTAATTAATCGTTAGTTTTTCAAAAGTTAACTATTAAATTTAATAAATTAATCAGTCGCAGTCCTTATATATATATATATATATATATATATATATATATATATATATATATATATATATATATATATATATATATATATATATATTGTATATGTGTTGAGTATGCATAACATATTTCAATACAAATAGGATAAACAGTTTGAAAGTGACAGCTACCTCAAGTCGCATTGCAATAACTACTGCATCATGTGATGAAAACTTCTGTTTTTAACGAACGTTGTACAAATAATGCATTACTTACGTTCTTAACAGAACATTATCAAATTCTGAAATCTGTATAATATTATCAAATATACAAGACATCAAAATCAACTGGTGTGAAAAAAAACAAAAAAAAAAACTGGTTGACTAACACGTTCTAGAACATATAACAAACAAGGTTTCTTAAAGTAAGTAAAACGCGAAGCCTGTCAGGGTTTGGTCATAGCTAAGAGAAAAAACATAATATCATTGGAGAGGTTTAAAAAAGCATTGCATGTCCTATGTAGGACGCCGTAATCAACCCCAGCTCCATTGTTTGTTTGTGATATACTAGGAAATTTTACGTCCGGTAGTTTGCGATTGCTTTCTGAACGAGAAGTCAGCGTTTAAGCCCAAATGAACTTGTGGAACAAACCCACTAAACCAGTGGTTCTCAACCTTTTTTGGCCCATGCCCCCCTTTACCATATGTTCAGAACGTCATTCCCCCCCCCCTCCCTTTCAAATTTTCTCCCTATAAATCCTCCCCCCCCCCACCCTTACACAGTATACTTAAAAATTTGAGGTTAAATTTAATAACACATACTAGAACAAGTCTGGACATCTACATAAAACGTGATTTGCGGATCTACTTAAGTTATAAAACGAATTTCATTAGAGCGAGAAGTACAGAACCGTACAATTTAGAGGGAAAAACAATATCAAGTAACTGGTTCTTGTATTAATGCGATCTTAAAATAATCTTAATTTCCCCCCTTGGAAACCCTAAAATTCCCCCCTAGGGGGGAATTCCCCACCGGTTGAGAACCACTGCACTAAACCATCTTCAGATGAGAAAGTTTAATATATAATCGCTAGACTCAAGGTGTGAAAATAAAAAGTTAGTTTTACGGGACATAGAAATCAATTGCAGCATTTTTTAACAGTTTGCGATTCCTGGGCTGCGTTCAGTAGTTTGCCATTGCTTTCCGAACGACTGAAACTCATACGATTGTACGAAAATCAACGCAAGACGGTCTGCTTCCAAATCGCTCGCAACTGCGTTTCGAATGCAGTATGCGGAGTAACGACTTCCATTCGTAACCTCTTCACCACAGAGAAAACGGGGGTCCTTTACTCACTTTCACATACTGTCTCTAGACAGGTTCCATGCAAGGCCTCGGGCTCTATACACACTTGGGTAGGTATCTCTCCATAACATAATTTGCTAGGGATGAGGCCGTATGGCCTACTATCTGCGATTGTTAATTGTCCTGACATTTATAATGTGCACAACACGAACACGCACTTCCTATGTTTTGCCATTGTCTTTAAGGCTAGATTGTCAATCCACCACCAAAAGATCAGGTTGAAGTGTGTCATCGCCAGCTCCTTTGAAAAAAGAAATGCCCATGATCGGAATAGAACTCGTCACTCCTCTCGCTAGAGTGGACGCCTCGCTTTAAGGCATTCCATCCGCAGTAGATATCCTCTATTTTTGGTCTCCTGTCATACTGGTGTATGCTAACGTTATCTATGACGGCCATACCCTACTGTCGTTTACTTATATCCTTGTTATCTTCTTGTAGCTTGCATTTTCACTGCGTTATGAAATGCGTGATCAGTCAGTTCATTGTCCTTTTGCTTTCTCGGTCATCAGTTGGAATCACAGTGGGGTGCAAAATGTATAAAGACTGCACAGAATCGGACACATAATCTCCAAAATAATATCATCATCATGATGTGCCATGCCAATAAGGGTGGGCGGCCATGTCTCGCCATCTCACTCGGTTACCAGTCACGGATCATGTCTGTGTTCTTGTCTTGATTATGCTGTATGGCTAATCCATCCAGATATTTATTCCCCATAGTAATAAGGGGGAGGCGGTATCTAAGGCGCATTTGGGATTGACAACCCCCCCAAGTGACGGTTTAAAACTTTATATGTGAGTTGTACCTTCCACGCCGTGACGTCATAAAAACAGATCTAATTTTTTTCAAATCTCGCGCGCTTTGATACTTAACTACTTCCGGTATTGGGTGTTTACAAAGTTAAACTTTAAGAACTAAAAGTAAAAAAACATATTAGATAATTTTTAAAAATGTTTTTAAATTTAAATATTTTTTCTTTGAAAATAAAAGATAGCTGTTATTAGTGGTCTATAGTGAACGGGGTTTAAACACTATCATCACACGGTGTCAGATCGTTAAATAAAAACCTTAAAAAGTAAAGATGGTCAGTATTATTGGTTGTAGTTGGTATCGTTTAGTGTAATTCATTGTTAAAGAGTGGGTGAGTGGATGATAGCTAGATAAATATTTCCTATCGTTCTTAAGGGGTGGACAACTGGTAGAGTGGCTAGATAAATACGGCCGGTCCTTACTAAGGAACACATGAGTTGCTAGATAAAGGCACCCCGTCGATGATAAGGGGAGGGTGAGTGGAGGAAAGGCTAGATAAGCGTTTCTGAACATTGTTAAGAGGTGGGCGAGTTAAAGAGTGGTTAGATAAATACGTCCACTTCTTGTTAAGAGACAGAGGAGTTGCTAGATAAAGGCGCCTGCTCGTTGTTAAGTAGTGGATGAGTGGAGTAAAGGCTAGATAAGTACTTCTGATCATTACTAAGTGCTGGGTGAGTGGCAAATGGCTAGATAAATACGTCCGTTCCTTGTTAAGGAGTAAGTGATCGGAGGAAAAGCTAGATAGATAAGTGCTTCCTATGGTCGGCGTGGCAGAGGGTATGTCACAGTAGTCGGCATGGCTGCGTGTATGACACAGTGGTGCCGTCGCAGAGGGTATGAAACAGTGGTCGCCGTGGCAGTGGGTATGACTCGTATAATATGTATGGTTCTCTCTCTCTCTCTCTCTCTCTCTCTCTCTCTCTCTCTCTCTCTCTCTCTCTCTCTCTTCTCCCACTGTTTTCGCTCTTGTGTGCAATTGGAGTAATACCAGTACTTGTCAGACTACTGAATATTGTGTATGTGTGTGCGTGACTGTCGGGTTGATCATAACCGTCTGTATATCTATCTGGCTAACTATCTATCTATCTGTGTATATATATATATCTATATTTCTTTATGTCTGGAAGTATGCGTGTCTGTGTATATTTGTATACATGATTGGTTGTTTTTCCCTGCATCTATGCGTGGGTGACAGTAATGTGCTGTCACCATGTATCCTCATAATGACTGTGCGTGTCTATAATTAACGGTCTTCACTCGATGCTTAAGTGTGGCTACACAATATAACATTTCTCACAAAAACATTGGAATACACGAACAGCGAAGACCTAATCTGCACAAACGACTCATGTTTCACAATAACGATCGGAAGCACTTATCTAGCTACAACTCCACTCACCCACCCATTAACAACGAATTACACTAAACCATACCAACTACAACCAATAATACCGGCCATCTTTACCTTATAAAGGTTTTCATTTAACGATGTGACACCGCATAATGACAGTGTTTAAACCCCGTCCACTATTGACCACTAACAGCCGCTACCTTTTACTTTCAATGAAAAAATGAAAATTATAAAAAAAATATCTATATAATTTAACTTTTAGTTCTTAAAGTTTAACTTTTTAAACACCCAAAACCTGAAGTAGTTAAGTATCAAAGCGCGCGAGATGTGAAAAACGAGGTGCGTTTTTGTGACGTCACGACGTGGGCGGTATAACCCACATATAATTTTTTATACCATGACCTAGGGGGTTGCCAACCGCAAATGCGCCTTAGATACCGCTTCCCCTATTACTCCGCATGTCTTTCCCTTGCTCGTTTACCATCAATCATGCCAGTTGTCTAAGAAATTGAATTTCTCGAATCAGTTTACGGTGTTTCTTTGTTTCTTGTAGGACTTTCTAATTGGCTTATTCGTTAAATTTTCCGCAGAAACCACATTTCCACTGCTATTCGATGAAAAAAAAAATCACCCCTTATATTCCTGACAAAAGATAAAGAACAGAAAGGGACAAGAAAAAACACGCAAGATATACAATGGAAAACATCTTAAACACTAAATACATGTCAACAGAAATTAGAGAAAGAATTTCTGCATCTTACATGGAAATAGTTTTAAGATATGGCCGTTAATCATGGACATTTAGTTATTTAAAAAAAAGGAAAACAGAAAAAAGAAGCACACACAAGACCTTACATATGTGGTTTTACACAAGAAGGCTGGAAATTTCTTTGACAGCGAAATTTTGTAAGCTAAATTGTTTAAATAAAAAAGCTAAAACACAAGGACAACCTATTTCAAAGATCAGAAAGCGACAATCGCTATATTTTTTTTTTTTGGCCTCATTATGAAAAGAAACTGGAAACATATTGTGACAACTGAAAAAAATTGTGGAAAGAGAGATAGAAGAAGACAACGAGAGAAGATTATTGACAGTCTTTCATCATGGCAAGGAAATGTGTTAGCACACAAACTGATACATGCTGCTGAAAATCGCAAAATGTGGAGATGAATAATCGTCCTAGGCAGTCGGCTAGACACTTTATGGTGATGATATTCGAGATAAATCAAGCCAAGGAGGCACAAGCACTTTATTGACTAACGATTAATAAAAAAACCAGAACTTTTTGTTTTGCTGATTGATTCACAAGTTCAGAGTCTCGGTGACAATGATTATTCAAGTACTTCAGTTAGCCGTCAGCTTGAGGTGGCAGACATCAGTCTCACGCGGTGCCAACTGTGTTTCGATGACTGCTAACTGATTCAGTGCCATGGGGATGATTAATCGTGTTAAGCGACTTCCCGTATCTGGCATTGGCTGACATACCGCCGAAATGTTGCCATTGCATTATAATAAAACGTGTCTGCTCCCACATTAACAACGTTTAAGCAATAACTGTGACCCACCCCTACTTCCCATTTTCCGTCTTTCATTTTTGTTTGTCGAAACCTACCATTTGCTTGGCACATAAACTGTTAAAGACATGTCACAAAGGGATTGGGGAAAGTCGATTCTGAACGATTCTGGGATTTGTATCTTCATGCTCCTCTATTTCCCTAACTTAAATACACGACGAACGATGTGACATCACAGCATTGCCTGTGTACTCCGGAGCCAAGGCAACATTGAGGTTATTGCTCATGTTTATAAAGAGAGTGGTAAGTGTTCGATCTCTAACAATGATAAGATTTTTTTTTCTACTTCCGTTCGGTATGGCTTCAGGTCAGCATGGCCGAATGGATAAGAGCATTTGCTCTTAAACTGCCGGTGTGTTGATGCCAAGGTAGCGGGTTCAACCCCTACACCGGTCAGCTGGTCTAATATGTTGACTTCTCGTCCTTGAATTCGGGGAGATAAATTGCATATGCCTCAGAAGTCAGAAAGAGTTCGCCTGATGGCAACGGACACTGGTAAGAGGGAAAACTAATACACAAGGAAAAATCAGTCAGGTGCACTAGAAGTAGTAGCACATGCAAGGTCTAAGCTGGAGTTCAAAGAAAGCGCACGCCAAAAGACACCCCCCCCCCCCCCCCCCCCAAAAAAAAAAAAAAAAAAAAAAACCCCCAAAAAAAAGTACTTCTTTGGGGTTGACCCAACCTCATAAAAATGAGTCCTGGAAAGTGTTCATAATTTCCCGCTAATTGTTTGGAACGTAAAGATGGTTGTGAAGGGAAATGGCCAGCCGCCTCATTAAGTCGTGGCCAAGAAAATGTAAATCTCTAACACCTCATGCCGTTCACACATCTGACAGCGCATTGGGCATTGGACTTAACGTAAATAAAGTAGGCAATGAAATAAAAGTTTATTTATTTCCAAATGAAACAAAACTTACAACAAACTAGAAAGTAATATATGTTGTATGTTTCAGATTATGTATATCTGAAAATAATATTTCTGGTATGTTTCACATTATTTATATCGGAAAATACTATCTGTCGTATGTTACACATTATTTATATCTGAAAATGATATCTGTGTTATGTTTCACATTATTTAAACCGGAAACGTTTTGTTGTGGAAGTCTCTGTCTGCGGAATCTGTTTTCATTGTACCATTTACAGTTGTGCACCATACGGTTCGTTGTAAATTCGGCTGTTGTGCACCATATGGTTCATGGTAAATCTGACAGCTGTGCACTACATGGTTAGTTGTAAATTCGGCAGTTGCACATTATATGGTTCGTTTTCAATCTATCAGACGTGCACTATATGGTTTGTGATAAATCTGACAGTGGTGCACCGTATGGTTCATTGAAAATTCGGCTGTTGTAAACCACATGGCTCGTGGTAAATCTGACAGTTGTGCAACATATGGTTCATTGTCAATCTGACGTGTGTGCCTGTAACAAGTTATGTGGAGGGTCCCAAATACCCCTGTCACAATGCTTCAATAATATTCTATAGCCCTGGCTGGGATAGGTCTTTGCTTGCCAACCCTCCTCCGTTCCCCGGACTCACTGTCACTCTCTCTTTCGACCTCGGGGCCTATTCCCTGAGGTGTCTTCCTGGCTGACCCATAGATAACATGGCGATCGTCAGAGTAAACTATAACTTAATTTTAATAACTTAATACAGGACAGCACAGGAAAATATCAAGACAGTTACAACAGATAATTCTCTACAACAAACAGGGATAAATGTTCAGTTCATGCACCGAGCCTCATAGGGCTTTTCCTCATAGACCAAGCTTAAGACACTGTCGGTTCCGTCCACATACATCTCACCGAGTATGTCTTCAGTTCCCTCCTTCCAGATAGATTGTGCGAACAATAGTCCTCTGTAGAACCAGGCTTCCCGGTTTGAGTGGACCACTCTATGTCGTCAATATATTGTTCTGGGAAGCCCCATGTTAACAGTTGTCACGACGTTGGGTAGGAATTAGTTCACTGGGAAGAGTTCGTGAATGGGGAATGGGTAGGTGTCTTTCACTGTCCTGGACAAAAATGGGTAGGACTGATAAATAGGCGTAGGTCCAGCCAAGAATACAAAATGACTCGATCCTAGCGTATCGAGATGACGGGCGATGTGTTATAAAGGCTGATGGTCATTCTTTCGGGGCCAGCGGTGGCTCTATCTCGTAGAGATCATACCCTTGGCCTGGTATGGCCCAAAACTTGACATGGACTCGTCTTAAACATAACTTTCCGCGTAGAGGCCCTGCCGATACTTTCAGCTCTATTCGCTTCCAAAAGAAGGACCCTGGAGATGACAAACATTTGTGAAAGCCTCTAGCGTAAACTTCAGGTACCTCCGACATGGAGACTCCTAATGGTCTCAGCATATCAGTTGGTATAAACAAAATATAGACATAATAGTACTATTCAGGAGACCTGAGTGAATTGGCCTGACCTGTCAAGAGGTCCTGGATTGGCTAGGTCCCTGCTTGACAAGACCTCCAGCTTGTCCAGGTCGTGTCGTTTGACCCTAGGTACATTACCTATTTTCTTCATACAAGATTCACTCTCCACTCTCATACCATGCCTTTATTATTACTGGGCACATTCGTTTCCCGGCTTCCCTCTCACTTGCAAACTCTCTCTTTCTCACGACAAAGCTCTTGTGGTGTTGTGTGCGTAATTATGTGTGTTTCCCCCCTTAACTAATATTATAGTAGTGGGTCTGTATGGAAAGAAGTGTAGTTCCCTATTCCCAGCAAGAATAGGAAAGAAGATACTACCCCTTCCCGCCGCTGCTCTCGTCTGAGCTGTCGCCGCAATGCACCGGCAGTGCCTCATATAACACGTAGATCTAGATGAGTTCCGGTTCTCTCCAGTGAGAAACAGAGGTCTATTTATATCTCTGACATCATCTTATCGACCAGTAATTATTCAATCCACCTGGCCACCCTATCTGCCAAAAGATGAAAGAGATAGCACAGTGGATACCCTCTTCCGGCTCAAGAAGATAGATGGGTGGAACACGTCCCCACGGAGCCCTCCCCTCCTTCCGGCATTTCGTAGATATGTTATGTTATATTCAAATGAAAGATGACACTATGCAGAGTTCAGGCCGTAGGAAGACAGATAGCACCCGCCCATCTGCTGCCAAGAACAAGCGAAATCATCTGGGTAGATATATTGCTCAGATTCGTTCCCAGGCAATGCCAAGAACAAGACGCTTAGCTAGATTGGCCAACGGTCAACCCACCCACAATATGGCATGACTGCCGTTTCGCCAATTCATCTCACCAATCGAGACAACATAGATTTATATGCCAAGGTCTGGCAGGACTAAATAAAACCCGTTTTTACCTTTCCAATCCACCAGTAGGATGCTGCACTTAATCTGTCTCTCTCTTTAAAGTGTCAAATTGACATGATGCAGTCTACAAATGGTAGTTGTTTAAACGGACATTGATGGCCCAAGAATTTACATTAGTGCGTATTTGGTGCAAGGTGCCCTATCGGATTTTCCCCGAAGAAAAGGCAGACTTCTAATAGTTCTCTTAAGAAGAACGGGTTGTAAAAGTAACCAAGAGAATTATCTTCCAAGGGAATTGATCGGATAAGAGAACTGAGGGTTCCCGAACGCTGTTTCCCACTGTTTTCCCAAAATCAAAGAAGGCATGAGGACATGGGCCACTGGCGTTCCGTTACAGTGCCTCATATAGTTCGTGGTAAATCTGACAGGTGTACACAATATAGTTCGTGGTAAATTCGGCATTGAAAAGTTATGTGGTGTCCCCTTTTCTTTGATGCCCCACGTACTTGCTTTACTTTGCTTAATTGTTAATCCAGCTCCAAACAATTCAACCAACCAACCAACCAACCAACCAACTAACCAACCACCCAACCAGCCAGCCAGTCAAGCAGCCAACCAATCAGCCAACCAGCCTGCCAGCCATCAACCAGCCAGCCTGCAAGTCATCAACCAACCGATAAACCAGCCAGCCTGCCTCCCGCCCACCAACCAACCAACAAACCATCCAATCAATCAACCAAAAAACCATTCAACCAACCAACCAATCAATCAACCCTCGATCCAACCAACCAACCAACCAACCAACCAACCAACCAACCAACCAACCAACCAGCCAGCCAACCAACCAACCAACCAACCAACCAACCAGCCAGCCAGCCAACCAACCAACCAACCAACCAACCAACCAACCAACCAACCAACCAACAAACCATTCAACCAATCAACCAATCATCCAACCAACCAACCAACCAACCAACCAAATAAACCAAACAACCAATCAACCTACCAACCAACCGTACAGCATTCAAATGAGCCTTACTTCACTAGCCCTATAAACACATCCTTACAGTACGCTGACTAATGCAGAATTTAACTAGTGTATTTTTATCTCTAGATTACTATATTTAGCAACAAAATTATATTTTATCTCTAACACCCCCCCCCCCCAACACCCCCTCCACCTATGTTCTTTACTTTAACACAATTTCACCAAACTAGAAACCACATAACCGAGTAAGTTGTAGATAAGCTGCTACTCTCATATGCCAAATATTGTAGCAGAAAGTGTTATCAGCACGGACTAGCACCTAGTCTACGGTGACGTCAAGTTTTTCACTCTCTTGAAATAAATCCGCGCGCTCATAAAGCACGCTTTCTTTGGATGTTCACAATTTAGCTCAAGATTTTCAAGGGTACTTCTACCTTGCTTTAGCAAAAATAGGGTGCTAGTAAACTCCTTGTCAGATTATACTGTATAGGAGCGGAAATTTAGGAACTTCTGATATTCCTAGATTTCTTATTACACTTTGTAGCCGTTAACCCTTTGCGTACGCCTCCTCAATTGGGGTTGCTCACGTTGGCTCTTCGTAATATGTATCATTGTAGTATGTCTTTTGTTTGTGTGTAATGCCTTACATATTTTAAGTGAAATTTATTAAGAGTGATAGTTTTCATAAACAAAAACATCTTCAGCCGATTCTGTAAAGTCTCTGTGTAGCTTACTAGATTTATTTCAGCTGCTCTTCAAAGACTAAAACAACCGAATAAATTATGGAGTGGGACAGATAGAACTACAAAAAGTAGATATTTAAGAGCATGCATATTCCCCATCGCAACTTACGCCTGTGAGACTTGAACACTTACTAAACAAGCTGAACAGCGCATAAATGCCTTTGAATATTCATATTACAGACGAGTTCTAAGAATATCTTGGATAAAGAAAAGAACAAATGCATCCATACTTCAAGAGCTGAATATTGAAGAAGGTTGGTTATTAAAGACGATAAAACAAAATATTGAAATATTTTGGTCACTTTAAACTTCATGAAAGTTTGGAGAGAGCAATAATGGAGGGGTATATGCCTGGGAAGAGAGGAAAAAGAAGGCCAAAGAGAAGATGGATGCAGAATGTGGCGGATGATCTCCAGATAGGTGTATCGGAGGCGGGACACCTTGCTTATGATGGAGAAGTTTTCCGGAAGGTTGTAAGGGAGCGAGGTTCTGCAAAGGATATGCTACTGAATGAGTGGCACCTTGCTGTCTTGACAGATGAAAGTATGTGGATTGGAATGTGACCAAAATCCCATCGTACAATGCCTGGGCATGGATTCAGAGAACATGTGGTGCCCATGCAGCATGTTCCCTATCTCGGCCTTGCCTTGTTTACTCCAGAGGAAAGGATAACCAGTACGTCTGGAACAAGGTAGGCTGCAGACGCTGGGGGAACAGCTTCAAACCTCTAAGAGCCGGGGGTGAGTCTCACCTCCAAGAGCAGGAGGTGAGTGGTGGTCAGACTCTCACAACCATGGGACTTGGCTTAGAGGCGTTCAGCCATATACTGCAGCAGAGGGCCTTAAAGCAAGTGTCTGGACCTGTATGAGCGCGTAAACCTCTAAATCGTAAGTGTCCAGACCAACGTAAGCGTGTACTACCGTCAGACTCCCTGCCTGACTGCGGATTCCGGGACCAGCGAGAATAGGCCCGCCGGAGATATTGCTCGTCTCTTGCGAACAAATCTTCCCACCTGACACTGTGCGGATCCTGCTGACTGAATAAGTAAAGAAACGATAAAAGTAGTGGCTTGGGAGCGCAAGCTACTGAATGAATGAATGATACACCATATGCAATTTCTCTATGTAGCTTTCTTGCTTTATAACTGCTGAGATATTGTGTGTAATGTCTCTTTGTAGCGTTCATGTTTGTAACTGCTGAGATATTGTGTGTAATGTCTCTATACAGCTTCCTCTATAACAGTTGAGATACGTACTATGTGAAATATCTCTTGTAGCCTCCTTTGTTATTATTGCTGAGATAACGCGTGTGATTTCTCTGTGTAGCTTCTTTGGTTTATAACTGCGGAGACGTTGTAAATATTTCCAACGTCTCACTTTACTTAACTTATCATAAATCAACAATTATTATATACGGTTTATAAGTAGGTCAAGTACTTGTAGTTGTTCTCTAGAATGCCACTACTAAACTTTGAAGAATAGGTGCGGTAAGTAAACCGATCCCGCGTATCAGAAGACCCGGGTTCTAATCCATAGTAAGCCAAATGATGTTATATCTCCGGGTGTGACTACCAATCTCAGCATGCGCATTGCGTGGTCAACGTCCCGTTAACAGTCGGCAGGCAACACCAGTAATGGTATCAATGCCGTTACGATAGATTGTATAAATGCGATTCTCCTTGGTCAGGCACAGCAAAGAAGGCGAACTGCGTAGTGCAGTGGTCAGCACGTTTGACTGCCGACACGGTGGTCATGTAGTCGAATCCTCCTTGAGACGGACAATTTAAAACAATGTTCTGGTCTCCTAGGCGGGCCAGCTTACAAAGGTATTAGGAAATGTTCTGGGAAGTAAAGGCAGCTGACCACATGCCCAATGTGCCTAACAGCGCGTAAAAGGATCATTTACTTACTTTAGATATTTATTTATAAAAGCCAAGGAATCCAGTACTTCCCTTTTTAACAGCCAAGGAACCCAGATGCCCCCTTTATAACAAGTAATTAATATTCGATCACTGACTTTCATAGACAGGTGCTTATTTAAGTAGCGATGTAGAATGGAGTTGTGGTTTTTAAGATGAATGTAGTAGTGGTAGCAGTAGTAGTAGTAGTAGTAGTAGTAGTAGTAGTAGTAGTAGTAGTAGTAGTAGTAGTAGTAGTAGAATTAGCAGTAGTAGTAGTAGTAGTAGTAGTAGTAGTAGTAGTAGTAGTAGTAGTAGTAGTAATAATAATAGTAGTAGTAGTAGTAGTAGTAGTGGTAGTAGTAGTAATAGTAGTAGTAGTAGTAGTAGTAGTAGTAGTAGTAGTAGTAGTAGTAGTAGTAGTAGTAGTAATAGTAGTAGTAGTAGTAGTAGTAGTTGTTGTTGTTGTTGTTGTAGTAGTAGTAGTCGTGGAAGAAGAGGAAGAAAGAGAAGAAGAAAGAAGAAGAAGAAGAAGAAGAAGAAGAAGAAGAAGAAGAAGAAGAAGAAGAAGAAGAAGAAGAAGAAGAAGAAGAAGAAGAAGAAGAAGAAGAAGAAGAAGAAGAAGAAGAAGAAGAAGAAGAAAAAGCAAAAGAAGAAGAAGAGGAAGAAGAAGAGGAAGAATAAGAAAAAGTGCATTGTTTCACATAACTTAAGATGTACAAAAATAGCATGAAACAACCCCCAAGAAATCTGCAAATTAATCCTAGTCACGACCTGCAGTTTGCTCAGAAACATGAAGAATGTCAACACGGCATTAATGCCATTGCGTAAGTGACTAAACAAAGTGGTCACAGTTAAAACAACGTAACACATTGCCCAAACGGCTGTGGTTACTTAAATATTGCCACACCCAAAATCATTATATTGCTGATCACCTGTTTTTGTAAAGCATCATTAGTCCCTGGAAAATATGGTATTTCAGGCCACTAAATTTAGAAATTATATCAAGAGCAGTTGCATAAAGGCACATAACATTAGTTTAGGTTTTTTGAGTGAGCAAACCTGATCTTTATGAATAACATTTATACAACTGATTGCCGAACATTATAATTAACATTATATAATTTATAACAACATCTCAGCGACTGTTCCATTCTTCTTCTTCTTCTTTCTCTCTCCCCCCCCCCCTATATAACCTTGTCATGTTTCTTTGGATTTTGTGGCTGATTGTGTGTGTGTGTGTGTGTGTGTGTGTGTTTTGATGATGTTGCCTGCTGCAAGTACAGCTCTTCTTAGTCGCCTCTTAAGACATGCATGGTAGGCTACAGTGTTACTACTCTCAGCTTTCCTGTAGGGCTCCGATAACGCACGAACGGACTATACCGCTACATTATATTCATTATATAGCAAGGCGGGTGGGGACAGCCGTGGCTGAGAGGTTGGGCTTTTCACTCAGGCTCAGTATGTATCGGGTTCCATCTCAACATAGGGCTGGAAATGTTAACATCAGCGACTGGTATCCATGATATCACACGTCCTCTGATCTGTTGGGTAGTGAGGCCATACACCCAGCCTTTTCGGATGAGGGCGGAAAACGCCACAAGAGTAGGCCGTATAACCACCGCCCTGGCAAAATCATTAGGATAGAAGACCTACCTCGGGTAGGTAGAGCCTAGAGGAAAGGCCAGATCTGGGGAGGAAAGAGGGAGGCACGACCCCGGGGAGACCCGATCTGTAAAGGGGGTGAGAGGTGGTGGTCTGATCTGGTTGGGCGGGGGGGGGGATAGACACCTCGATCTGGTGGGGGGGTGGCGTGGGAGGATTCGTGGAGAAGACCCGATCTGTGGGAGAGGGGGAGGTGGATAAGGCCCTCTCGAGGGGAGAGGGAAGGCCCGATCTGGGGAGAGGGGAGGAGGCCTGATCTGGGGTGGTGGGTGAGGTAAGAATTGGAAAGGCCACACCAGGGGGTAATTGCTCGACCTCTCGGGGGGGGGGGGGGGGAGAGAGGAGGGGGAGGAGGAGTGGAAAAGCTCGATCTGCGGGAGGCTTGCAAGATGAGCTAGGGTATTTTGTGGAAGCCAAAGGAAATTAAGCTGAGTACCAAATTGATATTTTTAGCCGGGCTCCGTGGCTAAGGTCTTACGGACGCGATTCGTAAGCCCGCTTACCCGCGTTCGAAACACATCTTCGCGCGATTTGGCAACAGACTGCGTTGCGCTGGGCTTTAACGAATTGATATGGGAGACGGTCGTTCAGAATGCAATGGCAAACTACTGAACGTAAACTTGCCAAGACATCAACAACAATAGTAAAATGCTGGTGTTGTCAGCCATGTCATGTAAAAAAAAAAGGATATTAAAAAAAAACAAACAACAAAAACACGTTAAATCAGTGCTGCTGTATGGATCAGAAACATGGAGACGGACCAAATTAATGAAACTACAAATACACTACACACACTCAATAATTGATACTTGAGCAGAATATAAGGTGGACAATCGTATGACAGAATCATCAATGTGTAGCTCACGGAAAGAACTGGAATAAAGGGTGCAAGAAAATCGTATGACAGAATCATCAATGTGTAGCTCACGGAGAGAACTGGAATAAAGGGTGCAAGAAGAAGAAAAAGACAAACAAATATTCTTGATATACCGCAACCCAGCATAATAAGGGGATAATAATACCCCCCCCCCCCCAATCTTTCCTCAAGACTTTCACGAAAGTAAATCAGTCCGCTATCGTCTACCAGCGATCAGACAGCTAACGTGTAACGAGAATGTGTTGACTGATTTCGGATTGTATTTCGCACTCTTGTCCTTAGACACTTTTCATTAGCGTATTTCCCCGCCAATATCCGAGTTTGTGCCATCTGTTGCCATGTTTGCTTCTCTTATCTGTATATTTTAAATGTGTCTTTAGAATTAGGTGACGGTATTTATAGCTATTTATAAGCTTAAAAATGCTTTATTAATATTGATTTATTGTCTTGGGTAGTTCTATAAGCTCTTATTCTTATTTATTTTAAAACATCTTTTTGGTTTGTTTTTGGCTAAGCATCACTTTCTTTACACTTTTGTTTCCATATAAGTTCTTGAATCTCTTCTTATGTATAACACAAGGAGAATATTACCACATTGCACTTAGAGAATATTAGCACCATACACATAGAGAATATTATCACAGTACACATACAGAATGCTAATACAGTACACATAGATAATATTAACACAGAGCAGTGACGGAGGATGCCTTTGTATAACTCCAGAATTAGAAGCAATAAACGTTCAAACAGAGGATAAGGTCAAAGTCACAAAAACACAAGTTCAAACACAAGATGAATAAAAAATAATAGCAAAGCTACTTTACCGGTGACGGAACAGTTGCATTGCTCTTTTACGTCGCAGGAAAACTTGTGTGACCCATACCATGGAATGTCGCTTGGATTTAAAGACACAGCGAAACATATAAACGTATCGTGTTTCTCCGAAATTAAGACCTACCCCTAAAATCAGCTTTGCACGATGTTTCAGGATGCACGTAATTTAAGACCAGTATCTAAAATAAGCCTTACTTAAGATCGTCACCTAGAACTAAGTTATTAAACATGTACTTGCATTCAAGTACTTTGTTTTTTTTCAGGATGCTTGTAATATAAGACCTACATCTAAAATAAGCCCGAGCTAAGATCGTCAGCTGGAACGAAGTTATCAAACATATACTTGCATTCAAGTACTTTGTTGATGGCATCGACTTTTCTAAGCACCAACTCCTCAACATAATTGCCATATATAAAAATACAGTGTTTATAGGCCAAGGATCTCTAACGACTATTGGTCAGGCGGAATTCTGGATTTGGAGAGTTATGACGATGTTCAAAAAGAAGAAGACATGAATGTATTTGGATAAATGTAGACTTTTGTACATAAATAAATGTAGATTTTTGAATCTGAAAAAAGACATAACCCAGAAATAAGTCCTAGTGCATTATTTGAAGCTAAAAACTAATATAAGACTGGGTATTATTTTCGGATAAACAAGGTAGTTAGCGGTTAATAGATTGACTACACGCGTTAGCCATATGGGATAACAATATAAACAGATCTACAAGCAAGATGGTCGTAAGAAATGGATGACTGAAGAAATTGTACAACTAATGGAAACAAGAAGACATCATTTTTATCCATCATTGACACCTTGCCGTCTTGACAGACGATAGTTTGTAAGGGATGGAGTTATTGCCTCTCCATAGCACAAAGCCTGGGCTAAAATATAGAGATCATGTGTTGCCCATGCAGCATGATCCCTCTCTCGGCCTGCCTAGTTCACTCCAGAGGAAAGGTAACACCCCTACATCTGGAACAAGACAAGCTGCAGAAGCTGCCGGATCAGCAAAGCAATGCTCTAATTGTCCGCCTGTGGGAGCTTCGATCCTAGACCAGCCGCCAACCACGGCTTAGGGCCTGGTCTGCCCTGCCATGACACTTTGTCTTTAGGTTGCATTTCCTCTCACCAGGGTAAGGCTTGTACCCTCCCAATTGCGCTCTTCCGCCAGAAGCCGTTGGCACAATGTGGGGTGTCTTGTTTGGTAAGCGCCGCCCAACGTTCGGCGCTAACAGAAAGCAGGTAGTACCGTCTACTGTTATACGGTAGCTCAGTCATATCTGACTAAGACCTGACACAAAACAAGAAGACGCAACAAAAATAATCCTGACAAATATGAAGAGATTCACAGAAAAGTCAGAACATTATGTAAGGAGGCAAAAGAAGCATGGATCGAGAAAAATTGCATAGAAATTGAAAAAAAAAAAAAACTACAGCAGTAAAATACCAAATTTATGCATAACAGAATTCAGGACCTTACTAATAAAACAATACGTACATCAACAGGCTGCCTAAAAACAAAATATGGAACAATCATTCAAGAAAAAGATAAGATTTTACATATATGGTCAGATTATATGAAAAACCTTTATGATGGTACCAGAGAGCAGTATGATATTCGAAATAACAATGAAGGACATCAATTTTGAAGATGGAGGTTCATAATGCTCTTAACCATTTAACAACTGGCAAGACCCCCGGTTCAGACAACATCACAACAGAAATGATCAATGCATTAGAAGAATATGGAATAGACCAAGTCACCAAACTGCTGAACACAATATATGGTACAGGAGATATACTTCTTCAATTATGTAATTCTGTATTTATTGCAATCCCGAAGAAATCAGGAGCCTTGGAATGTGATCAACATAGAACAATTAGTATAATGAGCCACATCAAGAAGATTTTGATAAAAAGTATCATTCAAAGAGTTAGGAAGAAATTTACAACGCGAAATAAGATAAGAACAATGTGGGTTTCTAGAAGGCAAAGGTACAATTAATGCTGTTTATATGCTTAGAACATTAAATGAACGTTATATAGAAGTAAACAAAGATCTTCATCTTTGCTTTATTGACTACACAAAGGCTTGTGATAAGGCAAGACATGTCAACATGATAAATATGCTTGCAGATCTACAAATTGATTGGAAAGACCGTATACTTGTAATAAAAAACATATATTGAAAACAACAAGCTGCCATAAAGATTGATAATGAAGTAGGTCAATATCAGCCTATTCAGAGAGGTGTGAGACAGGGATGTGTAATGTCTCCAGATCTTTGTTCCCTGTACAGTGATAATATTTTCAGAAATGTAGAAGATATAAAAGGAATCATCATTGGGGGACGTAACATAAATAACATTAGATATGCGGATGATACAGTGTTGATTGCAGACAATGAGCAGGATCTGCAACATTTAGCAGATGCATCTGTTGCACACACTGAACAACTAGGGTTAGAATTAAATTGTAAGAATAAACAGATTATTGTCGTCATTAGGAAAAAGGAAATACCATAATGTAATATACAAGTAAATAGGAATATTCTTAAACAAGTGAATCGGTACAATTATCTCGGAAAGGTCATAACACCTGATAGGAGATGCCTTGACGAGAGTCGAACAAAAGTCGCCATAGGCTTTTGCAAGATGAAAAACATACTGACCAATAAAAAGATGTCAATTGCAACGAGAAAAAGAGTGTTCAGGTGCTAAATAGAACCTGTGCTTTTGTATGGATGTGAAGCGTGAACAATGAGCAGACAAGCTGAAAAACATCTGATGGCTGTGAAAATGTGGTTTCTGATGAAAATGTTTTTTTTTTTTAGCATATCCTTTACAGGACTTAGCTGTCAACACCAGCATCTTTCAGCTGTATGTTGATCTCTTGGCAAGATTACGCTCAGTAGTTTGCCATTGCTTTCTGAGCGGCCGGCTCAGTATCCCGCAAGTCACGAGCGGGGGTCGAACCGCCTCAGCTCTCGCTCCGCTACGAGACTCTGCGTGATAAACGGGATTACAGAGAGAAAGTGTTGTAACCCCACAGCCAGAGAGACCGGCGATGAAAATGTAATAAATGAATACCATTGACAGATAAAAAAAACCAATAACCAAGTCCTACAAGAAACAAATGAAAATCGTACACTGATTAGAAAAAGTAGCCGCCATCCATCCATCCATCCATCATGTGCCATGCCGATAAGCGTGGGTGGTCATGGTCTGCCATCTTACTCGATCATCCGAGTCGTGGATCAGCTCTGTGTTCCTGTCTGGACCATGCCACATGGCCAAGCCATCCAGGTATTTACTTCTCGGTCTTCTCCCTTGGTCTCTTCCCTTCGATCTTGCTAGTTGTCACCAAGTTCTCCAATTCATTTCTTCTCATAACATGCCCAAAAAATTTTGACTGTCTACATCTAATGCCTCTAATCGGTTTACGATCTTCATTCGTTTCTTGAAGGACTTGTTCATTGGTTTTTCTGTCTGTCCATGGTATTCTTTGCATTTTCCTCAGAAACCACATTACCACAGCCATCGGCTGTTTTTCTGCTTGACTGCTTATTGCCCCGCTTCACATCCATACAAAAGTATAGGTTCTATGTAGCGCTTCAACACTCTTTTTCTCGTTTCAGTTGATATCTTTATATCTGTCAGTATGTTTTTCATCTTGCAAAAGGCTACCTTCGCAATGGCAATTCTTGTTCTAATCTCTTCAAGGCATCTTCCTTCAGATGTTATGACTGTGCCGAGATAACTGTATCGATTCACTTGCTTAAGAATACGCCCATTAACTCGTATATGACATTATATTAGCCGCAGACAGCCACAATTTTTTTGTCACGTTATGAGAAAAAATAAATTGCAGAACTTGATGACAACTGGCAAGATCGAGGGGAAGAGAACAGAGGGAAGACAGAGACGTAAATACCTGGATGACTTGGCCATGTGGTAATTGTCGAAACAAGAACACAGAGCTGATCCACGACTCTGGTGGTCGAGTGAGATGGCGAATCATGACCGCCCACGCTTATCGGCATGGCACATGACGAATGAATTCAAACTTCTTCTTCTTCTTCTTCTTCTTCTTCTTCTTCTTCTTCTTCTTCTTCTTCTTCTTCTTCTTCTTCTTCTTCTTCTTCTTCTTCTTCTTCTTCTTCTTCTTCTTCTTCTTCTTCTTCTTCTTCTTCTTCTTCTTCTTCTTCTTCTTCTTCTTCTTCTTCTTCTTCTTCTTCTTCTTCTTCTTCTTCTTCTTCTTCTTCTTCTTCTTCTTCTTCTTCTTCTTCTTCTTCTTCTTCTTCTTCTTCTTCTTCTTCTTCTTCTTCTTCTTCTTCTTCTTCTTCTTCTTCTTCTTCTTCTTCTTCTTCTTCTTCTTCTTCTTCTTCTTCTTCTTCTTCTTCTTCTTCTTCTTCTTCTTCTTCTTCTTCTTCTTCTTCTTCTTCTTCTTCTTCTTCTTCTTCTTCTTCTTCTTCTTCTTCTTCTTCTTCTTCTTCTTCTTCTTCTTCTTCTTCTTCTTCTTCTTCTTCTTCTTCTTCTTCTTCTTCTTCTTCTTCTTCTTCTTCTTCTTCTTCTTCTTCTTCTTCTTCTTCTTCTTCTTCTTCTTCTTCTTCTTCTTCTTCTTCTTCTTCTTCTTCTTCTTCTTCTTCTTCTTCTTCTTCTTCTTCTTCTTCTTCTTCTTCTTCAGCGTTCCGAGCCATTGAGGTTCTTTGCTGCAGATACAATCCGTCTCCATTCATCTCTCTGGTTGACCTTCTCTTGCCAATCGTTGATTTCAAGTGCTTGTAGGTCTGTATATATATTATCTCTCCACCGTCTTCTTGGTCTCCTCGGGGTCTACGGCCATTTATTTCCTGAGTATAAGCGAGTTTTGTTTCTCTATTATCTTCCATTCTTTCTATATGCCCCAACCATTGTAGTCTATTAGCCTTCATGATACCAGTGATTAGCGGGGACTTAAACAGATCATAAATGTCTTTGTTACTTCTTCTTTTCCACTCTCCACTTTGTGTATACCTAATGGGTCCAAAGATGCGTCTTAAAACTTTGTTCTCAAAGATTTGTAACAAGGCTTCGTCTCCTTTCGTTGTACTCCAGGTTTCAGAGCCATACAGCACAAGTGGTCTAATCAGTGTTTTGTATATTGTGATCTTGGTGTTACGAGATAGCGCATTTGATTTTAATAGATGTTGTAGTGCATAGTATATCTTATTTCCAGAGTTGATTCTAGTTTGTATTTATTCCCTTATGATGATGGAGCAGTTGAAGATTGTACCCAAGTATTTGTATGTTTCCGTTCTTTTAATGGTCATATTATCTATTTGTATGTGGCCAGAGTTTTTAGCCATTCCTTCTCTTGGAATTACCATATATTCTGTCTTATCGTGGTTGATAACCAGGCCCAACTGTTGGGCTTTTTCCTTTAAGTGAGTCAATATTTCCAATGTCTTTTGTTCATTTTCCCCTATAATATCTATATCATCTGCATAACCAAGCAGCTTGGACGTTCCTCCATTATCACATTCCTCCTTTACCCTCCTTACAACTTTTTCTAGAGCCAGATTGAAGAGTAGCTGCGATAGTGCATCACCCTGTTTCAAGCCAGATGTTATTTGGAAAGGGTATGATTTCCTGCCTTTATATGTTACTATATTATAAGTATCTTCCATGCATAGTCTGGTCATGTTGATTAACTTCCTTGGTATTCCAAATTCCCGCATAGCATTCCATAGACTATTCCTATGGACACTATCATAAGCTTTTTTAAAATCCACAAACATGTTAAGGAGATCTCTTTTATATTCCCAATTTTTTTCGCCTATTTGTCGTAAGATAAATATCTGATCCTGTTAAATTATTTTTTTTTGTTTGGAATGAATTCAAACAAGAAAAATAATTTAACAGGAAATGGTTGTGTTAGACTAAAAGATGGAAAAATTATATATGATAATACCGATATAAAAACAACATGCACAGAATACACAGAAGATTTACTCTGGGACAGAAAGGTCACTAAATAAACATTGTACAATAACAAATTGAAATCAGTTTATTTTTATACATACATTGTCCCTTTATTTCTCAACATAATTTCCACCAACATTGATGCATTTATCCCATCCTTTTATCAGTCCTCCCAAACCCGCTGCATAGAACTACGTTCTTTGTTTTCATTTATCTGCCATACCACAGAACTGTGTGACCTACTTATTGACTCACCCTCGTAACGTTTTCTACCCAGCTATGCACCGCTTTACGGGAAATCACTAGGGGCTAAGTCCACTGAAAACCCACCTTGGCGGAAGACATTTCGCGAGTGACGCCGAAGTGAAAACGTGGTCTAGAAAACAGAGCACGCAGTTCTATGTAGCAGGTTTGGGAGGACTGATAAAATTATGGGATAAGTGTATCAATGTTGGTGGAAATTATGTTGAGAAATAAAGGGATAATGTATGTATAAAAATAAACTGGTTTCACGTTGTTATCATATTTTCTACGGCCATTTGTGACTTACTTATTAACTCACCCTCGTAATAACAGATGATGGCGGACGTGAAATATAAATCAGATAGAGAAAAGGAATGGCCAAACATATTTTCAAAAACATGAAATCAGTATTAACATCTAAAGAGATTAACAACGCGTTAAAATGAAAATTCGCAAATGTTATGTATATTCAACACTGCTATATGGCGCGGAAGCCTGGACAGTGAACACGTAATTAGAATGTCGAATAGAGGCCCTGGAGATGTGGATATACAGAAGAATATGTCGTATTTCATGAAACAAAAACAATCAAATACAGAAGTTCTAGAAAAACTGGGAATGAAAAGAAAGTTTATGAAGGAAATAAAAAAAGAGGCAAGTGAAATATTTCAATCATGTTAAAAGACATAACATTCTTATAAAAACAGGAGAGTAAGTTGGAAGGCAAGCGAGAAAGCGATAGACAAGGATACAATTGGGAAGATAACATCAAGAGATGGACGAACAACAGTCTGATAGAATGTATAGTCAAGATGAGAGACAGACACTGTTGGAGATCCATTGCAGTCAACCTTCTGTGTGGAGAAGGTACCTGCGTTAAAATTAGCCAATCAAAGCTGGCCTAGTACACAATCCGGCTGGAAAAGAAGAGATCAAAGAAATAAATCAAGCACAATCACTCGCTGAAGCTGACCGAAGTGGTTTAGTCTAAATCACATAACTAATGAGACTGTGTCAAGATGAGACCATAATAAACAAATATCACTTGGATGCTCTCCAACTCCATCCACTTCCTACTCAGAAGGCTTGACGTTGCCCTCATCGAGGAGATAAAAGGATCACTTGCCCAATGATAAGCTAGTCAGCGGACAGAAAGAGATATGATACTTTCCTGAAAGAAGTTAAAGAAAACTGGTTGTTCACATAAGAAGAAGACAGTCTGCCTTCTTTGGGCATGTCATGAAATGGGAATAGCTGGAGTATGTTGTGACAACGGAAAAGTAGGAGGAGAGGACAGGCGGGGGGAGACCAAGTGAGAAGATGCTGTACTGTTTGACATCATGGCATGGACGAGCATCAGTATCAGAAATGATTGGCAGTACACGAGACAGAAAGCTGTGGACAGACATGATCACCGACGCCACACGACATGGACTATAAGAAGATTGGCAGTACACGAGACAGGAGACTGCGGACAGACATGATCACCAACGCCACACGACATGGACTATAAGAAGATTGGAAGTACACGAGACAGAAGGCTGCGGACAGACATGATCACCAACGCCACACGGCATGGGCTATATGAAGTGCCAAGAGGAAGACCAGAAGGTAGATGGATTCAAGATGTGAAGGATAATTTACACATGACGATCTGGCTAATGATAAAATGTTTTGCGTATCCTTTTACAGGACTTAGCTGTCAACAGCAGCATCTTTCAGCTGTCTGTTGATCTCTTGGCAAGATTACGCTCAGTAGTTTGCCATTGCTTTCTGAGCGGCCGGCTCAGTATCCGCAAGTCACGAGCGGGGGTCGAACCACCTCAGTTCTCGCTCCGCTGCGAGACTCTGCGTGATAAACGGGATTACAGAGAGAAAGTGTTGTAACCCCACAGCCAGAGAGACCGGCGGCTAATGATAGCAATTTCGAAATACATTTACGAGGGCAAAGTTCAACACATGACAAGCCACTGGATGAACCATGTTTGACGTCGCGTGCCAGGAGATTGAGAACAGCTTAACAATGTTCGCGTCCTGCAGAGGTCCTTATCTCCACACATGGATGTTTGCCACAATTAACTCACATCAGGCACAAAATGAAACTTGCGAAATGGTTAGGTAACAAACAGGGAGAGACAATCGCTGAGCAACACAACTCGTGTGACCAAAACGGAAACTGTGATTTGCGAGGTTAAATACAGGATATTAATAGTTACACATGTTTCCTGTTAGCAGATAAGGGTTACCAAATTACGTAATCTCGTAGCATGGTAGATAACAATGTGTGGCGATAATATTGTGTCAAAACTGTGAGGACAGTTAAAAAAATACAGTCTTCGAACGTTGCCGACGGATACTCCCGTCGGTGACTAGAAGTTTAGTCACTGGATAGATATAAATGTGTTTTGTCGCGTTAATGTAGTTGGAAGAGCCAGTGTCTCATAGAGTACTATGATAAAAAGGCGTAAAAGTTATTTAAATATTTTAGCAGTGCAAAATGCCCAAGAATCATTAACAGGTAGGTGGATAGAGTTGCTGATTTTGATAACAATTTCTTAATACTCATTTATACATATGTTTGATTTTTTCTCTTAACACTGTTATTTTGGCAGAGGCACCTTGCGGTATGGTATGGCTTTAGTTTAACATAATCACCCTTTTTACGCACTCTCCCTCTCTGTCTCTGAATAATACTCTCTAAATCACAGACATAAGCATACGCCCAGTTTCACGAATTGCACGGAACAAAGCATAGCGGCAGCCACACTTGGAAGAACGGCCCTCGTGATCACCTTTCCACCGTTAAATAATTAAGCACTGACTGATGTTCTTTTTTCAGGTATGCAGCAGACGTCGGCGATCACGATTCTTCACTCATCCCTGTCATCTCACATGTGGATGAAGTTAATGTTGCTTATATTCTTATTTGCTGCTGTCTGTCTGTCCGTCCGTCCATCCGTCCGTCCGTCCTTCTACCTGCCTGCCTGCCTGCCTGCCTGCCTGCCTGCCTGCCTGTCTGTCTGTCTGTCTGTCTGTCTGTCTGTCTGTCTGTCTGTCTGTCTGTCTGTCTGTCTGTCTGTCTGTCTGTCTGTCTGTCTGTCTGTCTCACTGGTTTCCTATTCATCTCTTGCCTAGTATTTTGCCACATAAGGCTAATTTCTCGTTTCCCTGTATTCTATGGACATGCCGCAGACATGTCATTTGTCATTTCCTTATGCCTTTAATACTTTAATGAGCAATCTAGTAACACCTGCAGCTACCAATACCTCCTTGGCATTCATAAAGAGCCAAAAAAAAGTATGGACAAATTTGCAAAACTAGTACACTCCCTGGAAAGCTGCTACAATCGAAAGATTCCGTTATAGAACGAACGAGCGAACTTTATTTTCAAAGGGTGAAGAATTCAACCAGTAATATTTGCAGCTGCCTGGTAACGATCCCGATACCCCTCACATACCAAGCCAGCGCGCAGAGTGGCCCATGGGCGGACAAGAAGACGAACGAACGAACGAACGAACGAACGAACAAACTTTATTTTAAAAGGGTAACAAATTGGGCACGCAGGCCCGTCTTACATTCGGCCCTTTCAATCACTCATCTTTCATTCATCAACTATGCATGTTACATTAACATAGGGGAAAAAAACATTGTCAAATGGATTTTGTAAGCATAAGTAATGCATATTACGCATGATACATTCACATGAGAAAAAAAAAAAAAACATTATCAAATGAAAGTTGTAAACATAAACAGTGCATATTGCAATGTTGTGAGGCACATCCCCTATCCACCAACACATCCCCCACCCACCAACCCCCCCCCCCCCCCCCACCCACCCACACATACCTCCGCGCACTCACACAGAACCAGGCAAACATACATGCCGCCACCCAACCACTGATCCCCCACCCACACACATTTCCCCACCGACACACACATCCTCACACACCAAGAAGAAGAGAAGAAGAAGAGGAAGAAGAAGAAGAAGAAGAAGAAGAAGAAGAAGAAGAAGAAGAAGAAGAAGAAGAAGAAGAAGAAGGAGAAGACGAAGAAGGAGGAGGAGGAGAAGAAGAAGAAGAAGAAGAAGAAGAAGAAGAAGAAGAAGAAGAAGGAGGAGGAGGAGAAGGAGGAGGAGGAGGAGGAGGATGAGAAGAAAAAGGAGAAGAAGAAGAAGAAGAAGAAGAAGAAGAAGAAGAAGAAGAAGAAGAAGAAGAAGAAGAAACCACACACACATACCCCCGCCAACCCACACATCCCGCACCTATCCACACACATATCCCGCACTCTCACAATTTTCCCCACACACACATCAGCCAATCTACACCCACTCACCCACCCAATATTCGCCACCTCTCAACTACACATCCCCATATTCAAGTACCTTAAAAGGCACATCCTCAAAGGTAGAGAATACTAACCATAAATGGACGAGGCCAGAATAATTTTTGTCATGTTCTGAAAAGAAACACGAATGAAACAGTCCTTCAAGCAACAAATAAAACCCGTAAATTGATTAGAGAAATTATGTATAGACAGTCAGTACCATTTTGGGACCGTTATGAGGAGAAATAAACTTGAAAACTTTGTGACAACCGGCAAGCTTGAAGGGGAAAGAGGAAGGTGAAAGAACAAGAGGAAGGTGGAGGCACAGAGATAAATGCTTTGATGGCTCGGCCACATCTCATAATCGGCACAAGAACGAATAAATCACCCAAAGCTCTGGTCATCGTGTGAAATGGCGAGCCATCACTTTTTGCAAAAGAATTGTCTTCATTGTATACGTATACTTCCACAAGTGTTCTAGTTGCTCGGACAAACTTGGTGGAGTATTGATGCATGACAAGGCAGACGTGGTTGCGGCCTTGTGGGAGCACGTGTACACCTCGGAGAAGCAAATGGATCACCATGGTCTGGTAAGAATTAGGCAGCGAGGGGTGACGAGGGGATCTGGCCGATGCTCGACGCTCAGAGGAAAGGCGAGACGGACATATAATCAGATTGCCACTGAAACTATTAGTGTTGGAACTCTTCGCTGGCTACTGAGGATGGGGACGGAGTGCTTATGGGAATGCCCCGAATGCTGTGATGTCGGTTCCTAGATCAATCAATCATTCAATCAAGCAAGTGTTCTAGTTATCTCCCATAGATCACAAAAGGGTAGTCTCGGCACAAGTGCAGAAACTCCGTAGAACCGGCAAGGATATAAAAATATGCGTATGCAAATCATACATTTTATCAGTGTTCTTATCTAGGATGTGGTGTGGGAATGACTTTTAAAATTCAACAGTTTTCTTGTTTGATTATCAGTAACAAAAACCAGACAAGAAATATGCATACATTTAACAGTCTCACTCGACGAATAAGAAAAGAAAATGTAGAAAGAAGAAGAAGAAGAAGAAGAAGAAGAAGAAGAAGAAGAAGAAGAAGAAGAAGAAGAAGAAGAAGAAGAAGAGGAAGAAAGCTTTAAAAAAAAAAGCTTAAAAGTCGACAGGGTCGACTTCATTGCACCGGGTTTTATCCCATATGGCTCGGTCTCTTTCCGCAGCACGGAAAGCGTCGCACAAAGCACGAACTCCGTAGCTTTTAGCGACGACCCACAGGAGTCTCCGAAACATTTAACTCGTAAACGGAAGCACGCGGCCCGGAATCGAACCCACAACCTTCGGAGCACGAGTCAAACGGCTTGACCACTTCGCCATAGAGACTCCCCAGTGACTCCCCCACACAGAAGAGGAAGAAGAAGAATAAGAAGAAAAAGAAGAAAATGAGGATGTCTCTCTTAATTGCTTCTTATTTTGCTTTGATATTTTCTTTCGTGTAGTCTTTCATTGCTTTACAATGTATTTTTGTTTTAATGTTAATGCAAGTTTGTGTTTGTCGTTTCTCTAAAGTATATAAACATATAATATTTATTACAGTTTACATGAATTCTTTTCGCTGCAGTCACTACATTTTGATGCTGCGTTAATATTACATATTTGCTCGAGGGCTTTGGGGGTTTCCGAACGTTCCACATTCGTGTGCGTAAGGGTTCCACATATCTTTTGTGTAAAGGACAATTTGGCCGGTATCCCTGGCCAAGGCGTTAACGACTTTCTCCGTAATCCCGTATATTCACGTGAGTGACGCAGCTGCGCGAGATTCGGTAGCGAATCGCGTCTCATTGGTTACTTACGGGGGTATGTGAGCCGGTCGCTCAGATAACAATTGCACACTACTGAGCGTGATCTTGCCAAAACATCAATAGCAGCTGAAAAATGCTGGTGTTGACGGTAATGTCCTGTAAAAGGATATGCGAAAGAAAAAATAGTACAATATCGAAGGTTAATATCTGCTTACAGCGTGTCAGTGGTCGTACTGCCAAATCCCCCACACAGTACACAATAACGATTGCCTTTCATGCTATGAGACGTAATGATTACATAATGCTGCCCCAACTGGTTTAAACCAATCGTGACTCCATGATTGATGTGGCGAATATCATGTCGACTGACGTTACTTCCTAGAACATTTTCTGTCAGAAATACGGCTGTATACACCAGTGTGCATGGGCTCTCGGTCCAGTGTGGCGGATAGGCAGGCGATCCATTAAGTCTTCAAGTGTTATTTGCTACTGGCCACGGTTTGCTTATGCATTGTCCTCATTTTAAACTTGTAGTATATGGTTCCGTCACCCAGCTACTGAGATGAGTGCTTGGTGCGACACTGTGAGTTGTGGAAAGCCATACTGTCACATAATAGACCAACGTGATTTAACCCGTGATGAGAATAATAGGCGTTCTGAATTAGCGGCATGTTCGAGGCCAAAGGTTGGTTCAACAAATCCAGAAAATGTAACTGCACGTGTTTATATCTGGTCGACGGATTGGGAACACTCGGTGGTGAGTGAGACGAGTCCCTGCATCGCTTTGACAGTTTGTCAACATTCGAATACAGATGGAACCCGTCAGATCCTGGTTGCAATCGGATGTCAGCAATCACAGGTCGGGCAAAGTTAACAGCTGCAGATGTGTAGGGGAAGTGAGTGAGATGAGTCCATACATCGCTTTGACAGTTCATAAACAGGTTGGATGGAAAGCGGAAGTACTCAGCTCGGGAGAAAACAGTCAGTCTGTCATTTATAGTTCCCGGACATCACGCAGATTGGCAGATTGCTATTGACAACTGTTGTTGGGAGCATACAGTAACTCGCTAGCTTGTTGGGGATGTCAAAACAAGTGATGACAACTCTGACAGTGACTAAGCCAGGGAGGGTAGATTCTTGACAATGGATGATTGCCCATATAACACCTGTGTGGACAGGAAGACTACCGTCACGTGACAAATTTTAGGTTTTGCCATAAACCATGATTGGGAGAAACAGTGTTGACCAAAACCGTGGATTATGATGGACGTGTTTGTGGGAGAGCTCTACAGTGTTAGCTTAATTTAATATTAACTAGCATGTGTCGTTATGGCAAAGTGTAGCAGTCATCCCGGAATGAGGATAGTTTGCATAAGGTTCCTCAGGTTGGAATGAAGAACCCGGAACCAATGAAAAATCCGATCCCGGATAAATTATGATGCAGAAAGATTGGCCAGCCACCTTCTAAATGGGTCGGTGCTAGAAGAAGCTGATACCCATGGCTCGGTGGAGCTGAATGGTATAAGTATCCTACACGAGTGCATACCAATCGTTAACACACCTGAAGTGATGGATGTTCAGCTCACGTGGAACTAGATCAGTAAGAACTGATGGTCACATTAGATGAAACCAAACATTGAAGTGTAGTTGTTTCCCGTATCAAGGAAATCAGAACTGTCAGACAATATCTAGTAAATAAAGCAAGCTATTTGTGTCTAGACTATGACTGTTTAAGAGTGAAAATATAGAACATTTCGCTAGAAGAAAACGGCAGGTTCATAGGACAGTGTTCCATGTTTTATTCACTGCGCCGGAATTATGAAGCCGGAGTTTCTCAAACTATTAGGAACCATTGTGTTAGGAACAATAATAGTATTTTCTCGGATTATATTTACATGGGATTCAGATCTCATGGTCATCAGAGCTCCTGGAGGAGGACATGTCTGGAGAGAAGGATACGACTTCAGTGAGGTCCATTGTGATGAGTCTTGTGATGTCGTGTGATCCTTGACATGATGAGTGGACTCTGAACATGAACTCTGTGGTCTGACCTATACATTTACATTAGAATACACGACACACATTTTCTTCGCATACACGTCTCATATACGTTACACTTTTCTTTTAATAAATTAATCTTTATTAATTTTTAGAAGCAAGAGTTGTTGAGTATGTTGCGTTGGGGAAGTATGAGAGGGGGCATAGTATGACAGTGAGAGAGTGATAGGGAAAGGTGTCCACGGGCTGATGGAGTGTGTTGGACGGAAGCTGGTGGATTCTCCAGGATATTGATAAAGGAAAAAAAAAATATTATAATGTGGGTGTTGACTCTCCTCACTCCAGGGACGACACTTTAAAGGAGGACACGACATTATTGGGGGCTCGATAACGGGATCTTTGGACAGCGGGATCTCTCGTAAACGGGATCTTTGGACAGCGGGATCTCTCGTAAACGGGATCTTTGGACAGCGGGATCTCTCGGAAACGTGATCCTTTGACAGTGGGATCTTCTGACAACGGGGTCTTTTGACACGGGATCCTTAGGTATAAAACGGAGATATCATATTGGAGAATCCAGCTAGAGTGAATGTGGATAGGGGTTAGGACTAATATCTTACCTGTTCACACTTCACACGTCTGCATAGGTCTGTGGTCCTCGATTCTACTCTTGTCACTGAGTGAATGTGCTGTGTGTGGTAACATCTAGATTTATAGTACTTGGTCATATATCTGTATATTAGTTTTCAGTTATATTGTACTCAACCTGCTAGCTTACCTCTCTGTAAAATGGCCACTCCGAAACTAACCACTGCAGAATTAAAGGCAAAGGGGGAAGACATGGGATTGTCGGGTTCTGCTCTAACGGATTACATACAGGAAGTGGAGAGAGAGAGAGAGTATCGTCAAGCAGAAAGGGAAGATCGAAAGGCCGAGTTGGAATTGAGAAGGATGGAGTTGGAACAAGCAGCTAAGAAATTTGAAGCTGAGCAAGCAGCTAAGAAATTGGAAGCTGAGCAGGCAGCTAGGAAACTTGAAGTTGAGGAAGCTACTAGGAAACGGGAAGCGGAGCAGGAGGCTCAGAAAAGGGAGCACGAGTACCGGATGAGGGAACTCGAGTTGAAGAGTCAATCTAATGGGGAAACTGAGGGAGCAGATGGAGGTTCCTCCATCCCAGGCTCAACACCAGTAGGTGGACATGGGTACCATGCTATGAAGTTTCCTTTAGCGGTCTACGAGGAGGACAAAGAGAAGATTGACCAGTACCTTCAACGCTTCGAGGCCATGTCCGTGGCTATGGGTCTGGAGCGTAACAAATGGAATCTCAAGCTATCCCAGGGATTACGCGGGACCAGGTACGAGGTTTATTCTCGCCTGCCGCCAGGACATGAGAACAATTATGACGAGTTAAAGACGGCTCTGCTGAAACGATTCGAGGTTACGTCACATACCTACCCAAAAAAATCTCGAGCAGCGAAACGAGAACCGGGGGAGTTGTTTGCCGCCTACAGTTGGCGTCTAAAATCCTATCTCCATAAGTGGATGGATTTGGCTGGGTTCGCACATGACTATGAGAGTCTGGAAGAGCTCATGGTGGTCGACCAGCTGAAGAAGCAAATGTCTAAACCTCTCAGGACGTTCCTGGGAGAACAAGGAGCAGAACGTATTGACCTCGTGACAAAATTAGCAGAACGGTTCGTCGAAGTACATGGGGAGGCAGGGGAAAACCTTTCCACCAACACCAAAAGTCAGGAGAAACATGATAAGAAGAAAGCCAAAAACTCAGGAACTAAAAAGTGGGAACCTTATGTGCAAAAATCAGAGGATAGTTCAGAGAAGAAGAAGGAGGGAAGCAAGAGCACTTCAAGCTCTACACCAAAACGACCGTGGTCGGAGAAGTGGTGTTCAATTTGTAAGTCACCCTCTCACAATACGAGGGACTGCAAATCGAAGGCTAAGAACCCTCACTTCGCAGCATGTCAAGTGACTTCCAAGGAGGTTGTCACGGAAAATGCCAAGGTCAACAAGGAAGCTCGCCACCAGGAGAGCTCACTCAAGTCCGGCAATAGAAAATATAGGACAGGGAAATGGTGCAACCAATGCAAGTCAAATACGCACAATGATATTGACTGCAGGGAAAAGTCAGGAGACACTCAATTCGTCGGGTGCCCCGAGAAACCTAAGGTGGAGCCCACCGAACAGGTCGAGGCCGAGGAAGAGACTCCAGACCAGGAAAAACCATCTGTAGTGGAATTGTTAGAGGTTAACGGTCGTCAAGTGGAGTGTTTGTACGACACAGGACTGGACGGGAAGGCCGTGATTTCTGCGGATCTGGTACATCCAGAACAATTCACAGGTGAGATCATGGAGATACAGCCTGCACAGAAGAGTGCTGTGGCCATGAAGTTGCCCATTGCTAATGTGGAGATTCGGTCAAGGTATGTAATCGGCACCATCAAGGCCGCTGTATTGACCGATCCCATTTTTCCAGTAATCCTAGGTTGCCGGTATGTCTTTCTGGGAATGCCCATGGAGCCAATCCATATGGGAGCAATGCAGACTCGCTCTCAGACGAGAACGGAAGAGGCAGAAGCAATTGTGACTAACCCAATGCCGGGGGAGCTACGAACTGCCCAGAGTGAGGATGATACTTTACGTCTTTGCTACAGAAAGCTGCAGAAAAGTGCTGATCCACCAGGACGGGGGCAGTACTACATGAAGAATAGGATACTCTACAGGAGAGCAGGAAGGGGAGACAACCTATACGGTCAGTTGGTCGTCCCGAAAGCTCACCGGTCCCAGATTCTTCATATGGGGCATACCATCTCCTTTAGTGGACACATGGGTATTGCCGCCACCATGCAGCGAATTTCCTGCCATTACTCCGTTATCAGTTATCAGTTATCAGTTGGGGTATCTTCGCTGCACTCCGGACATGTCCATAGGTGCTCAGATCCTCCCCCCCTCCCAGCATATTCATCAGCGTCCGGTGGCTAATAGTGCCAGTTCTGTGTTGATTGACGAGACGCTTTGTTTTCCCGATGTACCTCTCGCGTCTGGCTGTGCCGATTCTTACTCCCAGGTCTTTCATCCTGGACAGCGATGTGGAATCACTGACGTCAAAGTCCTCTAATCTCGCCATATCTTTAAGGACGTTAATAACATCTGCACGATCCATGGGCTGGCCATCTACAGGGGGTGCAGAGCCAGCCAGTTTGTCAGCTCGTTCATTTCCCTCGACTCCCGCATGTCCCGGGACGAAGATGAAGGTGACTTTACGGACAACAGACTTCCGCAGCGATTCAGTCCACTGTCTACGTACAGATCCAGCTTCGACCTTCTGAATCATGCTCATTGAATCACTTAGTACACACACGTTGGTATAATGCTGTGATTCTAGCCATATGAAAGCCTGTGTAACTGCCATCACCTCCATCGTCATGCTGCTCGTGGTCATAGAGTGGGCACCACTGGATTCTTGAACGGTTCGGCCCGCCGAACGGGCTGTAAATGCCCACGCTCTTCTCTGCTGCTTTACAACAGATCCATCTGTATAGATGAGCACTTCGGGGCTATCTGAGTGTTCATAGATGAGCGCGTTAACCTCTACATTGACAGCGGCAGGTTTCTGCTCTCTGCACCGTCTATCGAGTGTGATAATGCAGGAGAAAGTGCACTTAAAAGCTGGAGGCACCGGCACCCATTCCTTGCCGGGGTTGATACTGGTAAGACTGCAGACCTGTCTGACGACATCTTCCGCCCGACCCATCCTTGATTTGCCCCTCTTTAGCCTGTCACCCTTTTCTCTGAATATAGCGTCATGCAGAGGGTGCTGCTCATCTGCACTTATTTTTAAGTATGCACGAGCTCTCCAGATCTTGATCCTGTGTTCCATTGTCGGGAAGTCAAGGAGGTATCTCATTGCTACACAGCTGGTGTCTCTCGTGCAGCCCAAAATGATGCGCATGGCTTCGTTTTGTACCTTTTCAAGTCTTCCAATCTGTGTAGGGCTGACAGTGAGGATGGCCAGGGCATACTCGATGCGTGAAAGCACAAGTCCTTGGAACAGAAGTATTAGCAGTCTTTGCTCGATATTGGCAGTCGCCATGACTCTCATTGCTGACAAACCTTTTCGAGCCTTCGTTATGACGTAATCGACATGATCTCTGAAGGACAGGCTACGATCAAGCCTCACGCCAAGATATGTCATTGACTGGGTTCTACTCAAGCTGCTCCCATCCATTCTTACCGCCGGCAGGTCTGTTTTCACAAAATGGTTGTTTAGTGAGAACCATGTAACCTTTGCCTTTGCAGGGTTGACAAGGGCATCGGCATCAGCACACCATGAGGAAATTCGATCTAGTTCGCCCTGCATATCATTGGCAACCGCCTGTCTATCTCGACCCTGTCGATACACGAGGATGTCGTCAACGAATGACAGAGTCCTACCCCTCCCATCCAACTGTTGTTCAGTGATCGGCACCGTATACACGTTGAATAGTACTGGTGACAGTGGTGAACCCTGCGGCAATCCTGGACATATCGTTATCGGCTCAGAAGACCAACTCCCGCATCTTAGCACCACCTTCCTTTGGAGCAAAACTGCAGCTATCCATCGTACAAGGTGAGGGTGCACTTTCAGCCTGAGGAGGGTTTGCATCAAGTGCTCGAAAGATACTCTGTTATATGCGTCCTCTAAGTCTATGGCGGCCGCACATGTCTCTTCTCTGACCTGAAATCCTTCGTAAACATCTTGAGCAAAGCCCGCCACATTCAGCCATGACTCTTTGTTGCGTCTGTATCCTCCAAGTGTGGGCGGGAAGCAGCCGAGCTGTTCCAAGTCACAAGCAAGTCTGTGTGCTACAATTTTCTCCAGTAGCTTGCCAACAGTATTCTGCATCGTAATGATTCTGTAGCCGCTTATCTTGGAATGGTCTTTGTTCGGTTTTGGCAGCGGCAGCAAGTAGCTGTGTAGCCATTATTCTTTGACCTGACCCCTCTGGATACTGGTGTTGAATTCTCTGGCCAGTTCTTCCATGTCATCATCTGATATCACCAGTAGGTCACCATATCGGATGCCGTCTGGGCCTGGGGCGGTGTTAGGTGATTTCTTGAGCATCGCACGCACTATCTCAGCAGTGATTGTCCATTCTTCGTCTGTCCCGACCCCCTAGCACAACTGAGAGAGTGTCGTTGTGGTCCTCTGTCTGGCGGGCTCGTCTTTCTGGTCAGTCTGTTCTATGTAGCGTGCAAGAAGGGCCTTACCTTTATCCGCATCCGACTTTTTCCATGCCAGGTCTGTGCCTTGAAAGTCTGGAGTACCCCTACGTTGTGCAGCACCGTTCATGCTCTTGTGGAGGCGCCAGAATGTCGTAAGAGATCGCTCGTAGCACACCTTCCTGCAGAACTCGTCCCATTTCTCGGCCTTGGCATGTTTGGCGCAGGATTTGAATAAAGTCGTCGTCCTATCGACCTCAGTCTTCATGTTCGCCAACTCAACCTGTGGCATGTTAGCCTTTCTGGCCTTTTGCCAGTCTTTGACAGCCTTCCTGCCATTACTATTGGCCGGGAATGACAGATAATGTGCGTCGGTATGTGAAGTCATGCCCTGAGTGCCAGAGGGTGGCACCGAAACACTGGACAGCACCGGTGGTGTTGGGTGAGATGCCCATCATGAACTCTCCTTTCGAGAGGGTAGCCATTGATATCGTGGGTCCACTTCCCAGGACTAGGAAGAGGAACATGTATATACTCACAATGGTGGATTGCTGTACAATGTGGGGTGAAGCCATACCGTTGACCACGATTGACTCGAAACGAGTGGCGGACGCACTGATGGAGGTCTTTACCAGATTAGGCTCTCCTGATCAAATTCTGACGGACAATGGGTCTCAGTTTTGTGGAAAACTCATGGAGGAGGTATTTAGGGTGTTTCACTCTAACCACATACATACCAGCCCTTACCACCCTCAAGCCAATGGACAAGTAGAGCGTTTCAACGGCACGTTGATGACAATGCTCAGGAAACTAGCGCAGGAAAAACCTGATAGGTGGGATGAATATATCCCAGCAGCTCTTTTTGCCTATCGGGAAGTTCCTCATGGCTCAACAGGACTACCACCCGCTACGTTGCTGTTTGGTCGTCCAATCAAAGGACCGTTGGAAGCCATGTTGAGGAGTTGGACTGAAGAGGGGACGTCAGAAGAAGTGATCTCATCCTATAAATACGTGGAGGAATTGAAAGAAAAACTCCACAAGGGATGGACTCTGGCGAATCAGAACTTGAAAAAGGCCAGGAAAAGACACGCGGCTTACTACAACCGTAGGTCTAAAGAAAGATCTCTAGAGGTGGGAGACAAAGTCTTGTTGCTACTCCCAACGGGAAACAACAAACTGGAGATAGGTTGGCAAGGACCATTTCCCGTGGAAAGGGTGATATCCAGAACCAACTATCAGATCCGGATCCGGGGAAAGTCGAAGATTTTCCATATCAATCTCTTGCGGAAATACGAAGAGAGACCCGGAGACAAGGCAGCGCACCTCATGGCAATGGCAGTTGCAGTGGAGACTGAAGTGGGAACCAGCGAGGGCAGGGAATATCCCTTGGTACACCAGGAAACCTATAGGGATGTGCAAGTGAACCCTGATATGACCTCTCAGGAGAGGGAAAAGATAACCCAGGTTCTCAAGTCTCATAAGGAGATACTGACTGATAAACCAGGACGAACGAGGTTGGTTGAGTTCGAGATGACTTTGACCACGCAGGAGCCTGTTCGCCAAAAGGTTTACCCAGTGCCATTCTCTAAAGAAAAGGCCCTGGAGGAGGAAATACAGAAACTGCTGGAGGATGACGTGATTGCACCATCCACATCCCCATACAATGCGGGGGTAGTTTTGTTACGCAAACCAAGTGGAGAACACCAGTTGTGTATAGATTACCGACTTCTGAACAGTCATACACAATTTCAGGTGGAACCTTTGCCGAATCCAACTCAGTTATTCGCTAGGCTCCATAAGGCTCGGTACTTTTCAAAGGTGGATCTGAGTCGGGGGTACTATCAGATACCAGTCAAACCGGAGATTCGACCACTGTTGGCTTTTAGTACACCCAGTGGACACTACGAATTCAAGGTCATGCCCTTTGGACTCAGCAATGCACCTAGTGTGTTTACACGCATGATGAGGACTTTACTTGATCCTTTACAGGATCCGTCCATCATCTCATTCATGGATGATATTCTGATTTCCAGTGACGGCTTGGATGACCACTTACAATCCTTGGAGAGAGTGTTTAATAGGCTCAAGGAAGCAGGGCTTACTGCTCGTCCAACCAAGTGCATGATTGGTTAACAGACTCTGGAATTTCTAGGTCACACCATCACTCCAGGACACATTGTCCCAGAAGAGAAGAACCTGGAGAAAATCAGAAAGGCACCAAGGCCAAAAACGAAGAAGGATGTGCGATCGTTTCTCTCGTTGTGTGGGTTCTACCACAAATTTATCCCACATTTCACTGAACTGGGAGCTCCATTGACGGAAACCTTGAAAAAGGGATTCCCAGACCAAATCATTTGGACACCAGAATGTGAGAATGCCTATAGTCAGTTAAAGGAGGCCTTGGTCAGCAAACCTGTATTACAGCTCCCTGACCTTTCCAAACCATTTGTGTTGAGAACGGATGCGAGTGCGATTGGGATTGGGGCAGCTCTGTTACAGGAAGGAAAAGACGATGCTTCGGTTTTGAAACCTGTGGCATACGCAAGCAAGAAACTTCTACAGGCGGAGAGGAATTATTCAACCGTCGAGAGAGAGAGTGCTTGTCCCTCGTATGGGCAGTGCAAAAATTCCAGCCATATTTGTATGGAGTGAAGTTTCGAGTCCAGTCGGAACATCAGCCCTGATGTTCCTGGCTACTTCTCAGAAGCTCAACGCCCGTTTGATGCGGTGGTCGTTGTTACTTCAATCCTATAACTTCACAGTGGAGTACATTCCTGGGAAGGAAAATGTTGGAGCGGATTTCTTGTCAAGACACCCAGCTCCTGAAGAAGAAGAATGAATCATCTGGATTAAACTCACGGTGGAGAAGAGTGAGATGGACTACTCTCTTAAGAGGGGGCCTATGTCACATAATAGACCAACGTGATTTAACCCGTGATGAGAATAATAGGCGTTCTGAATTAGCGGCATGTTCGAGGCCAAAGGTTGGTTCAACAAATCCAGAAAATGTAACTGCACGTGTTTACATCAGGTCGACGGATTGGGAACACTCGGTGGTGAGTGAGACGAGTCCCTGCATCGCTTTGACAGTTTGTCAACATTCGAATACAGATGGAACCCGTCAGATCCTGGTTGCAATCGGATGTCAGCAATCACAGGTTGGGCAAAGTTAACAGCTGCAGATGTGTAGGGGAAGTGAGTGTGATGAGTCCATACATCGCTTTGACAGTTCATAAACAGGTTGGATGGAAAGCGGAAGTACTCAGCTCGGGAGAAAACAGTCAGTCTGTCATTTATAGTTTCCGGACATCACGCAGATTGGCAGATTGCTATTGACAACTGTTGTTGGGAGCATACAGTAACTCGCTAGCTTGTTGGGGATGTCAAAACAAGTGATGACAACTCTGACAGTGACTAAGCCAGGGAGGATAGATTCTTGACAATGTATGATTGCCCATATAACACCTGTGTGGACAGGAAGACTACCGTCACGTGACAAATTTTAGGTTTTGCCATAAACCATGATTGGGAGAAACAGTGTTGACCAAAACCGTGGATTATGATGGACGTGTTTGTGGGAGAGCTCTACAGTGTTAGCTTAATTTAATATTAACTAGCATGTGTCGTTATGGCAAAGTGTAGCAGTCATCCCGGAATGAGGATAGTTTGCATAAGGTTCCTCAGGTTGGAATGAAGAACCCGGAACCAATGAAAAATCCGATCCCGGATAAATTATGATGCAGAAAGATTGGCCAGCCACCTTCTAAATGGGTCGGTGCTAGAAGAAGCTGATACCCATGGCTCGGTGGAGCTGAATGGTATAAGTATCCTACATGAGTGCATACCAATCGTTAACACACCTGCAGTGATGGGTGTTCAGCCCACGTGGAACTAGATCAGTAAGAACTGATGGTCACATTAGATGAAACCAAACATTGAAGTGTAGTTGTTTCCCGTATCAAGGAAATCAGAACTGTCAGACAATATCTAGTAAATAAAGCAAGCCATTTTTGTCTAGACTATGACTGTTTAAGAGTGAAAATATAGAACATTTCGCTAGAAGAAAACGGCAGGTTCATAGGACAGTGTTCCATGTTTTATTCACTGCGCCGGAATTATGAAGCCGGAGTTTCTCAAACTATTAAGAACCATTGTGTTAGGAACAATAATAGTATTTTCTCGGATTATATTTACATGGTATTCAGATCTCATGGTCACCAGAGCTCCTGGAGGAGGACATGTCTGGAGAGAAGGATACGACTTCGGTGAGGTCCATTGTGATGAGTCTTGTGATGTCGTGTGATCCTTGCCATGATGAGTGGACTCTGAACATGAACTCTGTGGTCTGACCTATACATTTACATTAGAATACACGACACACATTTTCTTCGCATATACGTCTCATATACGTTACACTTTTCTTTTAATAAATTAATCTTTATTAATTTTTAGAAGCAAGAGTTGTTGAGTATGTTGCGTTGGGGAAGTATGAGAGGGGGCATAGTACGACAGTGAGAGAGTGATAGGGAAAGGTGTCCACGGGCTGATGGAGTGTGTTGGACGGAAGCTGGTGGATTCTCCAGGATATTGATAAAGGAAAAAAAAATATAATGTGGGTGTTGACTCTCCTCACTCCAGGGACGACACTTTAAAGGAGGACACGACACATACCATACCGCAAAGTACCTCTACCAAAATAAAAGCATCGAATGCACTTTCGTCTTTCCATGGCGGTGTACAAGTATATTGTGAACTGAGTGTTCAGAAAAAAAAGCGGATGGCTGGTTGCTGAACATGCAATAATATGTGAGCAGCTGCTTGGCTTAAATATAGTGACTGCTGCTTTCATCGTCGATGAACTGTAATTATAGTGGCTGACTGCGTGTGTATTCTGTCTGTTTCACTTTTCACATAGGACAGTGAGCTTCATTGTGTGTGTTTTCGCTGGCACAGGAACGGAGAAATTATGGGATGTCCCGTTGCCGTGAAGTTTGAACCGCGGCTAACTAACTATACAGAAATATCAATTGGGGAACACTTTGAGACCACTAAGACAATTCATAAATAAACACACATGTATTGTTTGGCGCTCACAGAAGTGAGAAGAAGAAAATAGAGACTAGAGGACGCACTAAACAACATAAACAAAAGAAAGCCATAGTAACAATGACGCCAAAGAATATATGTGTGTTTTTTTTTAAATGAACTAACTATATTACGCGTGTGGGACACGTTGAAACTGGAAAGTTCTGATGTAAAATTAAAATGCCACTTGGGACCTAAACTTAAATCAGGACGCTATTTTGAGACAAAAACCACTGTACCAAACTGTTCCATAAGTTGATTTGTCACTCCTTGAGTAACCAACGCAACCAAAGCCTGCCAAGAGAAGACAACTCAGTGGCTTTAAGATCAACAACACGTCAACAACATTGTGGCCCGAAAACTTTCAGTTGTCTTTGTACCTTCACTCATAGACAGTTGTTACTTTGTAACCAAATATCCTAATTGTTTCTTTCACGCTTTGTGCCCCAGACAGTTGTTTAACTCTTGTTTTCCCCAACTGTCCCTTACATTGGGCTGTTTAAAAGGCTGAAAAGGCTTGATCATCGACTTTATTGCACTGGGTTTAATCCCATATGGTTCGGTCTCTTTCCGCAGTACGGCTTGTCGAAAGCATCCCACAAAACAAGAACTCCGTAGTTCCAGCAACGAACACCTGGAGTCTCTGAGAAAATTGCACTCGTGAACTGTACAACGTAGGCAGGAATCGCACTCACAACCTTCGAAGTGCGAGCAAGACGACGTAACAATTCGCCATAGAGACTTCCACATTGGGCTGGAGTCTGCTAACAATGAGATGCCTAAAACCCGTGGAGGAGCACCACTGACCCAGACCTCATCCCAGCCAGTTCGTATGTGCCGTGCAGAATCATGTCTTAGTTACACCATTATATGCCTCACCGTAGATGTGAAGTTCCAATACCGGATTTGCACACTCCTCTGGTTTCTGAACATGGAGAGGAGAAGGAGAAATCTGCAAGATTGACCCTATACTGGTCGGTAAAAGCCTCTCTGCACTAACTTCACTCTGATAGACGCGCGACCATTTCAGGGCTCAGACAACCTGATAGTCAATGCATCTGACTTGAGAGTTCACGTCCAGTGTCAGACAGGGGATTCCAGTCTAGCGAGTTGCTCTTTGAAGTAATGAATTGTTGGGTTTGAATATGTTACGATAATATCACTATGGGATAGAAGCAAACAGTAAATATAACAATTAGTGTAGAGTGAGTTAATGTAACACTTCGTTTAGAATGGACTAATGTAATACTTGGCATACAGTCGGTTCACGTCACACTTGACCTACGGTATTTTCAAGTAAGCCTGCGTCTTTAGTGGGCTAATGTTACATCTGGTGTACAGTGGGTTAATGTAACACTTGGTGTAGAGGGGTTATTGTAACACTTGGTCTAGAGTGGGTTAATGTCACACTTCAAGTAGAGAGGGTTAATGTAACATTTCAAGTAGAGTGGATTAACATAACACTTCAAGTAGAGTGGGTTATTGTAACACTTGGTGTAGAGTGGGTTGTTGTAACACTTGGTGTAAAGTGATTTAATGTCACACTTCAAGTAGAGTGGGTTAATGTAAAACTATGTCTAGAGTGAGTTAAAGTAGCACTCCGTTTAGAGTGGTTTAATGAAACACTCGGTATAGAGTGGGTTAATGAAATAGTTGGTGTAGAATGGGCTAATGTAACACTTCGCCTAGAGTGAGTTAATATAACAAAAGCGATTACACACTTGTATCTGATTTAATACATCTCTTTTATTGAATACCATGAAAGAGAACACTAAAAAGCTATACATTAAACCTGTTGCGCTGTATTCCAATCTTGAAATGTGAACGAACAAACAAGGCAGAGCTTACAGGCAGCATAGGTATGGTTTCTGAGACGAATGTTCCCAATACTTTGCCAGAGAAACTAACAACGATTGCATGGGCGAGGTTAATGAAAGTGGAACATTAGACAACGACAATAAAGAAATAAAAAGTTGTGTTTAGTATTGGAAAAAAAAAACAATAGAGGCCTTGGAAAACATCGTGACCACTGGAAAAATGAGCGGAAGAAGTGGCAGAGTCAGACGGAGAGAAATGATGCTGATGGTCCCAGACGATGGCTTGGAGGAATGCCATCAGTCTACTTGTTCCAGAATACCAAGGACTGGGACCTGTGGAGAGACATGATCTCCAACGCCACTTTGGAGACTTCATAATGATCGTGTATGAAATATCTGGTAAACATGTGGTGAGTCGATGATGCATTCTGGCTGCCTTAGGTATTACGTTAATCCCTTCTGTCATAAATAATTGCTACTTTAACCACTTCATTCATAAATAATTATTATATTAACACCTTCGGTCATAGATAATAATTATTTTACTTCCCGCATTCATAACGAATTATTATTTAAACTCTTTCGGTCACATAATTATTTCTTTAACGCCTTCAGCCACAGATAATTATTACTTTAATCCCTTTAATCACATATCGTATTTACTTTAACCTCTTGAGTCATAGATACTTATTACTTTAATCCCTTCAGTCACAGACAATTATTTCTAAACGTATTCAGTCACAGATAATTATTTCTTTAACTCCTTCAAACACAGATAGTTATTTCTTAAACTTATTGAATCACAGAAGAATAATTTTACTATGACTTGAACTGTTTAAGACACTTATAGTTATTACTTGAACTCCTTCAGCCACAGATAATTATTACTTTAATCTCTTTAATCACAGATAATATTTCCCTTAATCTATTCAATCATAGCTACTTACTACTTTAATCCCTTCAGTCACAGATAGTTGTTACATGAATTTCTTTAACGACAAATAATTATTACTTTCAATCTTTCAGTCACATATAATTATTACTTTCACTCTTTCAATCACATATAATTATTGCTAAAACTCCTTCAGTCACAGGTAATTATCATTTTAACCCTTTTAGTTTTAGATAATTTTATTAAAACCAATTGAGTCACGTATAATGCATAAGGACTGTCTGGAATAAACCGACTTAAAGAGCCTCGCGGTGTTTCTATATTGTTATTTGGGGATAGTTTTCATCATCTTTCAGCTGCCACATGTGTTCCATTTGTAGGGTCTATTGCCTAGATTATATTTGCAGTTTTACCGACGTTCTTACACATCGGCACGAGCAAAGTGGAACGCAAAATTGATATCTCAATGCAACAAACAGAAAGACAATGACAATATCTAGAACAATGTCAAAAGATATATTTATCAATGGAAAGAAATTACAGAAAGTGAGGCGTTTCGACTAGTTAGGTTCACTGTTGACGGACAATGAAGATGTGATGACAGACATTTAAAGAAGAACAAAGATTGCTCATACAAATTTGAACTAATTAAAACCTGTATGAATTATGCTCTTGTGCTTAAACTTCCGGTGCACTGACGACAGGGGAAGGGGTTCAGTACCTACACCGCTCAGTTGAACTTGAACGTTGACTTCTGGTTAAAAAAAGCACTGGTTAAAAAAAGCATACTACTGAATGTAAACTTGCCTAGAAAATTAACCCGGTGTTGTAGTTGATCGCAACGTCCTACAAAGGATACGCACCATTTTCAAAATGCCTGTTCAGAATGCCTGTTTACTCTGGCATCGTAAGCCTGTGATCATCTTGATGTGTCATGCCGATAAGCGTGAGTGGTCATGATTCGCCATTTCACACGATCACCAGAGTCGTGAATCAGCTCCGTGATAGCAGTGACTATTGTAACTAATTTAATTAATTGTTTAGCACATGTTTCGATGACATCATGTACTTAATTTTTCAGATTTGTTCAACATACAAATGGTATTGAGACTTTACAAACACCCAGTATAACATCATTTCTCTAATACTTCTAGGGACTCTTTTGCCTGTTAACTAATTGTGGTGGATTCGCAACCATATGTTAAAACTTGTTCTGTGTAATATAATACAAAGTCATCCGAGGGAAATTCTCTCTATTAGCCTGGTGGTAAGGTGTTCCTGGAATGATAGCTGGTCGAGGCTGCAGAGGTTGCTAGAGGCCAAGTGGCCGGGGAAAGAAACTAATTTTCGCACAATCCAGTTCAAAGCTACCATGAGAAAAGAAGGGGTCACATCACACCTTACTGATGGCGTTTGCACATCAGAGGACAGAGTGGTGGTTAGAACGGCAAAGGTTTTATCGGGTCGTTTATAGCAGAGAAAAAAACCGCTTGGAGATCATGACACTAGTATCTAGAGTGTGTCGAAGATAATGACAGAAACGTTCAAAGAAGTTGGAAGTGATTTTGACTACGACACGGGTTATGTTTGTCACTTATCCATCCATCCATCATGTGCCATGCCGGTAAGCGTGGGCGGTCATGTTCTGCCATCTCACCCGATCACCAGAGTCGTGGATCAGCTCCGTGTTTCTGTCTCGACTATGCCACAAGGCCAAGCCATCCAGGTACTTGCTTCTAGGTCTTCCCCTTGGTCTGTTCTCCTCGATCTTACCAGTTGTCACCAAATTCTCCAATCCATTTCTTCTCATAACATGTCCAAAAAATTTTGACTGTCTACGTCTAATTTCTCTAATCAATTTACGATCTTCATTTGTTTCTTGAAGGACTTGTTCATTGGTCTTTCTGGCTGTCCATGGTATTCTTTGCATTTTCCTCAGAAACCACATCTCTACAGCCATCAGATGTTTTTCAGCCTGACTGCTCATTGTCCACGCTTCACATCCATACAAAAGTACAGGCTCAATGTAGCATCTCAACACTCTCTTTCTCGTTTCAATTGACATCTTTTTATTGGTCAATATGTTTTTCATCTTGCTAAAGGCTACTTTTGCAATGGCGATTCTTGTTCTAATCTCTTCAAGGCATCTCCCATCAGATGTTATTACTGTTCCGAGATAATTGTACCTGCTCACTTGTTGAAGAATATTCCCATTTACTTGTATATTACATTGTGGTATTTCGTCCTTCCTAGTGACGACCATAATCTGTGTCTTTTTACAATTTAATTCTAACCCTAGTTGTTCACTGTGTGTCACAATCGCATCTACTAAATTTTGCAGGTCCTGTTCATTGTCTGCAATCAAGACTGTATCATCTGTATATCTAATGTTATTGATGCATCGTCCCCCAATGTTGATTCCTTCCATATCTTCAATATTTCTGAAAATACTTTCACTGTACAGGGAAAACAGATTTGGAGACATTACACATCCCTGTCTCACACCCCTTTTAATAGGCTGATATTGGCTTACTTCATTATCAACTCTTATGGCAGCTTGTTGTTTCCAATATATGTTTTTTACAAGTCTAAGATCTTTTCCATCAATTTGTAGATCTTCAAGCATCCTTATCATGTTGACATGTCTCACTTTATCAAAAGCCTTTGTGTAGTCAATAAAGCAAAGGTGTAGATCTTTGTTTACTTCTATAGAACGTTCGATTATGTTTCTCAGTATATACACAGCATTTACTGTACCCTTGCCTTCCACAAACCCACATTGTTCTTCTCCTATTTCAGGTTGTATTTTCCTCCTAACTCTTTGCATGATAATTCTTAGCAAAATCTTCGTGATGTGACTCATTATACTAATTGTTCGATGTTGATCACATTCCAAGGCTCCTGATTTCTTTGGGATTGCAATAAATACAGAATTACATAACTCCTGAGGTATATTTCCAGTATCATATATTGTATTAAGCAGACTGGTAACTTGATCTATTCCATATTCTTCTAAAGCATTAATCATTTCTGTTGTGACGCTGTCTGAACCGGGGGTCTTGCCAGATTTCATATGGTTAAGAGCATTCTGAACCTCCATCTTCAAAATTGCTGGTCCTTCATTATTATTTTGAACATCATACTGTTCGTCTCTGTTGTCGTCATACAGGTTTTTCACGTAATCTGACCATTCATGTAATATCTGATCTTTTTCTATTATGACTCTTCCATCTTTTGTCTTTAGGCAGCCTGCTGATGTACGTGTCCTTTGATTAGTAAGCTCCTGAATTCTTTTGTGCATTAGGTTCGCATTGTTACTGTTGTGTTGTTTTTCAATTTCTCTGCAATTTTTCTCAAGCCATGTTTCTTTTGCCTCCTTACATAAGGTTCTCACTTTTCTGTGAATTTCTTCATAATTGGCAGGATTATTTTTGTTCTGTCTTCTTGTTTCCATTAGTTGTAAAATTTCTTCAGTCATCCATGTCTTACGGCCCACTTTCTTTACTTTTGGAATAGTTTTTTCTGCTGCGCAACTGATTGAATTCTTCATCGTTTCCCATTGATCATCTACATCTTGAAACAGGATCTCTAGATCAGACAATATATCAAATTTGTTCTTTACTTCTATGTTAAAATTATCTTGTATTTCTTTGTCAGTTTTCAATTTGCACCAGTCATATTTAGGGTTTCCTGCTGTATACTTGACTTTCTTTAACTTTACCCTCAATGTGCCTGTAATTAATCTGTGATCACTGTAACAGTCTGCATTTGGAACTGTTTTTACGACTGTTAACGCATTTCGAAACCTTTTGCTAATCAGGATGTAATCTATCTGGTTTTTAATCCTGCTGTCTGGACTCCTCCATGTCCATAATCTTCTAGGATGCTGTTTAAACCAGGTGTTTCCTACAACCATTTCTTGTTCTTTTGCCCATTCTACAAGTCTGTATCCTCTTTCATTTCTCTCTCCCAAACCATGGTTGCCTACACTGCATCCATCGCCTTGCTGTCCTATTTTTGCGTTGAAATCACCCATTATGATATTTATTTCTGATTTTTTGCAGTTCTTCAAAGCAGACTCCACGTCATTATAAAATTCCTCTATGCTTTCTTCACTGCTTTCACTTGTTGGGGCATATACTTGAATGACATTTATTTTAAAAGGTCTTCCGTTTAATTTTACTAATAGGACTCTGTCTGACACAGCATGATATCCTTTGACAGAATTTGATGTTTGCTTATCTAATATAATGGCTACACCTCTTTGCTCTTTGTCACTTATACTGGGGTTAATAAAAAGTATATAACTATTTGAATAAAGAAGACAAAAACAACATTGCACAATTTATTGCCTGGCACATTCCGCTGTATCTCGTCAGGTGCAGACTACAGATCAATTCTCAACACATAAAGAAGTCACGTAACGAATTTCTCAACTCAAATGAAAAAAAAACTACTACATTCTCATAAATTATCCTATGAAATACAGCGAAATATGCCAGGCAATAAATTTGGCAGTATATTATTTGTGTCTTCATTATTCAAACGCAAATGCACAGCGGAAAAATAATGTTTTTAATTATGACTGACAAAACAAAATAAAAAAAAAAAATTATGTCCAAGCTAGTGGCCTCAAACACCAAACTCCCGTCACGCGAAACGAATACACAGACATTGATGTAAAACAAAAGAAGGAAGTGGACACAAAACGAAACACTAGAACACTATGAAAAATGAAAAATACACACGATAATTCGGACCTATCACCTCCAAATGAGGACAATGCTTCCTTGAAGGAACAAGTGCATTTCGACCTCGGCCAGCTAAACATATCCTACAGCAAAGTTGTGAACTATCATTAAATAGGAACCCCCATTACTCTCGTCCTGTAAGAGTTAACTGTAAAAGTTAACGGTAAGAGTTAACCGTGAAGGTTAACTGTGAGAGTTAACTGTGCGAGTTAGTTGTGGGTGTTAACTGTAAGTGTTAACTGTAAGAGTCAGCTGTAAGATTTGTTGTGGGAGTTAACTGTAAGTTTGAATAACGAAGACTCAAACAATAGATTGCACGATTTATTGCCTGGCATATTTCTGTACAGAAATATTGTACAAGGTGAAAATCGCAGAGAATGCTCGCCTCAACAAATCACTGAGCACTGAAAAAATAACAACGTCAGTACTAGACAACCCAGAGAAATATGTGAGGAACTTATCGTCGTACGGACTCAACAACATTAGTCAGTTTAAAATTACCGTGGTAGACAATCGACATTACTGTGCGAACATGTGTATATTTCAGTTTGAAGGATTTATCTAATTAATTCACGTAAGTTGTGTGATTTCTGCAGTATGTACTTGACGAGATGCAGCGAAATATGCCAGGCAATAAATCGTGCAATCTATTGTTTGTGTCTTCGTTATTCAAATTCATCACGGGAAAACATTGTTTTGAATTAACTGTAAGTGTTAACTGTAAGAGTTAACTGTAAGTGTTAATTGTAAGTGTTAACTGTAAGAGTAAGTTACAGTTCTATTTTAATTTTACTGGATGTCAGGCTACAACACGGCAGTGTGGCTTAGGGGATAATGAGACATGCATTTTTAACAATTGCCCGACACACAGAGTCGAGTGTTCCAAATCAGCAGCTGGCGATTTGGAAGAAGACCGTTCTGAATTGTTTTTGAGGATATGAGGCGTCGGCCTTCAGAAAACAAAGGCAAACTACTGAACTAAATTTCCCAGTAGATCACAAACAGCAAATAAATGCTGATGTTGATTGCAATGTCCCGCAAAGAGCATCCGACTAACTAAACAGGCTACAGTCCAGGAACAAAGGGACGCAGTTTGGGAACTCTGTCCAAATGGTGGCCTATTGAGTTGTCGTGAAGATACACCCTCGTATACTCCTTGTTTGGAATATCGTTTGAAAGCACGCGCGGTACGCGAACGATTGCTAAACACAGCTACCGGTGATAAGCTAACGAAGATTGCGTTACCGAGGGGCGGTGTGTGATATCTGACTTGGTTACAATTAGTACACAAAGTCAATACTGATTAATTAATGATGGTTTCAGGGACGGAGTTTTAAATGTGCATCTAATAGTGTTGACTGTCCGTCTGTTCATTGCTAACATGTGTATATGACATGACGGAGGATAGATGACGTGATATTTACCGAATAACTAATCACTGAATAGTTTTGGAAACTGATGGCTAATGAACACAATATACAGGTAAGTAGTGTGTACAGCTTTTAAAGCTACTTGCAGGAACTTGTAGGTCGATACATACTTGTTCAGCCCTTATTACAAGACTCTGTCTATAATTGTTATCGTATGAATTATTTTCTTGTATGTTATTCAATTTGTTATGTAAAATTTACCGTCTTTTTGTACTTTTTACAGCTGTAATGACACTTTAAAAGGCGTTTCGTATATTTCTCTTGTTCTTTTGTTCTATGCTCTTGCGTTTCGTATAATGTTCTTTTCTTTTGTCCCATGCTTTTGCCATGAAGTGTAGCAGAGAGGAGGCAGATGTAATGTTCCGTGTTTCACTTGTCTTGTTGCTTGTACTAACGTCATATGAGAAGTCTGCAATGTTTCCGTTACTCCATCTAGGCAACTCTTGCTGGGTCGTCCTCTCGCTTTGCATCCTAATGTTCTCATGTAGAATATTCTAGCTTCAGGTTGGTCTTGTTTCATTCTAGCTAAATATCCGAATCATTACATGTTTTGGTTTTCTATAAAGCAAGTAATAGGCGTTATCCCTACAAGTGTTCTTAGCTTCTCATTTGTCTCTCTATCTCTTCTAGTTTTTTTTCCAGCTGCGTTTCTTCTCACATGATGTGATTTTACGCCTGTGTGTTTCTAGGATTGTTCGTGTCTGACATTAGTAATACAGCGTTGAGGCGACAACAGCGTCTAACGACTTCTTTTTTTGGAGGATACATTTTGATATTTGGATGTTTTAGGATCGATGCTATTTGATAGTTAATATTTGCTTTCAGTATGCTCGTTTCGTAAATGGGAATATTCTTCAACAAGTTAATCGGCACAATTATCTCGGAACAGTTATAACCTCTGATGGGAGATTCCTTGAAGAGATTAGAACAAGAATCGCCATGCCGAAAGTAGTCTTTAGCAAGATGAAAAACATACTGACCAATAAAAATATGGCAATTGAAACGAGAAAAAGAGTGTTGAGATGCTACATAGAGCCTGTTCTTTTGTTTGGATGTGAAACTTGGACAATGAGCAGTCATGCTGAAAAACATCTGATGGCTGTAGAAATGTGGTTTCTGAGGAGAATGCAAAGAATACCATGGGCAGACAGAAAAGCAAATGACCAAGTACTACAGGAAACAAATTAAAATCGTAAATTGATTAGAGAAATTAGACGTAGACAGTCTAAATTCTTTGGACATGTTATGAGAAGAAATGAACTGGAGAACTTGGTGACAACTGGCAAGATCGAAGGGAACAGACCAAGGGGAAGACCGAGAAGTAAATACTTGGATGGCTTGGTCACATGGCATGGTCGAGACAGGAACACTGAGCGGATCCACGACTCTGGTGATCGAGTGAAATAGCTAGTCATGACCGCCCACGCTTTCCGGCATGGTACATGATGGATGGATGGATGCTTGTTTCTGTTTCTCTATCTAGTCTTCCATCCTCTGTGAACGCACTGTCTAAACACTTGATCACTCTAACTTGTTTTAAATAATTGTCCATTTATATTTACTTTACATTACACTAGTGTTTGTCGACTATTCTCATAAATTATATTCGTTAAGTGTATTTTAGCCGGCTTCGTGGCTTAGAGGTTATGACTTTTCTCCGTAATCTCGTATACTCTCGTCAGGTAACGTGATGACGGTTCAAATCAGCAGTGGTTCGAATCGCATCGGTAACTTACGGGGTATGTGAGCCGGCCGCTCAGAAAGCAATGGCAAACTACTGAGCGCAATCTTGCCAAGAGATCAACATACAGCTGAAAGATGCTGGTGTTGACAGCTAAGTCCTGTAAAAGGATATGCTTAAAAAAAAAATGTATTCTAACCCACTGTGGGTTTGGACGCTACGACTAACTTACGATTCTGTGTTAGAACTGTTGTAATTGCTTTCATGCAAGCAACAATTGTCAACTGACAAGTTTAACAAACATTCATAACCTACCAAGACAAACGCGGCCTGGCTAACATACCATTTTCATTACGTTGGCCGCTTCTATGACCCCTTTGTCCTTTTCACAACAGCAATACCTTCAAGCCTCCAAATAACAGTGTTTGTTATGAAGTCGTCATTTCTTGAAATCGCGTCTGCATGGTTGATTGATCTCTTGAATACCATCTATCACATTTTCTAGTCGACTTTTGTCGTATCATACCACTTAACACTAACATTATCTTTGATTTCATCACACCCGGTTTTCTGCTGATTGGTCAAATTTCCCACCTTACCGACGATAAATCGTCTGTCCCCTAACCTACTAGACGCTTTTCAGACAATGAATATGGTCATCGACCAGTACGGTCACTGCTAAGAAGGAAATCTACGACAAACGGCCTTCTTTACAGATTTACAGATGCCTATAAAACAATGATTCTACTCAGAATTATAATGAGAAGAATAAGAAAGACAAATAAAAATGAAAATTAGTGAAGAGCATTATCAATGTATGGAAGGAAAAGGGACAAAAAGGCAAGGTATACCTTACGAACACTAATATATAGATGGGGGATACGGGGTGTCAGGCATTGGTAGCACCTTTGGTAAGGATGACTCTCATGTCCTTTCAGGACCCATCCCCAACTGGTCCAAGCCTGACACCCAGCTCGTGCCTGTGGCTCCTAGTAGCTGTCAGCATGCGACAGCGGCCACCCCCGGGCAACAGCTGTGAGAGGCTGGCTAAACCAGGCATGGGTATCCGATTTGGTGTCAAACCAATAGGTAAACTAGGGTATGCCTACCCAGCATGTGAAGACAGGATTCGGCAGACTGCGCGGAAGAAATAATTCCTGATTCAACGGGCAAGACGGCGTTTACCTGCAAAGCGTTGTGGAACGTAATGAGCACGGCAAGGCACGTAGAGCGCCCTGGTCATCCACTGCACTTGTATTCGTCTCCAGTTGTCTCGACGTGTCTTGCCACTGGACTCAGATGGACTCAGGCGAGAGAGTGATGTCGACGAATTGCGCAACTCTTCCTCACTTTAATCCAAGTCATCGCGCAAGTCATTCTTCATCCAACGTCACATATCACATTCAAGCCCTGTGGCGATGGGCGAGCTGCAAAGCGGCAGGCGTGGGTACGCTGGCAGCCGTAGTCGCAGACCTGCACACAGGCGGCTCAGGCCATATGATCGTCTTCTACTGACCGGAGCAGCAGTGGGATTCGGCAGCCCTCTGAGCGACTGAGCAGCCCTCTATAGGAACACACTGCTCACCTCCATAGCATGAGGAAGGGGCTAGAAAAGGTGCCCTAAACATTGTCTGCTTCATCACTACCTAACCAGCTAGCCGCGGTTGGTGGGTACCCTAACTGCGGTCGACATACAAAGAAAGATAAAACAAGCAAAGCTAAAAGAGTAAACCATATTCCCTTAACAATTGGAACTTGGAATGTACGCACCCTACTTGACAGAGACGGCGCGTCGGGTCCAGAGAGACGAACAGCACTGATTGGGAGAGAGCTGGGCAGGTACAACATCGACATTGCAGCCTTGAGCGAGACACGACTTGCAGAAGAAGGCCAAACCTGTGAAATAGGTGCCGGCTACACATTTTTCTGGAGTGGAAGGAAAAGCGAGGAAAGACGCCAATCCGGTGTGGGATTTGCCATTAAGTCGGCCCTGGTCGGCAAATTAGCTGGATTTCCAAAGGCTATAAACGACAGGCTCATGACCATGAAGTTGCCTCTGCTGAATGGAAGGAAGCACGCAACCATTGTGAGTGTCTACGCACCAACTATGATCAACGAAGATGATGTCAAGAACAAGTTCTATGAGGACCTGCACAATGTATTAACATCTGTTCCCAAAGGAGACAAACTTATACTCCTTGGGGATTTCAATGCCAGAGTAGGCACGGACACCACCTCTTGGAGTGGCATTATTGGAAAGCATGGAGTCGGAAATTGTAACAGCAATGGACTCCGCCTCCTTCAGACATGTGCCGAACATGATCTCCTGATTACGAACACAAATTTCCGTCTCCCCATGAGAAATAGGACATCGTGGATGCACCCTCGCTCGAAACACTGGCACCTCATTGACTATGTCATCGTCAGGAGGAGTGACAGACAAGACGTTCGAGTGACAAAATCCATGTGTGGTGCCGAATGATGGACAGACCATCGTCTCATTGTCTCGAAAATGAACATCCACATCAGGCCACCATGTCGTCCTCAAGGGGCGAAAATGCAAACAAAGCTAAATGTCACCCGCCTAAACAGCAAGAAAATGCAGCAGTCGTTTGAAATTATGCTGGAAGACCGCCTCAAGCCCAATGCTGAAGCTAAACAGGATACAGAAACAGAATGGAGAGCCCTAAAGGACACAATTTACAACACTGCTATGGAAATCCTGGGTCCAGCCCCCCGAAAGCATAAAGACTGGTTTGATGAAAATTCCGAAGACATCAACCAATTGCTGGCCGAGAAACATCTTCTCCTCAAGGCACATTTGAATGACCCAAAGTCAACATCAAAAAAGATGCTTTCAAGAACATTCAGAGAGTAGTGCAGCAGAAACTTCGGCACATGCGGGACTCCTGGCTGAGCAGCAAAGCTGATGAAATTCAGGGCTTTGCTGACAGACATGATATGAAAAACTTCTACGACTCACTGAAAGCAGTCTATGGTCCTTCATCACCAGGCATAATTCCCCTCCTTAGTGCAGATGGGGGAACATTGGTCACCGAGAAGAAAGAAATCCTTCAACGCTGGGCAGAGCATTTCAGCAAAATCTTAAATGCAACTTCCTTCTTCGATGATGAAACCATCAACTGCCTTCCTCAAGTTCCCACCAATGAGACACTTGATGACCTGCCAACCATAGTGGAAGTAAACAAAGCCATCCAGCAACTCTCCAGCGGCAAGGCACCTGGTCCTGACTCCATCCCAGCAGAGATATACAAGGCAGGTGGGCCGGTCCTAACAGAGCAGCTTCACCAAGTCTTCACAAACATATGGATGAACGAGACCATGCCACAAGATTTTAAGGACGCGTCAATAGTCCACCTTTACAAACGTAAAGGAAACCGCCAATCCTGTGACAACCACCGAGGCATCTCCTTGCTTTCAATTGCAGGGAAGATACTCGCCAGAATTCTTCTCAATCGCCTCACAGCCCATCTCGATCAAGGTCTTCTTCCTGAGAGTCAATGTGGCTTCAGAAAAGAACGTGGAACTGTTGACATGATTTTCGCTGCAAGCTGCAAGAGAAATGTCAGGAACAGAACTGCGAAATGTTCTCCACTTTCATTGACCTTACCAAGGCTTTTGATACAGCCAGCAGAGAAGGACTGTGGAAGATTATGGCAAAATATGGCTGTCCACGAAAGTTTGTCCAAATAGTGCGGCTATTTCATGACGGCATGCAGGCAAGAGTACAGGAAAATGGTGAACTGTCTGAACCCTTTCCTGTCACCAATGGAGTGAAGCAAGGATGTGTCCTGGCACCAACACTGTTCAGCCTCATGTTTTCAGCCATGTTGATGAATGCCTTCGAGAACGACGACATTGGAATAGACATCAACTACCGTATGGATGGAAAGTTATTCAATCTCAGAAGGCTGAAAGCTAAAACCAAAATTAACAGCGGCACCGTCAGAGAGCTCCTGTTTGCTGATGATTGCGCTCTATACGCCAACTCAGAGGCGGACATGCAACATAATGTTTCAGCTTTCTCACATGCCTGTGCCAACTTTGGGCTCAATATCAACTTGGAGAAGACTGTAGTGATGTACCAGCCAGCTCCAGGGAATAATCACACTGTGCCGAATATCAAAGTGAATGATCATAGACTAAGTGTTGTGGACAAATTCACCTATCTTGGCAGCACCGTGTCACAAGCTGCCACAATCGATGACGAAGTGAATGCAAGAATCTCCAAGGCCAGTGCAGCCTTTGGCAGACTGTACAAGAATGTATGGGACAGAACTGGAATAAGCCTGCAAACAAAGCTAAAAGTCTACAAAGCAGTTGTATTATCCACACTGCTATACGCTTGTGAAACCTGGACTGTTTATCAGCGACACGCTAGGAAATTAAACCACTTCCACACAGTCTGCCTAAGGAAGCTACTGAAGATTAAATGGCAAGACAAGATTCCAGACACTGAAGTCCTAGACAGGGCATCCATGCCCAGTATCCACACTCTACTGATGAAGAATCAGATTCGCTGGGCTGGTCACTTGACTCGCATGCCAGATCACAGGCTCCCTAAACGAATTTTTTTTACAGCGAACTGCGTTGTGGTAAACGCTCCCAAGGTGGCCAGAGGAAACGTTTTAAAGACACTCTGAAAATTTCACTGAATGCTTTTGGAATTCATCATGACACCTGGGAGGCTGCAGCCAGAGACCGAAATTCGTGGCGTGCATCATTGCGCAAAGGTGCAGTCATATGTGAGGCAACCAGGACTGCAAGAGCTGTGAAGAAAAGGCAGGACAGAAAAACCACTGCAGGAAATCCTCCTCCAGAGATGTCAAGCATTCTTTGCCCACATTGTCAAAGAACATTTCGAGCCAAAATAGGCCTTATCAGCCATCTTAGAACCCACGACTCCACACCTTCAACCCCACTGGATGAAATGAATGGTCATCATCATTCTTGATGGACAAACAACAATATATAGATCAAAATAGAATAGAAAAGTCTTATCTAAGTACCTTGGGACATTTATAACATCAAACAGAAGGTACACAAAAGAGATTAAGAACAGAATAGGACAAACAAAAGCTGCATTTTAGAACATGAAAAGGATCTTATGCAATACGTCACTATCATTGAATGAAAAAATTAAATTTCAACAATGAAAAATAAGAAAAGCTAAAGGATATGCCATTAAAAAATGGTTACTTTTTAAATTATCTACTACTAGTAATATCGCCACCGCAACTATTACAACTACTTCTTCCTCTTATTCTACACTTACTACTACTACTATCACCACCGCTACTACCATTATTACTACTATCAACACCCCCACTAATACTATTACTACTTCTTCTATTGCTACAACAACAACAACAACAACAACAACAACAACAACAACTACTACTACTACTACTACTACTACTACTACTACTACTACTACTACTACTACTACTACTACTACTACTACTACTACTACTACTACTACTACTACTACTACTACTACTACTACTACTACTACTACTACTATCACCACCTGTCGTAAAGTCCCTGGGGTGAGGGGAGCTATTACCACACTGTAAACCGTGGAATCAGTTTTGGGTATGGGGTACCGGGTTTCTGTCTACTAACCCCTCCGAACTCTGGACACACCCTTCTTTCAGTCTTTCTTTCAAGGGACGTTAAACCCCAGTGCTCCATCCAGACGAATTGACTCCACTATGGTTTAGAACAAACATAAGATATAAATGTATTTTACAACAGAGGGTTCGAGGAGATAGGCTTAGATAGAGGTAGGCAGTTGGAGGATAGAGAGGTACAAGATCAGCAGGGTAGGATCACGGTTCTCATCATAGAGCCGCCCATGTTTCAGTCCACCCAGTCTGCTGTCAATGTTCTCATCATCGAGCCGCCCATGTTTCAGTCCACCCAGCCTGCTGTCAATGTTCTCATCATCGAGCCGCCCATGTTTCAGTCCACCCAGTCTGCTGTCAATGTTCTCATCATAGAGCCGCCCATGTTTCAGTCCACCCAGTTTGCTGTCAGTGTTCTCTCACGGGGCTGCTGCAGATCCTCCCCAAGAATGGTCCGGACCGGTGTGGTAGCAGAGCCAGGTAGTCGCCCTCTGGAAGCTGATGACACTTCTCGGCCACCCACTCCGTGGACTTCTATCGGATCTAGGCTGCGGTGGCTGGCAAGTTCACCCATAATGTTAGCTTGTAGTTTGAGTCATCCATAATAGCTCTTCTTGCAATGAAAATGTTCATAACCAGTTCATAGAATACACGTAGATGCACAGAATCCATTAGTACGCTGGATGATACAAGTGAAGCAAATAGTCTTTGATCATATGACTCCGGTATCTGAAGTCGGACCTAAAGGCAATGACGTTCAATACTCAATGTCAATAAACTTCAGGGTCAGATATATCACGATACTGGTTGTCAGCCCCTATCTCTGGGCCGCAGTGGCCTGATATGACACAATACTGTTCATGGTTACCTTACTGAGGTAGATGACATATGGGAGGCTGGCTGTTCATGGACTGGTAGTGGTCGGTGGCTGACCTGCGGAGACCCTAGGCTACCGGAACTCTTTCCACTGGAACGATCTGGCGCTACTTCAACTTCGGGAAGCTCACGCCAATACTCTCTTTTGTTCGCTCCATTTTCCTCATTCACTGGTCTGGTCTAAGCGGGTCTGGTACTCACACTCAGTGGCAGGTTCTGCAAAGAAACAACCTAGTGAGAGCAACTGGTAACAGCATTCAGCGCGCACCTATGACATGGGGTTATGCTCTCAGAATAATGGATAAATTATATGAAGATATAATAGTTCCTTTACCCTTCCTACACTGCTATGATATGGACGGGAATGAACCTGGACTCTCCTCTGTCAGACCGCCCTAGGAAGAGCGTCGTCCCTAGAGAACTGTGATGCAGCTCGGACAGGTCCCATCGGTTAGTCACAGGTGAGGTGCAGAAGTCCCCTGCAAAAGTCTCAGTCATTTCATGCATTACAGGTTAGGCATTAGTATTAGGCTTAATAACCCATTTGGAGAGCTATTCAACAGCTCCGCCGAACCCCTCTTCTGTTCATCTCACTCCTCATGTCTCCCTGGGCTCTCACTTCCAGATATCTGCGTAACCATCTCAGGTACTTCCCCTTTCCCATCTTTCCTATGGGGGAGGTGTGCCTCCATTCTAGTCAACGGCTATCGTCGTTTAAATACATGGTTTCCACCTCCATGTAGCAGGTGTCCTTCATCCTAAGTTTTAATACATGGTTTATACCCCATGTAGCGGGTGACATTCAACCCCGTTCTCTCACCCATTTATAATTGTGTGAGTAGTTAGAACGGTAGCCATGAGCACAAACACCCAGAGGCCTTAACCGTTTCACTGCCTATCCGCCATGCTGGGGACCGGAAGTCCCACAACTACTAATACCTATGCTACCACTACAACATCTATACTACTGGGACGTAGGTATCTGGTGGGGTGATATGAATGTTGGTGTGCGATGTAACAGCAGCGGGGAGAGCTTGCAGAAGTGATTCATCTGTCGCACGGGGTAGGTTCATAACCATTAACACACGCGTTTCGTCAGCAGTGGCGTACGGAAAAAGTCATTAAATGAGCACTTGGTGCTGAGATGGCAGTATAATATACCGAAGGTTTATCCACCTCGGCTCTACTTCTATCACTGTCGCCATGCGGAATCATCAATATCCCTTCCCTTTGGTTCCCCTCCGAAGAACTAAATAGGTAAAGGACAGTTGGAAGGAAAGTAGAAAAAGAAATTCCAGTGGTGGTCCGAAATTACGGAGGCGGCCTTCATCACCTCGGCCAATCGTCGCATACTTTTGCCGACACTCGCACACGCCGTCGTTCGTCATCACGAGCCGTTTGATATATCGCATGATATGGGTTAGGTGTCGCACTGTCTCGCCCCGGCGCCCCCGGCGTTCTCCAGTCACTCGTCACACCGCGCCGCCGTGCCGACTCCGACCGACGATTACTATCACAAGGCCAGATAATGCATACAACGGGCTTCTCATAAGTCTTTAGCCTGACCATGAAGGAGTAGGCTGAGAAAATTAAAAACGTTTTAACCACAACGCCACATCAGCACCAAGCGCTCATTTAATGACTTTTTCCATACGCCACCGCTGACGAAACGCGTGTGTTAATGGTTATGAACTGAGCCCGTGCCACCGATGAACCACTTCTGCAAGCAACCGCCCGCCCACACCGCCCTCTCTGCTGCTGTTACATCACACACCAACATTCATACCACCCCACCAGATTCGTATATCCTAGTAGTTTAGTTGTTGTAGTGGTAGCATAGGTATTAGTAGTTGTGGGACTTCCGGTCCCCAGCATGGCGGATAGGCAGTGAAACGGTTAAGGCCTCTGGATGTTTATGCTCGTGACTACCGTTGCATTCGCACTTTCCTCATGGTGGACTGGTAGTGTACGGTTCCGTCGCCCTGCTACTGAGTTGAGTGCGTGGCTTGACGCTGTGAGCTGTGAATTTCGTGTGAAATGCTTTAAAATCTGCCCGAGGTGGTGGAGCGTGATCTGCATGTTCAGAACAATGGCGTATGACTGTGTCCATAATTGACCGGATTTTGTGCCTTATGCGACTGGTCTTCTGGTTGACTGCCACGTCTTTTGACGATGAACCGTGCTTTCGTGGCGGACGGCTGCTTTGGCATTATGTACAGTGACATTATTTTTTACATCTGTCCGAGGTGTTGTGGTGTGATCTTTATGCTTAAAATGGCGTAGCTGGCTAGATAACATCTAGAAACGGAACAACAACATCCAGAAATATCTGAATATATGGCTGCTTGTGTGTCGCAGAAGCGAGCGGTTTTCTTGCCTTATGCAGAAATGTGTGGCTGCTGATTTTCCTAGTGACTGCCGTTTCAATCGATGATGAATTGTGTTTTCGAAGAGGACTTTTGTGTTGGCATTCTGGCGACGGCATTATGTACAGTGAAATGTTTTTTATTTTTAAAAATCTGTTCGAGGTTCTTTTGTTGCGTGATCTACATTTCGGAGAAAAAAATGGCGTGGTGGCTAGAAAACATCTAGAAACATGTAAACTTTGTGGTTGAACATCTGGTTGGGAACGTGACTGCCAATTCCATCAGGGGTTAACTGTATTGTTTGTAGAGGACATTTGTTGTGACATTCTGGCGGTGGCATTTTGCACAGTGTGCCTTAGCGGACCGTTATTTGTCGAGACTCGTGTCTTTTCAACTTTTGACATGGGGCAGTAATGAGCATTTTATGTGATATTAACTGGCACGGGAACGGAGCATAAATGGGACGACACTTTGCTGTGATGTTTGAACCGCGACTAATGACTAATTAGTAGTTGTAAAATGGGTTCAAATCCCCTCTTCAGACCCATCTCAAGATCGACATTCACAAGGCATCCACAGCAGTAGCATAGTTATTAGTTGTGGTAACAGCAGTAGAATGGGTTCGAATCACCTCTTCAGACCCATCTCAAATAGATGTTGTAGTGATAGCAGTAGCATAGGTATTAGTAGTGGTAACATGCGTTCGAATCCCTTCTTCAAACCCATCTCAAGATCGACATTGACTAACGATTAGTAATCCGCCGCCACAAGCTACCCAACCTTACTCCACCAACCTGAAATAATAATCGTTTCCTCCCCACATAACTACTTATATCTTCATTTTCCCCCCATTTTTTCTTGGTATTATCTAGTTTTCCATTCTGGCTAAGTGTTCTGACATCCTATGTACCAACATTGTTTGTAATTTTAACCCTTAATTTGCATACAGTTACTTGATGAAGATCAGGTATCACCTGTAGCACATTATGCTCCCTACCGGATGAAGCGACTCTACTGGAAGCCCTATTAACGTTGTTATCGTCATTGATTTTATTTACAGGCATGATTTTATTGGGAAAAATACAGCCGTGGTTTCCCCTTGACTCCACTAGACTTTATACAAAAGACACCTTGCAAGGCAGCAAGGAAGAAGAGGTTATATGGCGCCTCTTACCTGCCGATGGCCAAGTTATATAGTGTTGAGTTTAAAAAAAATAAAGATAGCTGCCTCACGAACTAACTCGCTTCCTCTCACTGACCAAGTGACCTCATTAGTCCACGGCTGCTTATTCAACATATTCATAGCTAACCTCTAGACAAAATATCTAGAGGCCACTCCACCATCCGCTACCCCGTGGATGCGCCTAATAGTGGGACAGGCTTCTACCCCAGGATGCAATAGATACTTAAAAAAAAAATATTGAAGGTGAATGAGGGCAAACATTTGTTAACGCACTATAGGACTTACTTTAGGGGTAGAAGTTCGTAATCCCGCATACCACGTTCGAAACACAGCTGCTGAATAATTAAACTTGACTGTAGCAAGTAATTGAGTCATTAGCTGTACATGGAATGATTATACTATTCAGTAAAAAGTGATTGCGTTACTAGCTGTACGCGGAATGATTGCACATTACAGTAGAAAATAAATGAGTTACTAGCTGTACACGGAATGATTAAACTTCACTGCAGCAAGTAATTGAGTTACTAGCTGTACACGGAATGATTGTACTTTACAGAAGAAAGTAATTGAGCTGTTAGCTGTACACGGAATGATTGCACTATACAGAAGAAAGTAATTGAGCTATTAGCTGTACACGGAATGATTGCACTATACAGAAGAAAGAAATTGAGCTATTAGCTGTACACGGAATGATTGCACTATACAGAAGAAAGAAATTGAGCTATTAGCTGTACACGGAATGATTGCACTATACAGAAGAAAGAAATTGAGCTATTAGCTGTACACGGAATGATTGTAGGTTACAGTGCATAAAGCGCGGGCATGCGTAAGCATGTTGTTAAAAGTCATCAAAGAAGTCATTGTTTTTACAAAGTCTCACTAAACAGTCGCTAACAGACTCTTGATTATCAGAGTTGTGTGCCTTGATATCTCAAGAACGGGGTAGGGAGAAGGAGAGGATTACATGCTCGCCAGGCACAGACACACACACGTGCGATAAGACAGCTCATGTCGAACTGGGACGCTGTCACTTAATGTATCATTTGCCTCAGGCGAACTACCCACGAGCAGACCTCACTTCGAAGATTGTACTCGACCGGAAGCAGCTCTGTGTTGACTCTAAATGCTATCTTAGATTCATCTGGCGACTTGGAATAGGAACCGGGTCTTCAACGTTTGTTAAAAATAGAACACAGTGCTTTGCATTTCAAGTACTGTACTGACATATCGTTTCATGATATTCTGTGTGTAGACAATGCGTTATGTTCAGGTTAATCTTATGTTTAGTTGTTTTTTTTTTTAAGTTTAATCGACGGATCAACATCACGGCACACTGGTGTAACCCATAAGTGCTCCGTTCTACTCCTAATTCAAGCCTGAGTTGGGAGAATCTCAGCTCAGCGCACGAACTCCGTAGCACCGGCGAGGATCCTGAAAATACTTTGAATATATTTTTAAACTCAAGATTTTGCCCGAGCGCCTTTAGGCTACTCTTTTTCAATTTCCAACTGCTAAGGGATTATTTACGTGCGCAACAATACACACGGGCGTCCGATCTCACTACCCAGAGATCAGGGGAAATTGTGTTACTAGAAGTCCACGTGAAAAAATCCCGGCCCTCGCCGGGGCTTGAACCCGGGGACCTCCGGCATTCGAGGTAGACACCATATCTGGAGACCATGCCTATAAAGGGTTGTATGTCCTGTTCTGTGTTTACCCCCAACTCTTATTGGCTCTTTGTGATTAATTGGGCAATGTAGGTTTCCTAGTTTGCTATTGTTTCCTAAAACAGAAGTGATATTTAAATTCAACTGACCAGGGTCTCACCAGAGAAAGTTTAAGTTCGAGCGTGTTAAACCCTCGGCCACGTCGACCACTTATACCTAATGGGTAAATAAAACCTGAGTTTCATTATTGGCCTCAAATTATTTGTTCCTGTAGCAGGCGGATGAAATAGAACATTTTATAGACATATAAGAAGGAGGCAGTGTTCAGTGGTAATGTAATGAGAAGGGATGAATTGGAAAACAGGTCAGTGGTATTCTTCTATTCAGAAGTGTCTATTCTGTTCATTTGATATGTAATGTTGGTGAGAACTTTCCATCATTATTTTTGGTCAGTCAGTTTGACTGAGCTATATGTTACCACTGTTTTTGATCAGTCACTTGATTGAGCTATATTTTACAACAATTTTCCTCGTTGAATTTGACGTTTCCTTTCGTGGCTGCTACTATAGGGTGTATTTTTAATGTCTATGTAGTGTTTCTTGCTGGGTCAAAGTTTTGTATTCAACTTATGTAAAGTTCATGCAACATAATAGGTAAATACAAAACTTGGACCGGCAATATTTTCAAAACTGCACAGTCATTAAAATACCACCTCGCTTTCTAGACCATCTAAATATTGCCCTTAATCCGTCATTGTCCACTCTCTAACTATTTTATTAGCTTCTGTGTAGTTTTCACGGGTTTGACTTCAGCTCTGGTTTTCCTAATATTTACATCTGCAGTTTTTTTTTCACCCTTTCTTCTATTTTCTTACGGGTTCCTGCCGATATCGATGCTTTATTTTTCCGTTCTTCATTTTCCAAGGACACCTATATACGATTGGTTATTTTTCCATTATTCCTACCCCGTTCAACCTGATAAGCAAAGTTATAATTATGACCCATCCCAGCCTCAGATTAATAATCATGTAACCATATGTCCATATCATTCAAATTTCGGAAATTAATTTGAAATAGATTGTTGTCCATAGAAGGTGAATAATATACACAATTCCCTCTAAATAATATTATACTGTTGCCAGCTGTTGTTATACTGTTGTCCGTTTACACATTGTCTCCTGATTATTCGGAATCTGGTACTTATTTATGACTAAAATAATCAAGTTTAGAATCGATTAAACTTGATATTGATGATATTGATGACGAAATTGTCCAATGCTATCTAAGTAATACTTCAAATTTGTCTAAAATAATGGTGTTGATTATGGTGTACACTTATTTCCATTTATTTTCTACAAGCCCGAAATAAATTGAAATTTGAATTGTTTTAATGTTATTTATTATGCCGTAATTGTTTTGGGCGTTTGCTCGCTTTAAACTCAAGCGTAGTCCATACAGTATTACTATGTATAGTGCACTGGACTGATTTTTGCGTGTGGATTAGCTTTCCCTAAAACCATTGGCTCTCGGCATCAGACAAACCCACTCAGACTCCTGAGATACTTGTAATTTACGTCCCCATGTCATGAATATGAAGTCGACTATTTAGTCCTACTGACCTGTGTAGAGATTGATCCCGCTACCTCGGCATTATGGCACTTTAAGTTTTAAAGCGGGTGCTCATTGCCATTAGGCCATGCTAACTTCCATGTCGCAGATAAAACTGCCAATCATTCTGGTCAACTATTTATAACTCTTGTTTTCGTTTGGCAGTGAACAGATATACATATATTACCAGTGTTTTATATACTTGGTTTTCCTAACAGGTGGATATCTCAGCAATACTGGGGAAAGCTCTCATACATAACAGGTGGACATCTCAACAACATCAATGAAAGCTCCCATACCTAACAAGTGGACATATCAACAACACTAGTAAAAGCGCCCATACCTAACAAGTGGACATCTCAGCAACACCAGTGAAAGCTCCCGTACCTAACAAGTGGACATCTCAGTAACACCGGGGAAAGCTCTCATACCTAACAGGTGGACATCTCAACAACATCAATGAAAGCTCCCATACCTAACAAGTGGACATATCAACAACACTAGTAAAAGCGCCCATACCTAACAAGTGGACATCTCAGCAACACTAGTGAAGGCTCCCATACCTCGACTGTGGGACCAGCAACCACCGCTACTCGCCGCCATCTTCGATACCTCTGTCGCACTGTCCCTGACTCGCAGATTCAAATACAGACCATCTTTCAAATCAAAAGTAGAACTAAAAATGCCAGGAACATGACTTCCGGCAAAATGATTGTATTAATAGGATTAAACAGAAACCAGGGGAAGATAAATCATGGGATCTAGGGATTTCACAACCAGGAAGCCTACAATTCATTGAGGATTTGTCTCCCATGAAATGGTGAGTACCAGAAATCTATACTTGAGATACAGAAGTCTGTCATTTATTTGTGAAGGTCATATTTAGTGACATGCTTGGTCTGGTGTGGCTTGTAAACACCGTTGTCTGTTGTTTGATCAGCTCATCAGCTCTCAACTCCTCCAGCTTAGATGTTGCGTTATTGTTCTTGTTTTTCTTACTCTTTTTGTTCTTCCTGCTCACCTCCTCCTCTTGTTCTTCTTCTTAGTATGTTCGTGTTCTTCTTCCTTTCCTTCTCTCCTCCTCCTCCTCCTTCTTCTTCTTCTTCTTCTTCTTCTTCTTCTTCTTCTTCTTCTTCTTCTTCTTCTTCTTCTTCTTCTTCTTCTTCTTCTTTTCCTCCATTTAACTCAGTGGAGTGTTGGGTGGAGATGCATAATGTTAGGTTTACTTTGCTTGTCTTCTTGTCATCTCAGTTACATTTATTGTTGCATGTTAATTAGTTGTACAGACAAGTAATATCACGCTATTTAAAAATAAGATAAGAGAAAACAGATAATTATAGAACAAATATACAACTACCTATTGTCTTCACTTGAACATATTATGAGACACAGAGGTCTAGTATTCATCGTAATAGAGGACACAGTCCATGGGAACACAAGAGGACGTCCAAGAAAATACGGCGTCACTCGCGAAATGTCTCCCGCCAAGGTGGATTTTCAGTGGACTTAGCCCCTAGCGATTTCCCATAAAGATGTGCATAGCTGGGTAGAAAAAGTTACGAGGGCGAGTCAATAAGTAAGTCACACTCTTATGTGGGATGGCAGGTAAATCAAAACAAAGCATGCAGTTCTATGCAGCCGGTGTGGCAGGACTGATAAAACGATGGGATAAATGCATCAATGTTGATGGAAATCATGTTGAGAAATAAAGGGACAAGTATAAAAATAAACTGGTTTCACGTTGTTATCATAGTTAGTTATTTTTCTACAACCATTTGTGACTTACTTATTAACTTACCCTCGTACATCACATAGACATGCATAAAACAACTACATCACCCAGACATAAAAGAAACTACTACATCACTCAGACATGCAAGAAACAACAACATACCACAGACATACAAGAAACAACTACATCACACAGACATCCAAGGAACAACTACATCACTCAGACATACAAGAAACAACTACATCACACAGACATACAAGAAACAACTACATCACACAGACATCCAAGGAACAACTACATCACTCAGACATACAAGAAACAACTACATCACACAGACATACAAGAAACAACTACATCACACAGACATACAAGAAACAACTACATCACACATACATCCAAGGAACAACTACATCACACAGACATCCAAGGAACAACTACATCACACAGACATACAAGAAACAATTACATCACACAGACATACAAGAAACAACTACATCACACAGACATGCAAGGAACAACTACATCACACAGACATACAAGAAATAACTACATCACACAGACATGCAAGAAACAATTCCATCACACAGACATGCAAGAAACAACTACATTACACAGACATCCAAGAAACAACTACATCACACAGACATGCAAGAAACAACTACAACAAACAGACATCCAAGAAACAACTATATCACTCAGATATACAAGAAACAATCACATCACACAGACATACAGGAAACAATTACATTACTCAGACATGCAATAAACTACTACATCACTCAGACATGCAAGAAACAACTACATCACACAGACAAGCAAGAAACAATTACATCACACAGACATGCAAGAAACAATTACATCACATATACCTGCAAGAAATACTTATATCACTCAGGCAAGCAGAAACGTTGCACTTACGAAGACTTTAATAGAATTGATGAGAATAATGATCACAGGAGAGATATGATAAGACGATTTCAACATCACTTCTTGAACTGACTAATCGGTACTTTTGCTTTCTTTCACCCCAAACAAACTTTGCCAGCTATATTTAGAGTCACCAGCTATATTTAGCGCCGACGGTGATCTCCTCTGTGTTCGGGTGGAGTGCGTGTCAGTGCGTTTCAATTGCCCCACACCACAGTGTTGTTTCTTTGGGCTGTGGCAACCGTTTCTGTCTCCCTTCTATCCTCATTTGCATCGGTCCTGCAATCACTTTCCGGTTAGGGTTAGGGTTAGGGGGTAGGGTTAGGGGGTAGGGTTAGGATTAGGGTTAGGGGTAGGGTACACACACTAACCATAACCCTAACCCTAATCCTAATCTTAACCCTTACCCCCTAACCCTAACCCTAACCGGAAAGTGAAAGAATAGCGCACCACCGCCTCCGCATAGAATTGCGCACAGAGCTACGGCGCAACATACGGAAACCCCCTGAATGTTCGGCGCAACACAGGGAACCCCTGGATGTGACGTCATACCCTGTGATTCCCTTTTGTTTGGGGTGAAAGAAAGCAAAAGTACCGACTAATCTGATGATGATGACATTCTGGGAAATGTTTGACATTTCAAATAACATCCTTGTCATTAAACTATGTCTTCTCTTGACATCACCACTGTCTATCTTTATTTCAGATGTACATTTGTACTGCACGCAGGTCGTGTCTCATTTATTATATTCTTCCTGCCCCCCTTCTCTCCCTTGTTCCGCCTCTCTCGGCTGTTGACAGAAACTAATATGCTCTCACAGAATATGACACATTGCCACGGTCAACTAAAGGTCTAAGGCAATCAAGAAATGTTTTACAATCAACTAGAGTTTAAAAGTCAAGTTGATCGACTTCATTGCACCAGGTTTTATCCCATATGGCTCGGTTTCGTTCCGCAGGAAGGCCAGCCGAAAGCGTCGTACAAAGCACGAACTCTGTAGCTTTAGCGACGACCCCCAGGAGCATCCAAGAAAACTGCATTCGTGAACCGAACGACGTAGCTTGAATCGAACCCACAACCTTCGGAATGCAGGGCAGGCGGTCTAACCGCTTCGCCACTGGACTTCATTATAACCAACAGAGAAAATGTCAGCCTGGAATCGAACCCACAACCTTCGGAGTGCGGGGCAGGCGGTCTAACCACTTCGCCGCTGGACTTCCCTATAACCAATAGAGAAAATGTCAGCAGGCCTTGGACTTTTACAGAGAAGGCAGAAACTGAACAAACAAAGAACAGAAGTTGATAGTGGGAAACACTAAATAGTTTAATGTGTTAACAATGACGGATGAAGCAAACTAATCAACATTATTACCATAATCGTCATCATTATTATCATCATCACCATCATCATCACCATCATCATCATCACCACCACCACCACCACCACCACCACCACCACCACCACCACCACCACCACCACCACCACCACCACCACCATCACCACCACCACCACCACCACCACCACCACCACCACCACCACCACCATCATGTGCGCGAATTGAGTGGCGTAGGGTTTATTTCTCTCCACATATCTCGGTCCGTGGTATTGCGGATCAATTTTAATGAAGACATCCCTTCATGCCATCGTCTGAGACCATCCAGCATCTTTTATGCCGTATAACCCTGCCTCTGATACTGCTGATCTTGATAGTCGCAGCCATGTTCTTAAAGCCCCTGTTTCAACTATATGACCAAAGAAAACCGCTTGCCGCTTTTTTTATAGTTGTATATCATATTCTACTTCCATTGACCTCTTCAATACCTTATTAGCAGTTACTCGGATCATCAAGTGTGTTCGTAGCACTTTTCATAGAAACCATATCTCCCCTGATGCTAAACTTAGTGTGTTCGTTCACACTACTAGATT
>OY992878.1:119200484-119215484 GCA_963921405.1 Cepaea hortensis
CCAAACTAATATTCTACCTTCTCTTTCAAAACTGAAGTTATATCTTCCTATCTTTCAACACTGAATTTCTTTCTTTGTCTCTTTCAAAGCTGAATTTATACCCTCCTCTCTTTCGAAACTGAATTTCTATTTTCATTTCTTCCTCCTATCTTTCAAAACTAAATTTCTACTCTCCTCTCTTTCAAAACTGAATTTCTGTCATCCTCTTTTCCAAAACTGAATTTCTACCTTACTCGCTACTGTTAGTAACATTGGGGACATGTATTTGTATTAAAGTGGATGCTATTTCTCTCTCCGTAATTTACCAACGTATTATCCTTTCTGAAATAAATTCGCTCAAATCTCGTTCATTGATACTTAAATCATTCTAGATTATTAAAAAATTGTAAAACTCCGTGATATTTCTTTCTTTCTGGCATGGCAATGTCTTCTTTTTTTTTTTTTGTGTCTTTTCCATACGTTTTGATCAATACTATTGTTTTGTCACCAAGCCCATAGATACATAGATATATCATGTTGCCATGTTGGATGCCAGATAGCTGCAATACTTCACTAAGCCATAGCGAAGTTGTCTTTTAGTGATCTTACTTCACACGATCAGAACATTGTGATCGCTTCTTTGTTATTTTTTATTTTGTTCGCAAGCTTTGAACTCAAGCGTAGTCCATACATGTGCTATTAATTCTAGTGCACTGGACTGAATTTTGCATGTTGATTAGCTTTCCCTATTACCAATGTTTCTTGCCATCAGATGAACCCACTCCGACTTCTAAGGTGCTTCTTTGTTATGAAACACACACTTTATCCCATATATTGAATTCACACATAATGAAAAACGAACGAACGAACTTTATTTTAAAAGGGTTAAGAATTGGGCACGCAGGCCCGTCTTACATTCTGCCCTTCTATCACTCACTTTCATACATTATTTCATTCATAAATCTTTGAAGGCTAACAGAGAGCAGCAACAATATGAATCGCATGAATTATAAAGGCATGGGCAAAATGCGAACATCAATACTACACGACTCAGTAATATTAAATAATAGTATGACACTTGTTATTACCTATGTGGAATATACTGGTCTACCAAAAGGGGACTGGCTGTTATACTAGGGTTTTGTTATTATTATTATTTCTATTATTAAGGGGGAAGGTAATCATTACTGAGATAGTTTTCGAATAATTTGCGATCATATGTATAGGGATTGGTAATGTCTTTGATTTCTTGTGGAAGATTGTTCCACAGCTGAGCTGCAGAGTACGTTAAGCTTGTTTTGTATAAATCAATCCTAGGCTTCGGAATGTGTAATATATTTAATCGTTTACTGTGTCTAGCATTATATTTAAACAATAGCCAAAGGTAATTTGAGGCATTCCGATGTAGGATTTTGTGAATTAGTTTGGCCTTATTGAAAAGCAGGCGTTTGCGGAGTGGTGATAACTGAAGGCGCTTATGCAGGCTAGGATTGTCAGATAAGTGTTTGCTATAAATTAAACTCATGGCCCGTTTCTGGAGTGAGTAAAGTCGCTTGGTGCTTGAATTAGAACAACAGTCACAGATTGTAGAGCAGTAGTCAAAATGTGTCTGTATGTGAGAAGTATAGAATATTTTCATTGTGTTCTCATCAAGGACATTTTTAATTTTGGCGAGTTGGTAGACTTTTTTCGTTGTTTGTTTAATGAGTGCTTGCACGTGGGAATTAAAGGTTAGGTTTCTATCAATGATTAGGCCTAATGCGTTGTGCCCAGTTACACTTTCTACTGGCATGTTATCGATGTGAAGTTGAAGTGATGTGTGTGGATTTAGAGTTTGAAGTCTTTGTCTGGTTGATAATAAGATTGTTTTTGTTTTAGTGATGTTAATTTGCATACGGTTTGCGTAGCTCCATCTAACTGGATTGTTTAATTTTTGTTGCAATGACGATTCCAGCAGATTACAGTTTTCAGCGTTTGAATACACTGTACAGACGTCTGCAAATAGATTGCAGGACGACGAAAGATGCAAAGGTAGATCGTTAATATACATGGCAAATAACAGAGGGCCAAGAATAGAGCCTTGTGGTACTCAAATATTGAAGGTTGTGGTTTTAGACTGAGATTTATTGTGTGATACTGCTTGCTTTCTGTTTGATAGAAAAGATGTTATTAGAGAGACTACATTAGGGCTAAATTTCATTGCCTCTAGATTTTTAATTAAAATAACATTGTCTATCATATCAAATGCTTTCCTGAAATCAATAAACACAGTTCCACATAGACTGTTGTTGTTTATATTCTGGTGCCAATTTTCTATCATGTTTGTTAGGGCCGTATGGCAAGATTATTTTGGTCAAAATCCTGATTGACTGTCAACAATAAGCTTGTTGCGAACTAAATAATGTAATGTTACTTTATGGGTGTGTTTTTCTAGTGGTGTAGATAGTGATGATAGTAAAGAAATGGGTCTGTAATTGTTCGGGAGACCATTGTCCAATGAACCAGATTTAAGAAGAGGGTACACTTTATCAATTTTGAGAGCTGATGGAAAGTGGCCTTTGGTGAGACACTGATTATATACACAGGTCACTGATCACTGGCGCAACACAACAGAGAATCCGGTTGCTGATTCAATCTAACCCAGATGAGGTTGTGTTTTTTTTAGTGAAAACAGAGGTACTAACAGGAAGCAAGGACCACTTACTTCTGCTACGGTGATGTGAGGAGAAGAGCGCAACCCTGACTGCGTAGGGCCAAAGAAGATCATGAATAAAGAGAAAGAACCTCTCACCGTCCTCGGTTAACAAGAATAGAAAAGAATTAAGGTTTAAGAAGGTCCAGGGTGGGCCGACAGGGGATTAGAACAATATTCTCCAATCCCAGACAAAGAATTACTCCGAGGGCTGTTCTAACACCAATGACTATAACACTAGAGTCTATCAACTAAACGACAAAGTAAGAGTACCACAAGCATGTGTAAATTCTGTGTAAATTCACACCAACCACACGGTGCTTCAACTGGACAACAATGATATGAATAGGTTATAGGATATGCTCCACATAAAATATAAATGACAGGGAGCACCTATTCAACAGCCTCCAATGTCTTCTACACCTTCACCAGACACCCTCAATCCCACACCATAACCCTGATTGTGGCCAAAACCACAGTATAGTCTACATACATCCACCTTGATTACTACAGGCCATGTCTATGTTTGTGCCACAAAGACATTGTTTACATACACCAGTGTTGTAGTGGTTGTCTTATGAAGTCCATGTGTTGAGGCAAATAATGAGTCTTTGATGATTATTAATTAGATGTTGGGTTTGTGTTTGCCTACAATGTCTGATGTATGTTGGCCAGGTCAGTGTTGAGATGTTGTTTGCTCGTGATGTAAGTGAATCTAATGAATGTGTCAGGATGTTGCGTCTTGTGTCTATTCGTCACAAGTACAAAAGTGTCTGTCTTACGTAGAGAGACTGGGTGTTGTTGTTGTCTTGTTGGGTCATCATGTTGAGATGTTTGACTTGTCTTTGCCTAATATTTTTGTTGGTTTTTATTTTATCTACAGGAAAAGCCAGAATTCTAGTTTTAGATTTTAGATTTTCCTGGGTTTTTGGTGGACTAGAAGTTGTTGGTAAACTAGTTCTAGTGGATTAGTGTTTGGTAGATTTGGAGTTTTTACTGGATTAGTTTTTGCTACACTTAGGAATTTTATTTGTTGGATTAGTGTTTTTGCTGTTTGACATTTGCTGTATCCTAACTTCCTTGTTGATGCTACATGTCTGTATATTATTGTTCTGCTCACAGTTTGCTGCCGCCATCACCCGCATCGCTGCCAAACCCCGCTTGGCCTTTGTTATCACCTGGTCTATGTGCACATTATAAGCAAGGCTTCGATCAAACCGTATCCCCAGGTAATTCATTGCCTGCGTTCTTTCCACCATCTCTGAACACAGCATTACAGTTGGTGTTGGAGTGTTGACAATATGATTATTCAACGAGAACCAAGTCACTGTGGCCTTTGTTGGGTTGACCATTGCCCCAGCTTCATCACACCAAGTACTTATGCGATTGAGTTCGGTTTGTAGTTCCACAGCAACCTCCTCTCTATCCTTCCCCTGACTATACACTAAAACATCATCGGCATATGACAATGTCCTGCCAGGTCCAGTGATCTGCTCACTGGTGATTCTCACTGTGTAGACGTTGAACAGTACCGGGGATAATGGTGATCCCTGTGGTAGGCCAGGATATATTGTTGTTGGTTCCGAAGTCCAACTGCCACATCTAAAAACTACTTTCCGTTGGAAGAGGGCTGCAGCGATTCCAACTAAGGAGGAATGGACTTATGTTTAGTTCGAGAAGCTGAAACATTAAAAAATCCAGTGGTACTCTGTTGTATGCGTCCTCAAGATCAATCGCTGCAGCAACGGTTTCAGTGCCTGAGTGGAAACCTTCATAGACATCCTGGGCAAAGACTGCTGCATTGGTCCAGGTTTCCCTTTTTGGACGGTACCCACCCAGGGTGGGTGGGAAAACACCTTGCCTCTCTAGTTGGCTTGATATTTTCTTGGCAATTACCTTCTCCAGTAGCTTGCCTATTGTATTCTGCATGGTTATAATTCGATATCCCTGAATTTTTTTGTGGTCTTTGTCAGGCTTCGGCAAGGGAATCAGATAGCTGTGTAACCATTCCTCCTTGATGCTAGCACCCCCTATACTGTTGTTGTACATGTCTGCTAGTTTCTCTAGCTCATTGTCGGTACACCTATTAATGTCATCGTATCTTATGCCATCAGGACCTGGAGCACTGTTTTTTGATCGTCGAAGCACAGCCTTGATTTCTTTCACTGTCACTGTGTCTTCATCCGAAGTGTCCTGGGCCTTGCATCTGTCTGAGGTGACCTCCTTGGCCAGATTTCGGCCTCCCATGTCTGTCTGGTTGCTTTGCTCAAGGTAGCGTTCAAAGAGGGCTTTGCCCTTGTCCTCGTCAGTCCTCTGCCAGATGAGGTCAGCACCTTGGAAGTCAGAAATGCTCTTATTCTTGACTACACCACTCATGCTTTTATGTAGTCGCCAGAACAATTTCAGTGACTTGTCTGTGCTTACTCTTTGACACACCTCTGCCCATTTTTCGCTTTTAACAACCATGACCAGTTTTTTGAAGTAGCTTACTTTTGTGTGCATCTCTCTTTCTAAGTGCAAGCAGGGACTAGGATGACCAGCTCTGTTCTTCTTGGCATTTTGCCATCTCCTTACAGCACTACGCTTATCCACCCAAGCCTTCTCCACCTCGAAACTCCACCACGGTGGCTGCTCCCAGCTTTTTTTCCTGCCCTGAAACGTTCTGCGCTTGTCACGTCTTATTTTACTCACCACATCTTGCCCTGTACTGTCATACTGGAACGTCTTTACCTTTAGCTTGTGCTGCCTGGTTCTGCCTTTCTCCACCAGTATGCTGCACGGGTGGTGGTCGCTGCCATGGTGTCCTAGGACACCCCATCTACACACTGTAGTGAGTGAAGGTGAAACTAGCGCCAGATCAATAGCACTGTCCTCATCGCCCGGACGGCTTGCTGTTCTGGTGACACAGCCACTGTTGATACAAACCAGGTCGATGGTTTCCAGTGCAGTCTCGAGCTCCTCCCCCTGTGTATTGGATGAAGTGTTTCCCCATGATCTGCCTTTAGCGTTGAAATCACCACAGAAAATAACATTTCTCTCGTGGCCAAATATGCCACTTAAGCACTGCCACTTCTGGGCGTCCACACTGGCATTGCGGGCATAAACATTAACCACCACGAATGGTATACTGGAATGAACTCTCAACGCCTGTATTTGTATATCGTCACTGTCCCAACTGGACATGTCTAGCTCTGACGCCACCATGCTGTCGCGAACGAGAATCGCCATTCCCAGATGTCGTCTGTTGTAGAAACATTTGAAGCCGGCAATCTGGAGTAGCTGATCGCCCAGTCTCGTCTCCTGGAGTGCTACAATGTCGTTCCTGTAAACTAGGGTTTCTAAAATAGAGCCCCGTTGTTTTACACTGGCACAGTTCCAATATAGAATACGGATATTCCTGAGTCCTAGACGGTGACACTTGAGTCTAAAACGCCTCAAACCTCCACGCTTACCTTGCTTCTTTTTCCCTGCGCGGCTACCCCGCCGCTTCGGTATGTTGACTGCAGACCGCACGAAGAACACACGTTGTTCCGCCATGTTGAAAAAACGTAAACACAGACTTTGAAAACCACACACGCTGCTGAAAATTCACTCAAGGATGGCTTCGCTCGATGCACGAACTCCGTAGCACCCGCGCAGATCTTGAGTAGAAACTCCTGGTTTTACATCCTGGCACACCAATTACACGCAAGAGATGAATAAATCCATCCCCTACGCGAAAAAGTTAACGAACACAAAACAACACGACCGTCCGTCGCCATCTTGAAACCGGAACTTCCTCTTTGTTTCTAAGAGTACGGTATGTGCTTAGATCTCGCTGTTTATGTGCTTTATCTCTGTCTCTCATAATTTCAAGTATTTCCTGGGAATCCAAAGTGGTTTGACGTGATGTTTTACTCGAACTTCCTTGATTGGCACATGTCTATCAAACACATCAATAAAGGTCTTCATCCAGAATTCCAGAGCATCATCCGGGTCAGGAAGTTGATAAACATTGTCTAGAGGTGAACTGAGCAAGTCCTATAAAAATGCGTTTTGGTTGAAATTGTTGTAACTTCTGTATTTTACACTTACGTGTTTATGTTTAGGAGTATTAATTCCTTTTTTAGACCACGTGCAGCATACTGGGTAGTGATCGCTCATTGCGCAACTGGGCATGGTGATTTCTGTGATGTTGTCTGAGCAAGTTACATAAATGTGATCTATGAGTGTTGAAGATGATTTTGTTACTCTAGTAGCTATTTGTTGGAAATTGTATGATGCAATAATATTTCCCCATATTATGTTGGATTTGTTGGTGTCAATGTTAACGTCTCCGAGTAGTATGATTTCCTTCCCGGAAGCGAAAACCACATCTATCATGGTAGTGAAGTTTCCGTACCAGTCGTGACCAGCGCTGGGATTTCGATAGAGGTAGCCAATTATCAGATTTGTGCGTTTTTGAAGTTTTAGTTCTACCCAAAGACATTCTAATTCGCATGTTTCAAAGTCTAGCCTACGATGACCATTTAGTAAATTTGAAGCATAGGCTGCTATACCTGTCTCTTGTTTCCTACAGGGATCTCTTCTAAACACTTTATACCCTTTGATAGAGATGTCCACATCTGAAATGTTTTTTATGTTATTCTAGTTTAGTCTAGTTTAGTCGTTGGATCAACATCACGGCACACGGTTTAACCCATAAGTGCTCCGTTTTCCTCCTAACTCAAACCTGAGTCTGGAGAAACTCAGCTCAATGCACGAACTCCGTTGCATCGGCGAGGATCCTGAAATACTTGGGTAGATGTTTAACTCGAAATTTTGCCCGGGCAGCGCCGTTAGGCTACTCTTTTTCGATTTCCAACTGCCAAGGGATTTTTTACGTGCGCAACAATACACACGGGCGTCCGATCTCACTACCCAGAGACCAGGGGAAATTTTATTACTGGAAGTCCAGGTGGATTTTTTAAATAAATCCCGGTCCTCACCGGGGCCTGAACCCGGGACCTCCAGCACTCGAAGCGGACACCCTACCCCGAGACCACTCAGCCCCCTTTTTAGTTTAATCTACTTTCACTAAGGCCGAATAAATGAAAATTTTGATTAAGAATAAAAGATAACTCTGGCAGTTTATTAATTAGGTGGCATATGTTTAAGTGTCCAATACGTATTCCTGATTTACTGAGCCAGTGTTGCCATTTCTCAGACATTCCACTCATGGAGTTAGTGTACATTAGTCAAACTTAAGCAAAAATGCAAGATCATTAAAACAACAAATTACAATTACATTAAGTTACAAAATCCAAGTAATATAAATCGATATGCAAATGACAATATTATAACGATTCAACCAATGAGACCAAAAAAAGATAATACAAACACAGAACAAAACGAATTAAAACGTGTGAAAATACAACAACTAATTAACTTGAAGGGACTACTTCACAAGCTAAGTAACCAGCTGTTATCCAAAAGAATGAATAAATGACTATACAAGTCAATGTTTCTGTTTAAAATTGGATATCCCACATGGAAATAAACGTTAAACATTGAGCAATTAAAGTTCAAGGAGGAAGCTCTGTTGCTGGTAACAATGTATATAGGGTTCAGTTGTTATTACATATCCTATCTCACAGGTCTGTATTGTACGGACATCATAAGGGCTTGATTCAGTGCGGCAGGACTAATTGCATCAAGCCCAATGATGCGGAACCTGTTTGTGGCTGCTAAGTGGCGCTTTGTTGGCGTGAACTTGGTGATGCGGGGCCTCCTGTTGTCTGCTATAGGACCCATTGGTGTCTTTAGCTTGGTGTGCCAAAGTGGTATTACCGCCTTGAGTGTGTGTCGCTGTTTGCAGCGAAGGTTCCTGGTAGTTATTTCCTTCACGTGTGAGGGTGGTGGTACGAAGGAGAGGTTGATTTATTTTTGGTAGCATGTGTGCACCTTGAATGGCAGGAGTTCGGGGGTCAAACGCCCGCAGACTTTTATGTGGGGTGATGGAGGTATCTCGCATGGCCTGTGAGACTCGTTCTAATCAATGTCCGTCGTGTGTGTGTGTGTGTGTGTGTGTGTGTGTGTGTGTGTGTGTGTGTGTGTGTGTGTGTGTGTGTGTGTGTGTGTGTGTTGGTCGTGTGTTGTGCCCTTTCTGGGTATTTTATATTTTTAGCCAGAAAACTACTACCTAATGTGGATGTATGGATTTGGTCTCTGTACAGTTTTGTCTTTGGCGAGCCTGTCTGCCATGTAAAGAATGATGTGTTGTTAATGTAGTGTACATTATACTGATTACTTTTTCATTGGCTTCTTTCCGTCTTGACAGACGATAGATTGGTACATTGTGCTTCAAAAAGGCTTAATAACTACGATCCATGGCGGTGGCGAGTGTGGCTGGTAAGGCCAATTCTTGCTGCAAATGGTTGCCCACAGTAGGTGCATGTGAAAACATGGTCATTTCCACCATTTTGCACCATCTTACGTCTCTCACGCTCTGTGTGTGCTTTATCTGCAATCATTTTCTCCTTTGTCTTTATTCCATTTCTGATAGTTGCCCTCCATGCAACACGTTCAGCGGCGACGTGCTCCCAATGTGCATTATCAATGACTGTATCAATCATGTCCCGCTTACACACATCTTTGTATCGTAGTAGAGGCCGACCCTGAGATCTCCTACCCGTCTGTAATTCACCAAAAAAGATGTCCTTTGGTATTCTACCATCATCCATTCTCCTAACGTGTCCTATCCATCTAAGTCTACGAAGACTGAGCATGGAATACACCGTCACACAAACTGATCTTTCCAATACTTAAGTATTTGTGATTTTGTCTTGCCACTTAATACCAAGTATTCTTCGCAGACACCGCACATGAAAGCTGTTTAAACGTTTCTCTTGGCGTGAGTAAGTTGTCCAGGTTTCACTGCCATAAAGAAGAGTACTAAGGACACAGGCTTGGTAGACGAGGACTTTTGTTTCGGCAGTAAGCTTCCTTTTCTCCCAGACTCTTTTTGCTAACATGTTCATTGTTGTTGTTGCCTTGCCAATCCTGATGTTGATTTCCTGATCGAGGGATAATTTGCTATTTACCTCTGATCCTAGATATGTAAAATGGTCTACTATCTCCAGTTCGGCGTCGTCAATAAAGATTGATGGTACACCATGTGCACCTTGTGACATAATCTGTGTCTTCTTTTTGTTAATTGTTAAACCAAATTCAGAACAAGCATTGGAGAATGCAGATAGTAGATGTTGTAATTATTCCTCAGAGTGGGTCGTAATCGCAGCATCATCCGCAAAAAGCAACTCTCTGATTAGTACCCAGCTAATTTTGGTCTTGGCCTTCAATCTCTGAGCATTATAGAGGCCACCATCTGAGCGTGAGTGAATGTATATACCGTCATCCTGATCACGAAAGGCATATTTCAGTAGAAGTGAAAAGTATATCCCAAAGAGGGTGGGGGTTAGTACACAACCTTGCTTAACTCCACTCTTGATTTCAAACTCTTCTGAAGTTGAGCCATCAAACTTGATTATACCCTTCATGCCTGTGTGGAACTATTCCACAATGGACAGAAGAGTTGGCGGACAGCCAATCTTCTTTAGTGCTTTGAACAGACCCTCACGACTGACCAAATCGAATGCCTTTGTGAGGTCGATGAAGGCAATAAACAGTGGCTGATTTTGTTCCCGGCATTTTTCTTGCATCTGTCGCAATGAGAATATCATATCAATGGTAGACCGGTTCTGACGGAAGCCGCACTGTGATTCGGGGTAGACTTGATCTCCCAGGACTTGAAGGCTGTGCAGGACAATTCTGGCAAATACTTTCCCAACAATACACAGAAGTGAGATACCCCTATAGTTGTTACAGTCGCTCCTATCTCCCTTGTTCTTGTACAGCGTTATGATGTTTGAATCTTTGAATTCCTGTGGGACTTTTCCTTCTCGCCAGCATAGCTCTATTAGCTGGTGGATCTGTAGAGCGAGTGTGTCTTGCCCACTCCTGATCACCTCTATTGGAATCCCATCCTTACCTGGAGCCTTGCCAGATGCAAGCTCATTTATAGCACACTTAACTTCTGTTATAGTGGGAAGTGTTTCCAGGTGGTCAAGAGTTGGCAGGGCCTCTATGGCGTTGAGGGCATAATCCGCTAGCTTGGTCTCACTTGAGTAAAGCTCTAAATAGTGCTCGACCCATCTATCCATCTGCTGTTTCTTATCAGTGATGATTTCTCCAGTCAAGGTATTCAGCGGTGCACTTCTTTTGATCATTGGACCACAGGCTTTCTTTATCCCATTCTAACATGCTTCTGATGTTTCCCTTATCACTTGCGATTTAAATGGACTCACATAACTTGATCCAATAGTCATTCGCACACTGCCTGGCAGCCTTTTGTACATCCTTCCTCGCTTGCTTCAGCTCACTCAGAGTGTTACGCGTTGGTCTTTCCTTGTTTCTTAAGAGAGCTATCTTCTTTTTCTGCTGCAGTATCTGGCTGTTTGCCGCAAACCAGTCCTGCCTCTTATGATCCACAGTGCCGTAAACCCCTACCGCTGTTGTATAAATAGTTTCCTTAAGTTTACTCCATTTATCATTTACTATACAATTTTCTGATGTATCATTGAAAGCGTCTTCAAGTTGCTGTTGAAACTCAAAGCACTTTCCAGGATCGTGAGTGTTAATAATATTAATCCTGGGGCTAGACTTGTGTTTAGCTGTGTAGATTCTCTTTGGTCTCAGTCTAACCCTTGCAACAACCAAAGAATGATCTGTATCACAGTCAGCACTGTGGTAACTTCGAGTTAATGATGTGTGGTTCAGATGTTGTCTCCGTGTGATAATGTAGTCCAGCTGATGCCAATGGCTGGATCTTGGATGTTTCCATGTGACCTTATGCATCTCTTTTGTTTTAAAAAAGGAGTTTGTAATACATAGGTCATTTCTAGTGCAATGCTCCAGCAGCCTTTGCCCATTATCATTCATGCGACCGATGTTGTATTTTCCAAGGCCCACAGGCCATGAACTCGAGTCCTTGCCCACATGAGCATTGAAATCACCGAGCATATAAATGTAGTCGGATTTCGGAACTGCCTTGATCGCAGAGTCTAGCTGCTCATAGAACGTATCCTTCACATCATCAGAGGAAGCGAGTGTCGGTGCATATGCAGTGAGAATGGTGGCAAATCCACAAGAGGTTGCCAAGCGCAGTGATAATAATCTTTCATTACCTCCAGCTGGGATATCAATCATTCCCAGTAGCGAATTCTTCACTGCAAAGCCCACACCATGTTGCCTTTTTTCTGCCTGCCCTCTTCCCTTCCCAAAAAAAGGTGTAATTGTTTTCCCTGCGTGACCCTTCCTCAGCGAGGCGAGTCTCCTGCAGGCCAGCAATATCAATGTTAAGACTATTGAATTCAGCATCAATCACAGCCGTTTTTCTCACATCGTCAATATTTGTCAAGTCAGTGGAAAATCCTGGACACATGGTACTCACGTTCCAGGTTTCAAGCCGTAGCTTGAGGTTTCTATTATTTTTATTAGTGCCTGGTGCATTGGTTTTACAGCCTGTGATTCAGATTTTGTCCTAGCCCCAAGCACCCATTGAAGCAGGCAGGCTGTGGCGGATCAGCACCCAATTGGCTGGGGGCTGCCCAGCTTGAGGCGGGTGGTAGCTGATCAGTGACACATGTAGGTGTCTCCCACCGTCAGAGGCAACGCGTGGCGCCCCATGTTTACGCCAACTGACAAGGACTTATAACCCGTAACAGTTGCCTCTCGCTTTGATTCCGAGACCGGTTAAGACCAGGGATGGAGTTATTGCCTCTCCATAGCACAAAGCCTGGGCTAAAATAAAGAAACCATCTGTTGCCCATGCAGCATGATCCCTCTCTCGGCCTGCCTAGTTCACTCCAGAGGAAAGTTGACACCTATAATCTGGAACAAGACAAGCTGCAGAAGCTGCCGGATCAGCAAAGCAATGCTCTAACTGTCCGCCTGTCGGAGCTTCGATCCTAGACCAGCTGCCAACAAAGGCTTAGGGCCTTGTCTGCCCTGCCATGACTTATTTTGTCTTTAGGTTGCATTTCCTCGCACCAGGATAAGGCTAGTACCCTCGCAATTGCGCTCTTCCGCCCGAAGCCGTTGGCACAATGTGGGGTGTCGGGTTTGGTAAGCGCCGCCCAAAATTCGGCGCTGACAGAAAGCAGGTAGTACCGTCTACTGTCATACGGTAGCTCAGTCATATCTGTCTAAGACCTGACCACATATACTGATTACCGAATTTCTCTAATGTGTTGTTGTTTATGTCATCTAGTCGACGCTTGGAGCCATAACTTGGTGGAAGAGAAAAAAAATTTTAGAATTGGGAAAATTAATGCGTAATAAGTCTAATAGTTTTCGTAGCTGCAAAATGGTGATATTTTGGTTTCTCATAGTGTCATTTATTCCTATGTGAATAGTAATCCTCTTAACGTTTGCGTTAATTTCAATCCTAAGTATACTTTCTGTTAGACCAGTGGTTCTCAACCTTTTTTGGCCCATTCCCCCCTTCACCATATTTTCAGAACGCCATTCCCCCCCCCTTCCTATCAAAAATTTGGCCCGTTCCCCCCTTCACCGTATTTTCAGAACGTCATCCCCCCCCCTTTATATTTCCTATCTAAAAATCCCCTCACCCCTACACAGTATACGTAAAAGTGGAAGGCAAATGTAATAGCATATACTAAAGCAAGTCTAGACATCCACATAAAACATGATTTGTGGGTCTATTTACTTTATAAAATGAATTTTAGAAGGACGAGACATACATAACTGTAAAGTATGAAGGGAAAAACTATGTCAAGTAATCGGTTCTTGTATTAACACGATCTTGAAATGGTCTTCACCCCCCCCCCTGGAAACCATGAAATTCCCCCCTGGGGGGGGGGGGGGAATTCCCCACCGGTTGAGAACCACTGTGTTAGACTGTCTACCCCTGAACCTTTAAGCGGAATTGTTATAGCTATATCGGTGTGTGCTGATGACATACGATCACTGTATATGCCTTTCATCAAGGAGTCGCCAATTATCATATGGGTGCAGTCAGTTGTTGGTCTTTGTATGTACTGGCTTCTTGCACGTCTTACACGTTGTTTCTGCCATTGATAATTATCAGACTGTGCACTGTCTTCTTGCAGGTTACCATCTGTTTCTTGAATAGGTCGGTTGTCTATCAGCAATGTCTCGTCGTATTGGCTGTCTTTTAGCATTTGCTCTTTTGGTACTTCAAATCCATTGCTGACTATTACTTCGATGGGATGCTGTTGAATGACGCTGTCTATTTGTTGATGTGTATTCGTTGGCTGTATTGTTGGCGTTCCTAGTGATGGCTGTGTTGTTTAAAAGCTGTCAGTCTGTGCTGCCTGATCAATAATGGGCGCACGTTTTAAAGTCTCAATGTGTGTTTCAGGATACCATTTTCCTCACTCAGTAGAGCGACCTCTTACTTGAGGTTGATATAGTCGCTAATGATCTTGGCGATCTTGTCTGTATTTTCAGAGGCGGCGTCTAGAAGTACCTTCAAACCTAGCTCTAACCTTTCAATGTGCTGCTGACAACCGCACGAGTGTTGATTTGTATCTGGGCTCTCGTCTAGTACCGATAGTGCAACCTCTATTTGGTTTGAATTGATTTCATGTGGTCGTATACTGTCCCCTAGGCGCCCCATCGGGTTTTCAATGGCTGGCAACTCTGGTCGGGGGCTGAGTGGTCTCAAGGTATGTTGTCCGCCTGGAGTGCTGGAGGTCCCGGGTTCAAGCCCCGGTGAGGACCGGGATTTATTTAAAAAATCTACGTGGACTTCCAGTAACAAAATTTCCCCTGGTCTCTGGGTAGTGAGATCGGACGCCCGTGTGTATTGTTGCGCACGTAAAAAATCCCTTGGCAGTTGGAAATGGAAAAAAAGAGTAGCCTAACGGCGCTGCCCGGGCAAAATTTCGAGTTAAAAATCTACCCAAAGTATTTCAGGATCCTCACCGATGCAACGGAGTTCGTGCATTGAGCTGAGTTTCTTCAGACTCAGGTTTGAGTTAGGAAGAAAACGGAGCACTTATGGGTTAAACCCGTGTGCCCTGATGTTGATCCGGCGACTAAAACTTTTAAAAAAAAAATTGGTTGGTTAGAAGAAGTTGCGCTCGAGTTGCTGCTGTGTTGAGTCGTGGGATGTTCGAGTGTGTTGTTACTATAGCCTGATGCTGTGACGACTGCCGCTGCAGGCTGTGTTGATTCTATTGTTCCGCCAGACAATAGCATGACCGCTGTAGGCTGTGTTGGTTGTATGGCAGACACTAGTGTACTGAGATCGGCAGGTGTGTTTA
>OY992878.1:119220484-119247984 GCA_963921405.1 Cepaea hortensis
GAAATTAGACGTAGACAGTCAAAATTCTTTGGACATGTTATGAAAAGAAATAAATTGGAGAACACGGTGACAACTGGCAAGATCGAGGGGAAGAGAACAGGGGGAAGGCAGAGATATAAATACCTGGATGGCTTGACCACTCGGCATTGTCGAGACAGGAACACTGAGCTGATCCACGACTCTGGTGATCGAGTGAAGTGGCGAGTCATGACCGCCCACGCTTACCGTCATGGCACATGATAGATGAATGGATTACGGTAGCAATGTGTTGCATGATATGTTTAAAATGATGACGTAAACAGCATGTTACAAACGTCACTAAGCCCGAAACTGCGATAACATTTACACTGGTGGACGATTACTTTGTGTACATTGTTTTCTGGCGCACTCAGTATACGTATATACACCTGTCGGTACTACAGTCAGGATGTGGTCATTTTGAAACCCACAGCCGTTACTTTTCAAGTCATTTTCAGGTACTTATTTTAGGCTTATTTGATCTGGAAGACCCGGTCAATTTTCAAAATCCGCCTCGATTCGAATCAGAACTCAGGACTGGCAGACAAGCATCTAGACACCACGCTACTGCGACTACGGCTCTGAACATCCTTACCATAAATATATCTGCAATCGCTCATGTGATGGTTTCCCCTTGACTTCGACATCAGCATGGAGTATACGGGATTACGGAGAAAGTCGCTAACCTCTAGGCTAGAGAGACCGGCGCTGATACCGGTGTAGTTGGTTCAATACCTACACCGGTCAGTTAGACTAACATATTGACTTGTCGTCCTTGGCTTGCGGACGCAAATTTCATGTACCTCTGAAGTAAACATTTGTAGACAAGTTATTTAGCTGATGTTAATGCTGCAGACTGTCATCTGTGCAGTAGTGTATCACGCGTTGCACATGTAGGCGAATGATATCAACATGACAATTGCGAAACAAGAAGGACAGAAGTCTACTAGTATACATACAGGAATCAACTGAATGCGGCTCATAAGTTTGCGAGTGAGTAAGCTAATAACTGTGCTCCTACTGTAAAGTCTGTAAAAGACATCCTTCCACGCAATGAGACGTAGTGAATATATGGTGCTAACCCTATATTTTTTGACCGATCCAAATTCAGTAAGCGATGTGCTCATTATACTCACGCCTGTCTATGCTTCACAGAATAATTGCTGGTACTAATGTTTAGGAGCCCAGATCGATGAAATAAAGTCAACGCCTCGAAGTAGATTCAAACGCAACCGCTGGGTCGGCAGGCAAGCATTCTTGCCACTGCTCTGCTGGCTCTCACCCGTAAAATCAGTTCCTGCCATTAATTGCCTTTACCTTGTATTAAAAAATAGCCGGTGAAAGAACGATTCCCGCCGTGTTATTTATAGATACAGTCGTCTAGCAACTTCCTTGTTTTGGCGACCTAATGACATCATTGTGTTGTTTCCCCAAGTCTCTTACGCAATTAAGTGATTGGATGGAGACAGCCACGCTACTTCCCGCGGCGGTGGCGGGAACATTTATGTTCATCACGCCAACAAGTGATCACCTAACTACAGCGCTCATTATAGAGTTCGGTGTCCTCACTTAGAACGTCTACCAGAAATGTGATTCTTCTATCCCCCAAGTTAAGCCCGCGCTTGCATCTAGAATTTATTTAGGAAGCTCAAGGCAAACATTTACTCAATTTGCCAGCGGATCGGAATATTATTTTTCCCTAGGGGCACTACATTCGAAATATAATTCTTGTCACATAAACCCAAACCTGTGTGTGTGTGTGTGTGTGTGTGTGTGTGTGTGTGTGTGTTTGTGTGTGTGTGTGTGTGTGTGTGTGTGTGTGTGTGTGTAGTGTGTGTGCGTGCGTGTGTGTGTTCTTGGCAAGCTGACAACTTTCTAGATTTCTTCTATTTCCGGTTACTGTTAGCATTATCGTAGTTTTACCGCATTGAATTCGTTACATTCTTTCCTACAATATGTTACTCACTGCTGGGCTTGTTCTAGGGGCACTACATTCGAAATATAATTCTTGTCACATAACCCCAACCCTGTGTGTGTGTGTGTTTGTGTGTGTGTGTAGTGTGTGTGCGTGTGTGTGTGTGTGTGTGTGTGTGTGTGAGAGAGAGAGAGAGAGAGAGAGAGAGAGAGAGAGAGAGAGAGAGAGAGAGAGAGAGAGAGAGAGAATAGTCTTGGCAAGCTGACAACTTTCTAGATGTCTTCTATTTCCGGTTACTGTTAGCATTATCGTAGTTTTACCGCATTGAATTCGTTACATTCTTTCCTACAATATGTTACTCACTGCTGGGCTTGTTCTATGTTGACTTGATCATTGTGTTATATGGTGTGTGAATTGTTATTTGAAATTCATTATCATCATGTGCCGTGCCGATGCACGTGGGCGATCTTGGTTTGTCAACTCGTATGATCACTATTGTCTTGGATCAGGTCTGTGTATTAATCCTATTTATGCTGTTTGGCCACGGAATCTAAGTATTTAATCTCTTTATCCTTGGCTTGCTAATATGTCCTCAAATTTGCCTGTTGTTACTAAGTTTCAAATATTATGTCTCCTCATAACCTCCCCAAACATATTGACTGTCTACATGTAATTTCTATAATCAGTTTACTGTTTTCATTTCCTTCCTGTAAGACTACCTTAATTGTTCTTCTTTTGTCCATGGTATTCTTTGTATGTTCGTCAGGAATCAAATTTATGCTGCCATCAAATATTTTTCAGATAGTCCGGTTATTGTCCAGTGTCACCGTCCTAGATATCTAGGGGAATGAAACTCGGGCTCATACAGGCAACAAACTCCGTTCGTATGCAATCTAACATCATTTATTTATATTATGTTACAGTAAGCTGGCGAAGAGAGTTTTCGCAAGCCAGCAATCTGCCAGTTGCATATCACAGGAGTTTACAATAAACATGATTATTACAACAACTCTATCAGCTATCTAACATAAGACCCCTAAATACACTTGGGTTTTTAGCTATCAAGTCCCCCTTAAGGTAAGCCCTGTTGCTTCCTCGATGTCCAGTCCGTGTCTGTCTTTCCACACGTGTCGCAATCCGACACGGGTGGTAACTCTCTCCGAGTTTCTCGTGGACCCCGCAATCGGCGGGCCCCATCGGTGTCCACGGGACTGTGGACACACTGACCGGTCCTTCGAGAAGGCTCTGGATTATTCGAGCCTTCGAGTGACTCGGTTCTTTCCCTTTAGCTGGAGTTCTATCCCTTCTCCACTCTCTCTTAATTTTATGTTGGTACCGCCCTTATGTGAGACTGTGACAGGAGTCCCCCTCCCCCCTGCTTTGATGGGTTATTATATGGTAATTAGTTCTGTACTAATTCTGTCACAGGATCACATAAAGTCGGTGTTTGTAGTTTGGTGGATAGTAACTTGGCAACCTACACATCTGCATCAACAACTCATGTATTCTCCCATACACCACTTCAAGATGATTGCTGAAGAGGTCTCTCTCTTCTATGTTCTTAAACATGCTTATCTGACCGAAGTTCCGTGACGTTCCCAGTTGTTTTTACAACCGCGCCCTTCTCAGGTATCCATATGATACCAAGATATAAAACTCTGTGTAAGAGAGTTTTAACAAGACAAATGTCTTGGCTTATTTAAGTACACTTGCAAATCTTGTCCTGCGTGTGTATTTCGATACATTTTTACTTCCGTATGTTGTATATTGCTGAATATGTAGTTATGCTGTTGTTTTATCCCATCTGACTACGTGTGTTCCTGTTGGCTTGTTAGTGTATTGACTGATATGTTGCTGTTTATAATAAAGTGACTGTGTTTTAATTGTTAGTGTTCAGTTTTGAGTTTGTATAAAGCGTGTGCTCACTGTGTGGTTTACCTCCAAGCGTCACGAGTTGGGATATCCTTTGTCATGAATTACCCAATCTGTGTAATGCATGATCGGGGCATTCCAAACAGTGGCGCTTAGATGTAGTGTATTCAATATTAAACATGTATCAACAATTGAGACAGGTAATACATTTTTACATGAAAGACGCAGACAAATTAAAATAAATACGTTTTGCGTACAATTTGTCCGCTCAGTATATCGCTCTCTCATTTAATTCATTCACTCTGTCATTCATACATCTTTCATACAAAATAGTAGTTTGTTAAAATATACAAATAAAGTTGAGGTAAGTCTTACTGCCCTTAGAAATAACGGATTAGGCGATATGTTCCCTTTAAGGTAACAAGTACTTTTTGTACTTGTAATCAAAAAATGGTTTATAACTTAACTAGAAAAATTGTATAGGAGGAATATTTCACCTATGAGTGAAAATGTCTGTAATATCTTATGGTAGAAATTATACAAGTTACATGTTGACATATTTTATATATATAATCAAATACAAGTGTAATACATATTAACTAATAGTAAATTAATTAACTCCAACGACGATGTGTGTGCTGTCCTCCTGTTGTCCGTGTGTCGTGCGATCAATGTTAACTCAGTTCATATCAGTTAAATCAGTTCATATAGCTGTCCCTTGCATGTTGTAATAGACGTAGTTCCATTCCGGTTGTTTGCGAAGTGTCTTTTCAATAGCGAGTATGCAGTGTCCTTAATCTTTACACGATGACTGTCAGTTCACTGGTTGAAGTCACTTCACAGATATTATATATATCGCTCGGATTGTTTTTAAAGTCTTGGCAATTGGTAATATGGCTTAATACACTATAGGGTTCTCAAAGTTTCATGTTCGTGAGTGTTATAAGTAGATTATTCACTTGGTTCAAGTTTCATGTTCGTGAGTGTTATACGTAGATTATTCACTTGGGCGTTGATACTTCTGTATGAAAGTTCTATAGTAGGTGTAGAGGTACACTGTTCTATGCAAAAGACTAAAATATCACAGCTTATTATATGGCGAATAATTAATGTGCATAGTGTTAGTCTGCTGGTGCATTAGTTTGCCGTGATAATATGTCAGCAATAATATTATCAGTACCCTTGATGTGGCGGATTTCAAAGTCGAAATCCTGAAGAAGAAGACACCATCTTGCCAATCGATGATTCTTTGGAACACCTTGTTTAAGTACCAGCAGTGGCGAATTATCGGTTAAAACAACAAAATGCGAACCTAAGAGGAACTTAGATTAACGACGCATACAAAAAAAGTAGACTTAATGCCTCCAACTCAACTGTGGAATAACGGATTTCTGCCTTTTTCAGCTTCCTGCTGACATAGAGTATTGGATGTCTTACGCCTTGATATTCCTGCATCAGGCATCCTCCAATTGCGATAGTACTCGAATCTGTGGTCAGAATAAAAGGTATATCTATGTTTGGTAATCTTAATACAGGTGGGGTAGAAAAAATTTGATTTCAATTTGCACATTACATCCTCTAAGCGGATACTCTTACAAAATTTTTCTGGATGATCTTTTGTCAACAGATTAGTCAACATTTGTCTTGTCACTATATTAGCGTATTGTGTGTGTTGTTGCACATTTACAGGCTCAATATTTTGTGGATCGATGGCGTCCTCAGTTCGAGGTGTTGATTTGATGGTGTTATTGAAAGATTCAACCGCCCCTGTGTTCTGCACCTCTGTGAATTCGTTTCGAATTCCTTCATCGGTTGTCTCCCTTGTGCTTTTGGCAGTTTGAGACATGCAAGCGTGGTTTTTCATTTTGGAATCGCTGTTCGGTTTTTGGATACAGTTTTTCTGTTCCCATTCTCTGATTTCTTTTTCAGAGCAAGATCTTATGTTAGGAAGATTCCCAAGGATAATTTCAGCGGCAGGATTTTCTAGTACTGCGCATAGCACTTGTCCTGATATAAAAGGTGTCTGAATTTCGGCAAGTGCTAGGGGGTATCTTTCGATAGTGCCTGCGAATGTGCGACACGTTACGTATTTGTGTGTGTAGTCTTTGTCATTAACTAATGTTCTTTTAATTCCACAAAGAGTCGCCCCGCTATCTCGTATTAGTGTACATTGTTTGTTATTAACAAAATCTGTCGCAAACTTTAACTTGCCTGTTGATGTTAAGGCTGCGTTGGCCATTTCGTTAGACACTGGGATTGTGTGGCCGCATAACAAAGTTGTATCAAGCTGAAATTTTCTGCAGGTGTTACATGTGTTATCAGTGAAGGTTTTAATGATTTCTACTGCACTACCTAACTCACTCGCACTTTCATTCTGGATGTCGCATTCGTTCTGTTGTTCAGTTTCTTCATCTGAAGATGTATCTATTAATGCGGCATTGGCCTGCTTCATCATCTTTCGCCCTTCACAACGTCCTGAATAATGCCCATAACTCGAACAAAAATAACATTTAACCGCTCTCTGATATGCGTTCCTTTTGTTCTTTTGTTTTTCCACTATCATTTGGAGATGATGTGGATAATTCGGTGATTTGTCACACATCGCGTACTGTTCGTGTGTCAGATGATAACACTGACACATGACTGGTTTTGTGAACTTAGAGCGTTGTTTGAACCTATTTTCATTTGGTTTGGAATATTTGGTGTTTGTAACCGCTGCTGTTTCATTTTGGCTCATATTTAACTGAAAAATATCGCGGTTCGCTGTAAAATATGCGCTCCCCTTAGTTTCTATTTCTTGGATAGTTTTACAATCATTTTGCCTTAGAAATTTAGAAAAAGATGTTGGTATTGTGCTAATAAATTTATCAATTATAATTAGCTCCTTCAGTTTATCATGGTTGTTATTTGTTTTTGCTGAGGTTATCCATTTTGTACAAATATCTTGGACTGTAGACATATAGTCTATGAAAGTTTGGTTAGGTAATGGGGTTAATTTTGAGAACTGTAGTTGATAGCCTGCTGTATCTAGTGGAAAATGTTGGAGTATTCTTTGTTTTAAATAGTCATAATCTTTCCTCATATCTTGTGGAACTGTCTCTATCACTTTTAAGGGCTCTAATGCTAAATTTCTCATCAGAATAAATGACCAGTCGACTTTTGCGACCTTATGGTAAGTCATCAAACACTCGAAGTTCTCTAAGTATGCGCTTATTGAATCTCCTGAACAAAACGGCTTGACTAGGCCTTTATATTTGTTGTATTTTTGTTCATCTTCTTTACTTCTAATTTTGTTTACTGAAATTTCTAAGTTGGAGTCAATTTCCATTTGTTTCAGTTTTATCTGTGTTTCTGCGTTTAATTGGGCTTGCTTGGTTGCAGCTTCGAGCTCCATTTGCATCTTCTTCTCCTGAGCCTGCAGTTGCATTTTCTTTTCTTCAGCTTCCATTTGCATCTGCATCTTTTTCTCTTCAGCCTCAATTTGCATCTTTTTCTCTTCTCTTTCTGCTTGCATCTTTTTCTCTTCAGCCTCAATTTGCATCTTTTTCTCTTCTCTTTCTGCTTGCATCTTTTTCTCTTCTGCCTCAATTTGCATCTGCATCTTTTTCTCTTCTCTTTCTGCTTGCATTTTTTTCTCTTCTCTTTCCGTTATTCTTTCTTCTCGTGCAATATTTTCTGAATGCGTCTTTTGTGCCCATTCTGAAAGTTTTTCGTCAGTATATCCTAACCTAATTCCTAATTCAATGCACTGTTCTAATGTTGACATCTTGTATTTTAGTTATTGTTCACTTTATTGAAATTAAATCCCTTTGAAATTAGTCTGGGTGTACAAAACTTGGTTATCCCCCTTAATGTTTACATTCAAATTTACACGAGCAGGTTTACTTGGTTATGAGATTAGCATATATATAAAAATCAATATAAAGAAAAATGTTACATCAATGAATCATGGATGAGTATCGCTTAGGGATATAATGAGCATGAAATGACACTCATCTTATTTTTCCTGGTTTCTCGAATGTAGTCTTGTTTGGTTTTCCTGTTTTCTCGCCACTGCTGGAGGACAGGTTACATACACACGATATTTCGCGGAACAATCTGATGTTGGAATAAAAAAAAATTAGTAACTGTCAAGGTAATTGTCACAGTCATGTCAATGTCAAATTTCATAAACATCATCATAATTTCAAATATTTTTGTAGAGGGACTACAATAGCTCATTCACAGATGATACGATGATAGCTGCAAATTTTTTGACTTTGTCATTTATGAAAGGTGATATATTTTACTTGGCAAAACCAAGAGCTGTCTGGAAAGTAAAGCTTGTGCTTGCCAAAACCGGCTTGCCCCCAAATAGCCTGTCACCGTCCTAGATATCTAGGGGAATGAAACTCGAGCTCATACAGGCAACAAACTCCGTTCGTATGCAATCTAACATCATTTATTTATATTATGTTACAGTAAGCTGGCGAAGAGAGTTTTCGCAAGCCAGCAATCTGCCAGTTGCATATCACAGGAGTTTACAATAAACATGATTATTACAACAACTCTATCAGCTATCTAACATATGCATAAGACCCCTAAATACACTTGGGTTTTAGCTATAAAGTCCCCCTTAAGGTAAGCCCTGTTGCTTCCTCGATGTCCAGTCCTTGTCTGTCTTTCCACACGTGTCGCAATCCGACACGGGTGGTAACTCTCTCCGAGTTTCTCGTGGACCCCGCAATCGGCGGGCCCCATCGGTGTCCACGGGACTGTGGACACACTGACCGGTCCTTCGAGAAGGCTCTGGATTATTCGAGCCTTCGAGTGACTCGGTTCTTTCCCTTTAGCTGGAGTTCTATCCCTTCTCCACTCTCTCTTAATTTTATGTTGGTACCGCCCTTATGTGAGACTGTGACATCCAGGTTTCATGCATACACCAGCAAAGACTATATAACACTTTAATACTTCTTTTCTCACTACACTTGACCTGTTTTTGTGTGTGTGTTAAATTTATTAATTATATTATCCTCGTGAGCAATGATGGATTCAGTTTGAGGGTAACTTACATGCAGATATTGGTTATAGTCTCAAATTGAAATGGTAGGCAGTGGATCTCTTCATAGAGACAATGTCCACGGTCACCGACCAGTATGATCACTACCAAAAAGGAAAGCAAAAGCAGACTACATTCTTTACATATTTCAAGAGTACTACAGCAGTGACCACGGAGATAAATTTATAGCAGTCAAGATGAAAATAACTTGTGAAAGATTATCAAGGGGGATACGTTGTGCACAGGGCAAACGATTATGTTTTCCATCTAGATTAAAAACATGTTTCCAAGCAGTTTCCTGTTATGGGTTTGTGATGTGATAGCACCATCACTGTTTTTGCAAGCCTGGATACGATTAGCCAACAATCCCTTCGAGCAAAGGGATTGTTGGCTAATCGTATCCTCATTTAGCAAAGGATTAACTTTTATTTGATTTCCCCTATTATATAGTGTGTATTTTTAATGACTGTGGGTGTTTTTTTTTTTTTTTTTAAAGATATTGCCGTAGTTACCTTTCATGTTGCATGAGTTCACAGAGGGTAAATACAAAACTTGGAACGGCAATATTTTCAAAAACCCCACAGTCATTACAAAATTTACCCTATAATAAAACGTTCGTCTTCTACACTATAAATAAAAAACATAGTTGCATATCCTTTACAGTAAGTGGCAGTCAACCCCAGAGATTTTGATCGTTTGTGATCTCTTGACAAGTTTACATTCAGTAGTTTGCCATTACTTTATGAGCGACCGACACGCATATCTTTGTATGGGAACCAACACAAGGCGGTCTGCTTCCAAATCGCTGGCAACTGTGTTTCGAACTCGGTATGCGGGATTACTAGTTGCAGTCTTAATCCCTTTGCTAGAGCCGGACTAGAAAACACGGGCAATAAATCGTTAAATGTTCAAATCTGGCCTGGTTGGCAGGTTGTCGACCGTCTGGAAAACTGAGTTTCAACTCTGAAACGGGACTCAGAGGCTTTTCCAATGCACCAGGGCTGGGTTCTATACTGGCCAAGACCTTTTGACGCGTCCTCGCCGAGCGTCCTGGGCAACAGGTCCCTTTGGGGTTCTGGCTAAAGTCAGTAGGATCGTTGGTTCCTCCGAAGTCGGAGAATGTCTGCCTTTACGGCGAGGAACCACCAATCTGCACACCAATAAGCCAGACATGGGACAACGGATACTCACGCAAACGTCAGGTCCTGTATGACATGACACTGATGTTGGACAACAGGATGTTTTCATCTGGCATACAGGACTTCGCGCTGGAGTTCACAGCCAGCGAACACAAGCAAGGAAGCAAGCAAGCAACTTTGAAACCTGACAAATGCTTGCTTGTGTCCGTGTGAGATTGGTATAGAGACTTTTCTCCCGACTGGTAGTTAAGTATCATCTCCAGTCGAGGTGCTGCGGTACTAAAGTATCATCTCGAGGCGAGACGCCGGCGGTACCAAATTACCATCTCCAGGCGAGACGCCGGCGGTACTAAAGTATCATCTCCAGGCGATACACCAGCGGTACCAAAGTATCATAGCTAGGCGAGACGCGGCGGTACTAAAGTATCATCTCCAGGCAAGACACTAGCAATACTAAAGTATCATCTCCAGGCCAGACACTAGCAATACTAAAGTATCATCTCCAGGCGAGACACTAGCAATACTAAAGCATCATCTCCAGGCCAGACACTAGCAATACTTAAGTATCATCTCCAGGCGAGACACCGGCGGTACCAAAGTATCATCTCCAGGCCAGACACTAGCAATACTAAAGTATCATCTCCAGGAGAGACGCCGGCGGTACCAAAGTATCATCTCCAGGCGAGACGCCGGCGGTACTAAAGTATCATCTCCAGGCCAGACACTAGCACAACTAAAGTATCATCTCCAGGCGAGACGCCGGAGGTAGTAAAGTATCATCTCCAGGCCAGACACTAGCAATACTAAAGTATCATCTCCAGGCCAGACACTGGCGGTACTAAAGTATCATCTCCAGGCCAGACACTAGCAATACTAAAGTATCGTCTCCAGGCGAGACACTAGCAATACTAAAGTATCATCTCCAGGCGAGACACTAGCAATACTAAAGTATCATATCCAGGCCAGACACTAGCAATACTTAAGTATCATCTCCAGGCCAGACACTAGCAATACTAAAGTATCATCTCCAGGCGAGACACCGGCGGTACCAAAGTATCATCTCCAGGCGAGACACTAGCAATACTAAAGTATCATCTCCAGGCGAGACACTAGCAATACTAAAGTATTATCTCCAGGCCAGACACTAGCAATACTTAAGTATCATCTCCAGGCCAGACACTAGCAATACTAAAGTATCATCTCCAGGCGAGACACCGGCGGTACCAAAGTATCATCTCCAGGCGAGACGCCGTCGGTACTAAAGTATCATCTCCAGGCCAGACATTAGCAATACCAAAGTATCATCTCCAGGCGAGACGCCGGCGGTACCAAAGTATCATCTCCAGGCGAGACGCCGGCGGTACTAAAGTATCATCTCCAGGCGAGACGCCGGCGGTACTAAAGTATCATCTCCAGGCCAGACACTAGCAATACTAAAGTATCATCTCCAGGCCAGACACTGGCGGTACTAAAGTATCATCTCCAGGCGAGACACCGGCGGTACTAAAGTATCTTCTCCAAGCGAGACGCCGGCGGTACTAAAGTATCATCTCCAGTCGAGACGCCGGCGGTATTAAAGTATTATCTCCAGGCCAGACACTAGCAATACTAAAATATCATCTCCAGGCGAGACACTAGCAATACTAAAGTATCATCTCCAGGCGAGACACTAGCAATACTAAAGTATCATCTCCAGGCGAGACACTAGCAATACTAAATTATCATCTCCAAGCCAGACACTAGCAATACTAAAGTATCATCTCCAGGCCAGACACTAGCAATACTAAAGTATCATCTCCAGGCGAGACACTGGCAATACTAAAGTATCATCTCCAGGCCAGACACTAGCTATTCTAAAGTATCATCTCCAGGCCAGACACTAGCAATACTAAAGTATCATCTCCTGGCGAGACACTAGCAATACTAAAGTATCATCTCCAGGCCAGACACTAGCGATACTAAAGTATCGTCTCCAGGCGAGACGGCGGCGGTACTATGATATAATCTCCAGGCGAGACACTAGCGATACTAAAGTATCGTCTCCAGGCGAGACACTGGCGGTACTACAGTGTCATCTCCAGGCCAGACACTAGCAACACTAAAGTATCATCTCCGGTCGAGACGCCGGCGATACTATAGTATCATCTCCAAGCGCGTCACCGGCGGTACTAAAGTATCATCTCCAGGCCAGACACTAGCAATACTAAAGTATCATCTCCAGGCGAGACACCGGCGGTACTAAAGTATCATCTCCAGGCGCGACACCGGCGGTACTAAAGTATCATCTCCAGGCCAGACACTAGCAATACTAAAGTATCATCTCCAGGCCAGACACTAGCAATACTAAAGTATCATCTCCAGACGAGACGCCGACGGTACTAAAGTATCATCTCCAGGCGAGACACTAGCAATACTAAAGTATCATCTCCAGGCGAGACACTGGCAATACTAAAGTATCATTTCCAGGCCAGACACTAGCAATACTAAAGTATCATCTCCAGGCGGGACACCTGCGGTACTAAAGTATCATCTCCAGGCGAGACATCGGCGGTACTAAAGTATCATCTCCAGTCGAGACGCCGGCGATAATATAGTATCATATCCAGGCGCGACACCGGCGGTACTAAAGTATCATCTCCAGGCCAGACACTAGCAATACTAAAGTATCATCTCCAGGCCAGACACTAGCAATACTAAAGTATCATCTCCAGACGAGACGCCGACGGTACTAAAGTATCATCTCCAGGCGAGACACTAGCAATACTAAAGTATCATCTCCAGGCGAGACACTGGCAATACTAAAGTATCATTTCCAGGCCAGACACTAGCAATACTAAAGTATCATCTCCAGGCGGGACACCTGCGGTACTAAAGTATCATCTCCAGTCGAGACGCCGGCGTTATTAAAGTATCATCTCCAGTCGAGACGACGGCAATACTATAGTATCATCTCCAGGCGCGAAACCGGCGGTACTAAAGTATCATCTCCAGGTCAGACACTAGCAATACTAAAGTATCATCTCCAGGCGAGACACCGGCGGTACTAAAGTATCATCTCCAGGCGAGACACCGGCGGTACTAAAGTATCATCTCCAGACCAGACACTAGCAATACTAAAGTATCATCTCCAGGCCAGACACTAGCAATACTAAAGTATTATCTCCAGGCCAGACATCGGCGGTACTAAAGTATCATCTCCAGGCGAGACACCGGCGGTACTAAAGTATCATCTCCAGACCAGACACTAGCAATACTAAAGTATCATCTCCAGACCAGACACTAGCAATACTAAAGTATCATCTCCAGACCAGACACAAGCAATACTTAAGTATTATCTCCAGGCCAGACACTAGCAATACTAAAGTATCATCTCCAGGCGAGACACTAGCAATACTAAAGTATCATCTCCAGGCCAGACACTAGCAATACTAAAGTATCATCTCCAGGCCAGACACTAGCAATACTAAAGTATCATCTCCAGGCGAGACACTAGCAATACTAAAGTATCATCTCCAGGCCAGACACTAGCAATACTAAAGTATCATTTCCAGGCGAGACACCGGCGGTACTAAAGTATCTTCTCCAAGCGAGACGCCGGCGGTACTAAAGTATCATCTCCAGTCAAGACGCCGGCGGTATTAAAGTATTATCTCCAGGCCAGACACTAGCAATACTAAAATATCATCTCCAGGCGAGACACTAGCAATACTAAAGTATCATCTCCAGGCGAGACACTAGCAATACTAAAGTATCATCTCCAGGCGAGACACTAGCAATACTAAATTATCATCTCCAAGCCAGACACTAGCTATACTAAAGTATCATCTCCAGGCCAGACACTAGCAATACTAAAGTATCATCTCCAGGCGAGACACTGGCAATACTAAAGTATCATCTCCAGGCCAGACACTAGCTATTCTAAAGTATCATCTCCAGGCCAGACACTAGCAATACTAAAGTATCATCTCCAGGCGAGACACTAGCAATACTAAAGTATCATCTCCAGGCCAGACACTAGCGATACTAAAGCATCACCTCAAGGCGAGACGGCGGCGGTACTATGATATAATCTCCAGGCGAGACACTAGCGATACTAAAGTATCGTCTCCAGGCGAGACACCGGCGGTACTACAGTGTCATCTCCAGGCCAGACACTAGCAACACTAAAGTATCATCTCCGGTCGAGACGCCGGCGATTCTATAGTATCATCTCCAGGCGCGTCACCGGCGGTACTAAAGTATCATCTCCAGGCCAGACACTAGCAATACTAAAGTATCATCTCCAGGCGAGACACCGGCGGTACTAAAGTATCATCTCCAGGCGCGACACCGGCGGTACTAAAGTATCATCTCCAGGCCAGACACTAGCAATACTAAAGTATCATCTCCAGGCCAGACACTAGCAATACTAAAGTATCATCTCCAGGCGAGACGCCGGCGGTACTAAAGTATCATCTCCAGGCGAGACACTAGCAATACTAAAGTATCATCTCCAGGCGAGACACTGGCAATACTAAAGTATCATTTCCAGGCCAGACACTAGCAATACTAAAGTATCATCTAAAGGCGGGACACCTGCGGTACTAAAGTATCATCTCCAGGCGAGACATCGGCGGTACTAAAGTATCATCTCCAGTCGAGACGCCGGCGATAATATAGTATCATATCCAGGCGCGACACCGGCGGTACTAAAGTATCATCTCCAGTCGAGACGACGGCAATACTATAGTATCATCTCCAGGCGCGAAACCGGCGGTACTAAAGTATCATCTCCAGGCTAGACACTAGCAATACTAAAGTATCATCTCCAGGCGAGACACCGGCGGTACTAAAGTATCATCTCCAGGCGAGACACCGGCGGTACTAAAGTATCATCTCCAGACCAGACACTAGCAATACTAAAGTATCATCTCCAGGCCAGACACTAGCAATACTAAAGTATTATCTCCAGGCCAGACACTAGCGATACTAAAGCATCACCTCAAGGCGAGACGGCGGCGGTACTATGATATAATCTCCAGGCGAGACACTAGAGATACTAAAGTATCGTCTCCAGGCGAGACACCGGCGGTACTACAGTGTCATCTCCAGGCCAGACACTAGCAACACTAAAGTATCATCTCCGGTCGAGACGCCGGCGATACTATAGTATCATCTCCAGGCGCGTCACCAGCGGTACTAAAGTATCATCTCCAGGCCAGACACTAGCAATACTAAAGTATCATCTCCAGGCGAGACACCGGCGGTACTTAAGTATCATCTCCAGGCGCGACACCGGCGGTACTAAAGTATCATCTCCAGGCCAGACACTAGCAATACTAAAGTATCATCTCCAGGCGAGACGCCGGCGGTACTAAAGTATCATCTCCAGGCGAGACACTAGCAATACTAAAGTATCATCTCCAGGCGAGACACTGGCAATACTAAAGTATCATTTCCAGGCCAGACACTAGCAATACTAAAGTATCATCTCCAGGCGAGACATCGGCGGCACTAAAGTATCATCTCCAGGCCAGACACTAGCAATACTAAAGTATCATCTCCAGGCCAGACATCGGCGGTACTAAAGTATCATCTCCAGGCCAGACACTAGCAATACTAAAGTATCATCTCCAGGCCAGACACTAGCAATACTAAAGTATCATCTCCAGACCAGACACTAGCAATACTAAAGTATCATCTCCAGACCAGACACTAGCAATACTAAAGTATCATCTCCAGGCCAGACACTAGCAATACTATTGTATCATCTCCAGGCCAGACACTAGCAATACTAAAGTATCATCTCCAGGCCAGACACTAGCAATACTAAAGTATTATCTCCAGGCCAGACACTAGCAATACTAAAGTATCATCTCCAGGCCAGACACTAGCAATACTAAAGTATCATCTCCAGGCCAGACACTAGCAATACTAAAGTATCATCTCCAGGTCAGACACTAGCAATACTAAAGTATCATCTCCAGGCGAGACACTAGCAATACTAAAGTATCATCTCCAGGCCAGACATCGGCGGTACTAAAGTATCATCTCCAGGCCAGACATTAGCAATACTAAAGTATCATCTCCAGGCAAGACCACGGCAGTACTAAAGTATCATCTCAACTGAGACACTGGAAGCATTAAAGCAGGGGTGGCCAACCTTTTCAGCAGGCGGGCCAAATTTCAGAAATATTATTTTCTGCCAGGCCACGCACCTAATTTTGTTTTCTTTTTTTGTTAATTAAAGTAAACAAGCAAGCGTGCTACAGCTTCGACTACATCGTCGCTTCCCAGTAAGTGAGATCGTGGTCAAACGCTTGCCTGGTTTAATGTAAAAAAAAGAAAAGAAATAAGTATATTTATTAATTAAGTTTTTTTTTAAAGAAAATCAAACATAACTGAGAATCAAACATATTTATTAGACAATTTAACAGTATTTAAAAGTGAGACATCTTACTTTGTTTTGCAGAATTAAGTACATCAAAATTGATCTCGACTGATGTTGTCGCTACACGCTGTTTTCCAAATGAATATCTGTAATTCGTGTTCTCACTTGTGATTTGGTGTGTTTCATGCGACTAAAAAGCTGTTCTCACGCATAAGTGTTTCCAGACCATGTTTGTAAAACGCAGGATATTTATCCTTGTCCAAATACGTTTTATAGAACTCTTCCAAACCAACTTGATGTAATTTTTCCTTTAAGTGTGTATCACAACACATTTCACAATGTTCCATTTGTAATCTTCCTGGCAATAAATTCAGTCTACCGCGAATTGCGTTGCAAATGCACAAAAAGCACATGATGTTTTTTTTTTTTTATTTTTTACATTCTGAAATCTATTTTCAAATTCGAAGTTTAAGTCAGATATCAAAGAAGCGTATTTATCTGCCACCTCTTGCTGTGACGTTGCAATGACAATGTAGGAAAGTGAGTGAAGTTATTTTGTCCTCAACTGTTGTTCCCAAAGACCAAGTTTCATTTTAAATGCAGAAATATGATCATACATCTTATTAATTAATTGATCGTTCCGTTGTAGACGAATATTAACGTAATTTAGGTGGCTAGTTATATCGATCAGAAATGCTAAAATCTATTAATTTTCCCGAAAATGCGGGATATTTAAAATAGCTTAAAACCAATGAATTTTTCAAAAAAAAAAAAAAAAAAAAAAAAAAGCGAGATATTTCAAATTTCTCTGAGCTATAATTTAAAAATATATGATACGAACGACTCATGATGTAATGTTCTTTTGGAGATATGTACAATAAAGTTAACATGTATGTTTCCTCCGAAGTCGGAGAGTATATGCCTCCACGGCGAGGAAGCACCAGTCTGCACGCCAATAAGCCAGACATGGGATAACGGATACTCACGCAAACACAGATCGGTATGACATCACACTGATGTTGGACAACAGGATGTCACCATCCGACATGCAGGACTTCACACTGGAGTTCACAGCCAGCGAACGCAAGCAAGGAACATGTATGTTTATTTTACATTGCTCGCGGGCCGCAACATGACTTCCGGCGGGCCGCATGCGGCCCGCAGGCCACGTGTTAGCCACCCCTGCATTAAAGTATCATCTCCAGGCAGGACATCGGCGGTACTAAAGCATCAGCCCATGGCGAGACGCCAGTGGTACTAAAGTATCACCTTCAGGCGAGTCGCCGGCGATCGCCTAGCTACTGGGCTACCGCGGCTGCCACACTTCTCAGTGGGATGCCTATAACGTTATGTAAAGCTATCGACAGTTTGCCTGTGTTTATTGTGCTAATGGTAGCGTCGTTCCAAATTGGTCTCTCGGTCTTCGTGAACATATAACTTAGCGTTGACACGCCGTTGTCATGGGGATGAATCAGATGGCAAATGAAAGATAAATCAAATGGCACATGAAATGTAGTGTACCTACTGTAAATAAAGAACTGTTGGAATGTTATACACTAACTGTTTAAACTGTTTGGGTGCAACAATTCAGAAACCGCTCCTTTTTACAACAAGTATAAAGTTCTTCTTTTGAACAGATCCGGTATTTACTATTTTTCATCTAGTTAAGTTAGTGGCTTATCCTTTTACAGGACGTAGCAGTCAACGTCGGCATTTTTTTTTTTGGCTGTGAATGATTCCGGTGTAAGTTTACGTTCATTAGTATACCATTGATTTCTGAACAACAGTCACTCATACCATTGTTTAGAAACCAACGCAAGACGGTCTGTTTCCAAATCACCAGCAGCTGTGTTTCGAACGCGGTATGCGCAATTACGGATTGCATTCGTAGCCCCTTCGTCATAGAGCCGGCTTTTTCCATCTAGAATAAGCCAAAATTAGAAAAAAAATATCCAAAATAGTAGTCTACACATACAGTATACCAAGATGGGGATTGATAGTCAGTCTACACATGCAGTATACCAAGATGGGGATTGATAGTCAGTCTACACACGCAGTATGCCAAGATGGGGATTGATAGTCAGTCTACACATACAGTATACCAAGATGGGGATTGATAGTCAGTCTACACATACAGTATACCAAGATGGGGATTGATAGTCAGTCTACACATACAGTATACCAAGATGGGGATTGATAGTCAGTCTACACATGCAGTATGCCAAGATGGGGATTGATAGTCAGTCTATAAAATTTTGCATATCCTTTACAGGACATCTCTGTCAACATCAGCATCTTTCAGCTGTATGTTGATTTCTTGGCAAGATTACGCGCAGTAGTTTGCCATTGCTTTCTAAGCGGCCGGCTCACATACCCCGTAAGTTACCGACGCGATTCGAACCACTGCTGATTATCACCTTCGTCACGTTACTTACGAGAGTATACGAGATTAAGGAGAAAAGTCGCTAACCTCTAGGCCAGGAATCCGGCATAGTCAGTCTACACATACAGTAAACCAAGAAGGGGATTATCAGAATCCTGTAACAATGAAACACAGATACCCGACACGTTCATATCAACAGATAGATAAAGCAATAATTAAGCGCAGATACCTGACACTGCTGGTCTCCCTGGCCTAGGTGTTAGCATCTTTCTCCGTAATCCCGTATACTCTCGTGAGTGACGTGATATGCGCGAGAATTGGTAGTGGTTCTCGCCTGTTGGTAACTTAGGGGTATGTGAGCCGGTCGCTCAGAAAGCAATGTCAAACTACTGAGGTAATCTTGCCTAGTACATCAACAGCAATTGAAAAATGCTGGTGTTGACTGCAAAGTCCTGTAAGGGATATGAAGAAAAAAACACACCTGACACTATCAGGTTAACCGACGGGGAATATTTAGAACCTTACAATATTTAAACGAATTCAAACAACCATTGCGTGTAATAAATGACAGGATTGGTAATATTTTAACAGAAAGCAAAGATATACTAGAAGTATGGAAGGAGAAATGTGGTTAGAAGTGTGCGAAGACACAACAAAGAGGCCATATAATATACAAGAAAGTGCAGATAAAGAATCAAAACCTTTATTAGATGAAGTCTGATCTGGAACATGGTATTAAGAAAGCGAAGTCATGACGACATACCAGCAGAACTAATGCAAGCAGCAGGAGAAGCCAGCATAAATCTAAGGGTCCTAATACCATGGGTTAAGGAAACCATGATTAAACGCAGGTACCCGACAAGATCAGAGCCCCATAAAAAAAAGGAATAATTAAATACAGACATGCGACAGTATCAAATCAACAGATCTGCGATAAAAATACAGAAGCTGTATTATTCCCAACGGAAGTAATTTATATTTTAAATAACGTAAGTGATTATTGATTCACATGACCTAGTAAGATCTTACCTAATGTTTACAGTGAGGGTAATTTGTTTTAATCTTCTTCTTCTTCAGCATTCAAAGCCATTGAGGTTCTTTGCTGCAGATACAATCCGTCTCCATTTATCTCTCTGGTTGACCTTCTCTTGCCAGTTTTAATGTAATTTGTAATTTAAAATGCTGACATCTTACAAGGATCGTATGTGAAATGTGTGCTAACCTTTTCTTGAGTTCCAGTAAGTTGTTTTTTTTTCTTCTTTTTAAAAAAAATGTTTATTTCTTTGTTTACAGGAAAGTACTGTTAGGTCATCGTCATCATCACCATGATCATCGTCAGAATGCGCCTTACCAGCAGACGTAGGCGTTCAAATAGGGTGTATTTTTAATGACTATGGGGTTTTTGAAAATATTGGCGTTCCAAGTTTTGCATTTACCCTCTGTGAAGTCCATGCAACATAAAAGGTTAATACAAAACTTGGAACGGCAATATTTTCAAAAACCCCACAGTCATTAAAATTACACCTTATATCTCTCCACAGATCTTGGCCCTTGGTTTTCTGGATCTGTTCTCCTGATAGTATTCGTCACAATCTATACAAAATCGTCTCTATAGGTGTGTTTCTGTCTCTTTTCCCACTGATCTTTTCAGTCATTCAATTAGATGACCACAGAATGCCTTTTGTCGCTGTCTTATAGGTGTATGTAATGTTCTACCTCTATTAGTTTTTTCCGTGTAATGTTTTTTAGCTATTCTGACGTTCCAAGGCATTCACGGCATTCCTCTCAGGAACCACACCAAAAAGGAACTGTTACAATAGCAACATTTCTGTCTAAATAATTTATGTATCCCATATAATCAAGCATATTTCACACACACACACACACACACACACACACACACACACACACACACACACACACACACACACACACACACAACACACACACACACGCACGCACACACGCACGCACACACACACTCACACACACATGAGTATGAGGTGGTAGCCCTGTATTTTTGCGCGGATCGGCACTAGATGAGTGATGTGGTAAATATCGGGTCTGATGCCTTTACTTTCCAGGTTCACTGAAAACAAATCTGGTTTCAATGGGAATGAGTTGAGTTGAGATGAGTTAAGAACAGACATTACTGCACTCGGGGCATTCCCATAATCGCTCAATCCTCATTTTCAACAACCAGCGTAGAGTTCCAGTAGTAATGGTTCCCGTTGCAATCTGATTATATATCCGTCTTGCTTTACCTTAAGCATAAGCGTAGTGGATAAGGGTAGTGCTGTAAGGAGATGGCAAAATGCCAAGATGAACAGAGCTGGCTATCCTAGTCCCTGCATGCACTTAGAAAGAGAGATGCGCACAAAAGTAAGCTATTTAAAAAAACTGGTCACGGTGGTTAAAAGCGAAAAATGGGCAGAGGTGTGTCAAAGAGTAAGCACAGACAAGTCACTGAAATTGTTCTGGCGACTACATAAAAGCATGAGTGGTGTAGTCAAGAATAAGAGCATTTCCGACTTCCAAGGTGCTGACCTCATCTGGCAGAGGACTGACGAGGACAAGGGCAAAGCCTTCTTTGAACGCTATCTAGAGCAGAGCAACCAGACAGACATGGGAGGCCGAAATCTGGCCAAGGAGGTCACCTCAGACAGGTGCAAGGCCCAGAACACTTCGGATGAAGACACAGTGACAGTGAAAGAAATCAAGGCTGTGCTTCGACGATCAAAAAACAGCGCTCCAGGGCCTTATGACATAAGATACGTCGACATCAATAGGTGTACCGACAACGAGCTAGAGAAACTAGCAGACATGTACAACAACAGTATAGGGAGTGCTAGCATCAAAGAGGAGTGGTTACACAGCTATCTTATTCCCTTGCCGAAGCCTGACAAAGACCACACAAAAATTCAGGGATATCGAATTATAACCATGCAGAATACAATAGTCAAGCCGCTGGAGAAGGCAATTGCCAGGAAAATATCAAGCGAGCTAGAGAGGCAAGGTGTTTTCCCACCTACCCTGGGTGGGTACCGTCCAAAAAGAGAAACTTGGACCAATGCAGCAGTTTTTGCCCATGATGTCTATGAAGGTTTCCACTTAGGCATTGAAACCTTTGCTGCAGCGATTGATCTTGAGGACGCGTACAACAGCGTACCATTGGATTTTTTAATGCTTCAGCTTCTTGAACTCAAAGTAAGTCCATTCCTCCTTAGTTGGATCGCTGCAGCCCTCTTCCAACGGAAAGTAGTTTTTAGATGTGGCAGTTGGACTTCGGAACCAACAACAATATATCCTGTCCTACCACAGGGATCACCATTATCTCCGGTACTGTTCAACGCCTACACAGTGAGAATCACCAGTGAGCAGATCACTGGACCTGGCAGGACATTGTCATATGCCGATGATGGTTTAGTGTATCGTCAGGGTAAGGATAGAGAGCAGGTTGCTGTGGAACTACAAACCGAGCTCAATCGCATAAGTACTTGGTGTGATGAAGCTGGGGCAATGATCAACCCAACAAAGGCAACAGTGACTTGGTTCTCGTTGAATAATCATATTGTCAACACTCCAACACCAACTGTAAAGCTGTGTTCAGAGACGGTGGAAAGAACGCAGGCAATGAATTACCTGGGGATACGGTTTGATCGAAGCCTTGCTTATAATGTGCACATAGACCAGGTAATAACAAAGGCCAAGCGGGGTTTGGCTGCGATGCGGGTGATGGCGGCAGCAAACTGTGAGCAGCGCCATCTATGTCTTCTGTACGAGGGGTTGGTCATGTCCGTTTTGGAGTATGCAATGGCAATCCTGACTCTCAGCCGTAAGCAGATAGAAAGGATGGAAAGGATACAGAATGAAGCTATGCGCATTATTCTTGGATGTACAAGAGATACAGCATGCATGGCGATGCGCTACCTTCTTGATTTTCCAACCATTGAAGACAGAATACAAGTTTGCAGAGCACGCGCCTACCTCAGAGTTAACACAAACACACAACATCCACTGCATAGTGAAATTATGAAGGTGAAGGGCAGCAGGTTAAAAAGAGGACGGTCGTGGATGGGTCAAGCCGAAGACATTCTTCAACAGGTGTGTTCACTTGAGGACTTAGAACCTGGCGAGGAGTGGGTACAAGTGCCAACAAATTTCTGCACATCCTTTTCAGTTTGCATCCAACTAGATAGAAAATGCAGACAAGAAAATCCGGCTGCTGTGGAGCCTGAAGTACAAGCGTTGATTTTCGAGAATTCGCTAGACGGTGACGCGGTCATCTACACAGATGGGTCGGTCGTCCGACATGTGAGAAGCTCAAGGGCCTTTACGGCTCGGGCCGGAGGGAGAATTGTGAAGGAGGACTCTGGTGCTTTCACTGAAACCACAAGTAGCCTGACTATGGAAGTCATGGCAGTAAGTAAAGCAATAGCATGGCTTGAGACACAGACATTCACTAGGGCATGTTTCCTTAGCGACTCAATGAACATGATCAATAGGATAGAGGAGGGGTCGATCCGAAGAGAATGGTTGCTGCCTCTGGAGCGGTCTAGGCTGGCAAAGATTAGTTTCATCTTCGTGCCAGAGCATGCGGGAGTACAAGGAAATGAGCGGGCTGACAAGCTCGCAGGTGAGGCTACTGTGGAGGGCGGACGCGCCATGGACCAGGCTGACATTCTGAATGCTCTACGAGAAGTAAGACTTTTGCGTGAACCAAGTGATGACTGTGAATCTACAACCATGGCCAGACTGCGAGAACAGCAAATTAAAAGAGGGGTGACCAAACCAGAATACTACGCAGGAAGCCAAAGAAGATTCATAAACCAACACAGAACTGGTGTCGTTAGCCGCTACACGCTGCGGGATTTGCTGAGGAGGGGATCCGAGCACTTATGGACTGAATGGTTCGATGTGCAATGAGGATGATCGGTCGACTAACTAACTTGCTTTACCTCTTATTTACGACTGCCGACCAGATCGCCTGACCACCCCTTGCTGCTGCATTCGCTCTAGACCATAATAGTCCGTCTGTTGTTCTGCATGAATTACATTCTCCCAGAGGGCTTTCACCACATCTGCCTTATCATGCTTCAAATCACCCCTTAATGATGCGGCACCAGCCAATCTGTCTGTCTGTTTATCTCTAACTACACCAGAGTGTCCTAGAGATAAGATCAAGCGAATGCTCACAACCCGCGGCCTTTGAATCGATGCCAGCCAATTTGCACGAAGCATGCCAGTCTCCACATTTGCCAGCCTGCTTTGTGAATCAGTTATAATCACCACAAGCGTATACAGTTTGTACTCCAACCAGCAGAAAGCAGCGGTAACCGCCTCCACCTCCATTCTCAGACTTGAGGTTGTGGTGTCATATACCAAGCTCTCCTTTACTAGACATCGGCGATTTTCGTTTGCTATGAATTCCCAGTCACTTTGTTGACCTCTTAACACAGAGCCATTTGTGTAGATAATCACGATCGCTAGGACGACAGTAATTATGAATTAATTGCTGAATTTCATCTTCTGTAGCGCCGCTGGCCACTTCCTACACGCACCGTCCAATGTGATTATAATCCCACAAGACCGAATTTATATTCGGCGCTCTGATCCATTCCTTGCCTCTGCCAATCTTCTTAAGTCTGCACATATTTCTAATGGTAGCTTCTGTCTGAGACATCCATGATCTTCCTCTTAGTAGCCCGTGACCATTGACTGCATCTATGGAATCATGCAGTAAGTATTCCTTGTTCGCATCTGTCTTGAGGTTTACCTTGCCTGCAACACCTTGCGTCTATCCGCAATTGTCGGCAACGTCAGGATGTATCGCATACACACTATTGAGGTGTCCCTTGTACATCCCGAATGTCTCGATGGGAATTCGAACACATGGCTCGCGGGCCGCCAGACAAGCATGCAAGCCATTGTGATACAGCTATTGAAACAATCGCAAACCTTGGGTAATGCATGAGTACGGTTTTACCAGGCATTGTACCCAGCTCCCTTCCGCATCCGGTTGCCGTTCCCCAACCTTACGCTGTCTTATAATAAATAGCCTGAAATCTCTATGTTTGCCTAAGCAGCAATGCTATGTCGTACTGAGAGTAACATGATAGCGTAATTCATATTACACAATAGAGACAGTCATATAATAGTCAACCGACTGAAGAATGCAAACAGATTAAGATGCATAAGATTACAAATATCATACCTTGATTATGCAGTCTTTGACCCAGAAAGAACTACGCCGCGTTCCGTCTGTCAGATTGCCTCTTCAAATTGACTAGACCACTAATACTGTTCAAATAAGACCATGTTTATTTTGCTCTTGTGTAATACTAGCACATGTGCCAGGAATATGTTCGCCACCAAGAAAGGTCAAGAGAGCTTTATTAACTCTTTCAACGCTAGGTATAGGAGATGAGATGGCGTTGTGGGTAGTACCTTTGACCTTCACAATAGTGGCCTCCAGCTGAAGCAGTTATTTTCTTTCTGACCAGTATGGCTCATGAAATGGGTACATTACAATTCCTGAGAATGTTTTCGGAATTGTCTGGGAAAGAAAGTGAGACAAAGAATATATATAATTCACGGCACAGTCTAACATCAACATCACAACTGGGATTTGAGAAACTAACAAAGTTAGCGCAAGAGTAAAGCGAAAAGCGAAAAAAAAAAAAAAAAAAAAAAAAAAAAAAAAAAAAACACACACACACACACACACACACACACACACACACACACACACACACACACACACACACACACACACACACACACACACACACACACACACACACACACACACACACACACACACACACACACACACACACACACACAAACACACACGCGAACGCACGCACACACACACACACACACACATCAATGGAGTTGGCGGGGGGGGGGGGGGGAGCTAAAATAATGACAACCAATATATATGTCAACATGTATATTTATCAGTTGAGAGAAATGACAGAAAGTGAGCAGCAGTTTGGAGTATCCAGGTTTGCTGCAGGCGGCCGACGGAAATACCATCAAGATTAAATGTTCTTTGTACAGGACGTTCCAGTCACCCCCAGCTCCTACTTACCTTTTGTGGTTTACTGCCATTGCTTTTGAAACGAGAAGTCAACGTTTAAACCCAACTGACCGGAATGTACAATGTCTGGGAAAGATAACCATGGCGTCAGGTGTACAGTCGTGGCGCCATCGGACTTTCACGAGCTTCGACCCTTGAAAGAACATTTGAGAGATCAGAGGTTTGCAGATGACAACGATGCAATGGAGGGAATGCACAAATGGTTTAAGGCCACAACCAAAAACCTGTTTCTAGAAGACATCAGCAAGCTAGTGGACAGGTGAACCAAGTGTGCTCTCAGGCAGGGGGACTATTTTGAGAAATAACAGACACACAATTTCAAGTTCGTCATCTTGTTGAAAGGTTATTCGTAAAACATTACTTAATTACTTCCCCTCGTAAATGGATTCGAGATACGGTACATAATTTACACATGGCAGCAACAGAAACTCAAGATAGAGAGACATTTCAAAAGAGTGTAATGGGTCAACAGTTCTGTACACGATAAAGAGACATTTCGAAAGAGTGTAATGAGTCAAAAGTTATGTACACGATAGAGAGACATTTCTAAAGAGTGTAATGAGTCAAAAGTTCTGTACACGATAGAGTGACATTTCTAAAGAGTGTAATGAGTCAAAAGTTATGTACACGATAGAGAGACATTTCTAAAGAGTGTAATGAGTCAAAAGTTATGTACACGATAGAGAGACATTTCTAAAGAGTGTAATGGGTCAAAAGTTCCATACAAGCCACTAAATGATGATGATGATGGCGGATAATGATACTAAGTAACGATACTCCGTAAAGATACTCCGTGGCGATGGCGTTGCGAACGCGATTCGTAATGCCGCTTACCCGAGTTCGAATCACAACGTTGACCAATTTGGCAGCAGACCGTGTGGCGCTGGTTTTAACGTGTTGGTATGGGAGCCGGTCGTTCAGAAAGCAATGGCAAACTATTGAACTTAAAAACTTGCCAAGACATCAACAACGGCAGTGAAATGCTGGTGTTGACTGCATCGTCCTTTAAAGGATATGCAACTTAAAAAAAAAATATGTATGATTCCTTAACCAAACACATTCTTTGTACAGTAGTCAACTCATACCTATTATATTACACTTTGTCACATACGTTTCTATCGAAAACTAAGATGAAAGTGTTTCAGTAATTTAGAATAAAACTGATCATAGTGCACGCAGGGTTATCTGACATCACATTCGTTTAGTTAGCAACTGCCTGAAGTAGGAAGCCTTGATAAAGAGTATATTCAGCCTCACGTTCCAAAGTTACCGAATTCAGATCCCACCACAGCGTTTGACACTTTGTGCAACAACCATTGATTTTAAACACAGAAGCCACAAACAATATGTTGCCCGATTTATTGCCTGGCTAACTATTTGGAACCGTTGGTTTCTAAGTACATCACACTTCTCTGGATCTCTTGTATAGTGAACTTGAATTACTAGTCTTCTCTGATAGGAGCTAAAAACAGTAGTTACCCAGTACAAGCTGTTCAAATTAAACATTCACAGAAGATGAAAATGACAAAGAGTAGGCCGAAATTCCGATGCCTTGGCAAAATTGATAAAAAAGAAGTCTTACCCATGGTTGGATAAAGTCTGTTACCTTTTATGGAGGCAGTCTACGGGAAGTAAACCGTACGCTAACGCATGCTGCGAT